>OZ018323.1:31017293-31064793 GCA_963969495.1 Ceratothoa steindachneri | reverse complement strand
TTTGTGGTGAGTGTAGGTCGCGTGCTGTGGTTATAGTGTTTAAGATTGAGCACCAGTGGTCGTCAAACATGTCTGGATTGCTGTGGTCCAGGTCGAGGTTTTGTGGCGTGTTATCTGTTATGCGTCTCTTGAACTCTTCCTAGTTTGTGTTTTTGTAGTCGAAGAGAGGTGGTGTGGGTATGGGTATGGGAGATGGGGATATGATAAGGCATATCGGTATGTGGTCAGAGAGTACGTGGGGACCCGGTGAGATGTGCGTGTAGAAGCGTGTAGCATGGTCGTTGCGGACGACCACGTCCTAAGACGTGGTACATCCATGAGGACCGAAGAATGTGGGGAAGGCCGGGTCGATGTGCTCGCAGCGATAGCGCAGCAAGGCACCGGCCATATACCTTCCTGCATCATTCATAGTGTTAGAAAGGAGTGTTGGGTGAAAGGCGTTGAGGTTCCCCGCAAAGAAGATAGGAAGGTTGTGGTTTGATAGAGACCGGATTGGGACTTCTATCTTTAACTGTAGGCGTGGTGGTCTGTAGTGTGTGGCCACTAGGATGGGGCCGGAGCTTGCCTGTACTTTGCAGGCTAGAAAAGCCATCGTGTTTGGAACAGAGAGTGGTGTATAGAGCGCTTTACTAGGATCGCTGACCCTAGGTGCGGCGCCTGTGGAGATAGATACGTGTGGTAACCTGCAATGCGGAGTCTGTTGTTGGGAGGATGTAGGCTGGTCGAGTTCAAGAGTATTATGTCAGGTCTTTGTGTTTAGGACCCAGTTGTCAACAGTAAGGCGAATACCGTGCCAAAGGCGTACGTTTATTTGTGTCACGTTGAGGCAACCTATTGTCGTGGGCGGAGTGCGCGTGAGGCTGATTTAGCCGGGTCCCTTCCCCTTTCCTTGGTTATTGCACAAGAGGCGTGAGGAGCCAGTACCTTTATTCGTGTCAGCTGTGGTTTGGAGGTTGTCAGTGGTGTTATTGGGTGGGCAAACCGTAGTGGAGGGGAGTGTGTTATGTGGAGGGAAGTTTAGAGATAGCGTTCGTGGAAGCAGGGTTGGAGAGAGTAGAGTCTAGGAGGGGAGAGTTAGGAGCAGAGGTGGACGGAGAAGAGCTAGGAGATGGAGGGCTAGATATAGTAGGGAAGGTGCAAATTATGAGAGAGGGGGTGTCGGGAGAGAGAGGAGGTTGGGACGAAGAAGTAGGGGTGGAAGGAGAAGAAGGAACAGCATGAGGGGCTGTGGCCAGCTTTACGCGTGGTTGTGTGTCTGGGGGGGGGTCGTGGTACAGTTTTTTTGTTTAATATGGGGTGATGTGGAGGGTGTGGTTGGCTTGGGGGAGCTGGAGGATGTGGTGGGCTTGGGGAAGGTGGAGGTTGTAGGCGAGGAAGGAGTGGAAGCTGTGGAGGAAGCAGAGGAGGCGGTTGGAAGAGAGGTGGGAGCAGTGGGCAGACGGGCAGGTAAGGAGGGTGCAATGTTTTTTTTTTTTTCTTTTAAGAGCTGATCTGGCGACTGCCTACTTGGGCATTAGTCGCCGTATTAAAACTGGCCTAGTTCTAGGCTACTTTAAAATAAAATTAAGAGAAAAAAAAACAACACCCCAAAAGGGGGAAAGGAAGCAAGCTGGTGCGTCGGGAAGAGGTCCCCCCGGCGCAGGAGCGTGCAACTAAAGGAGAAAAACAAACAAAAACAAAAAAACAACAACAACAAACAAACCTTGCTTAAATAATAGGGAGAAGGCCGGCCTCCCAAAAGAAGTCAACAAGTCCACAAGTCAATGTGCACGAATCTGTCCCGAGCACAAGGGACAGGCGGTAGCGACCCCGCCCATCCCGGTACTGGGACAGGTATCGTGCGCGAAGATCACCCAGACTGGGACATTCGACAAGAATGTGCCGAACAGTCTGGGGGACGACGCAGTCGTTGCAATAGGGCGCAGGCGAGCGCTCCATCAGATAGCGATGCGTCACGCGAGTGTGTCCGATTGGGGGACGACAGAAAGCAACCTGAAGCCGCCGCGGCATTGGGGGATAGGTCCATGGGAACAGTCGCGGCGCAATAGCACGCAACTTTAAGTTCCCTTCGACCGTCTCCCATCTTCTTTGCCAAGCAGTCCAAAGAGCTGCCCGTATTCCTGCCATGTAGTCGGTGTGAGGAAGAGCGAAACGCTGGTCTGGTCGCAGAGTCCTCGCGGACTCTTTGGCGCCCTCATTCCCCGCAATTCCTACATGTCCAGGAACCCAGCAGAAGATAATCTCGACATCTGCCCGGCTCGCCAAAACCGTGGCGTCACGGATATCGCGAACCAGGGGATGCGGAGATTCCAATGCCCCGAGAGCACTCAGGGCGCTTTGTGAGTCGCTATAGATCACAATCCGGTCTCCGAACCGGGCACATCGCGTAATCTCCCGTACCGAGTGGTGTATTGCCACCAGCTCGGCCGTGAAGACAGACGCAGCGCCTGGTAGAGCCCCGCTGACTTCAAACAGAGGGGATACGGCGTGGAAGCCGACCCCCTCTTGGGACTTGGAGCCATCCGTATACACTGGCACGGTTCCAGCGTGACACGATGTGTGCTCCAAAGAGGTCGAACGCAATACTCCCGGCGCAGTACAAGCTTTGGGAGCAGAGGCGTGGCGACAAATAGCCAAATGTGGTACCCTCCAGGGTGGCGTCCTGGGCAGAACCAGGGGCGCCACCGGCCCGAGAGCTATATCTACCTCTCCAAGGAGTTTCCTGGCCCTAAACCCAAAGGGCTTAGGGTATGACTGGCGTCTCTCGGCGGCATAGGCACCATCGAGATCAGCTGCGGATGCAGTGAGAGCTGTTGGCGACTGAGGGAGGCGCCGGGCTCGCGCGTACAGGCGAGTGATGCACTGCACGCGGCGCAGAGCGAGTGGCATCTCCCCAGCATCGACCAACAGGCTCTCAATGGGGGAAGTGCGGAAGGCACCGGTCGAGGGGCGAAGGCCGGTGTGGTGGATCGAATCCACCTTCCGCAATAAACGCTCGGCTGCGGATGCATAAAACTCGCATCCGTAGTCGAGCTTCGAGCGAACAAAGGATCGATAAAAAAGTAAGGCAGTAGCCCTATCAGCGCCCCAAGCGCTGAACGTCACGGAACGGAGAATGTCCATGGCGCGGGTACAAGAGACCCTAAGGCTGCGAATATGAGCCTCCCAGGTGAGGCGTCGGTCGAATACAAGACCAAGGAAACGGTGCGACTCAACCACATCCAGGCGCACCCCATCAAGAAACAAATCTGGGTCGGGGTGAAGCCGTGGATGGCGGCAGAAGTGCACCACCTTAGTCTTGGCCAAAGAAAACCGAAACCTGTGCGCTTCGGCATAGCGAGAGACGCGGTTCAATGCCTGTTGGAGTCGACGCTCCAGAGTTGGCATCTGGGCCGTGCCAAAAGAGATCGAAAGGTCGTCCACGTAGAGCGTAGCGAGAACATCTTCCGGCAGCACCGAGGTGATGCCGTTGATGCTCAGGGCAAAGAGTGTGACACTGAGGACACTTCCCTGCGGGACACCCTCTTCCTGCTCCTTTGGGCCGGAGAAGGCTCCCCCCACCCGTACGCGGAATCGTCGATCTCGCAAAAATTCAGATATAAACATTGGGAGGCGTCCCCTCGCCCCCATCGTGTGGAGAGTCTCCATGATACCGTATCGCCATGCGGTATCATAGGCCTTCTCCAGATCAAAAAACACCGTGGCGTAGTGCTGTCTACCAAGGAAAGCCTCGCAGACGGCATTTTCCAGTCGGAGCAGAGCATCCGACGTGGAGTGGAAGGAGGGTGCAATGGTAAGAGGTGCAGTGACAAAAGGGAGGGAAGGGGAGGGAGCGTGGTGAGGGTGGGGGTCGGTGGGTCCAGGGGGAGAGGTGTTCGTGACCATAAAGAAAACGATTTTTAAGGGGTATTTATTCCGCCTTGGTTAAACGCAACGTTAGAGAAAATGGGCCACTCCTGTGAGTGGAATTTTAAAATAGTTTTAATGTGCGATTCCAGCTTGTCGCTTGACTGTTGATGGCCGACTTATCGTCATTTATTAATATGGCTTCTAGGATGTTCAGCCTCGCTTTATTGACCTATTTTCTTTTAATAATGGTGTTATCAACGAGCATCTCTCTCGTTAGGTTAAAATTATGGGCATTCTCCGTATGATTCTTAGGCCCTCCGGTTTGTAGATGCATGGTTAAACGTCTCGAAAGTGTAGTGGTTTTGAGTTATTATAAAGCTTACAGTCTTTATCGGGGCAGATAAACTCGTAAACTATGTTGGTTAACTTGCGATTCGAGGAGTTTAGGCAGTTGGTGTTTTTCATCAGGAGATTGCTGGCTTGTTGTTGTTTTATAATAAATGATGAGTTGGATTTTATCCGTTTGATTTTTAACCTTGATGTTTTTTTAATCTTTTTTATAGGCCGTGGACATCTGGTTTCTGTAATATACTTCGATGTTGTTGACTTCTCCATGATTACTTTTCAGTTTTATCCGCATGTTTGTAATAGTTATTTAAAAATTATTGGAGTTGTTTGTCAATCATGCTGTTTAAGAAACCATTATTCACGAGTATTTGCTTTACTCTTGCAATCTCTTGGTGGAAAAGTTCCAAGGTAGAGCAGCATTTATAAGCTCGGCGGATGTATGAGCCGATTAAGCTTATTTTATACCTTTCAAGGCATTCACTCTCCGCATTAAGGCATCTTCCCGTGTCCGTACTTTTCCTATGTACTTTAGTGATGTAGCTGCCATTGATGTTTTGAACCTCAACGTCCAAGAAAGGGAGTTTATTGCCCTTGCTCAATTCATAAGTGAATTTTAGCACGGAGTTCCCTTCAAAATGCTGCTTGATTTTTATCAGATGCTCTTCGTTTTTGACTTTAATGTAGATGTCATCTAGGTATCGGCAATATGTGTGTGGCTTATTTTTATGGTGTCCAATAATCTCTCAAGTTAACCCATGTAATAGTTAGCGAAGGTCGGCCCTAAGGGTGACCCCATGGCCACTCCATCCACTTGCGTGTAAAGATTACCGTCCGGTGTCCTGAACGGCGCCTCTGATGTGCATGAACGTAACATGCTCTTTAAGATGTTTTGATCAAGATTTGGAGGAGACATGGTAGGATGGTAGTACACGGTTTTTTTTATAATGATGTCGATGGTCTGAGCGATAGGCACGTTCGTAAACAGGCGGGTTCACACACAAAGGATGGGACGATTTGGGTAGACCAGATTATAGAATAATCTTTAGGCGACAACGATTGCAACGGCTTACGTGTTCGTTGAAGGGTATGGCCAATCGGGATACGATGACTGTAATGGGGAAGCTGGGTTACCTCACGGGGCGGATGAGTGAGCACACGTAGGTTGGCCTTCGGAGATGGAAATCCTCGTCAGATAATCGCCTGGTGATTATGGCAAAGTTCACTGATGTCGATTTAGCCTTCGTCCTCGGATCGAAATCGCCGGTGTCTCTAATCGCGACGGGTGAGCGTGTCCTTTGCTCGTACGCGGTGATAGGCAGGAAAGTACTGGAGTGCTACACGCTAAACCGAGTCGGGAGATTATATAGGCGCTCGCTAGCTGCTGGGAAGGCCTGGCCGGAGCCTTCACGACTTGGGGAAAGGCAGCGACTCCTTCGGGGGAACCGAGATTAAGATGGCGTATAATGTTTAACGAGCTTCGATCTATGCCCGAGGGCAGGGGGGCTGGTTGAAGGCTATGCGAGACGAGGAAAATGTGTCCCTGAGTAAATGCAGCTGGGGTGCAATAAAACGGCGTGGACCGCATCCTCGCCGTAGATCACCCTCGCTTCCAACGCTCCATGGTCGCCCTTCGAACTATTCTTCTACCCATCTCCCATCCTGGAAGATGGCACTTTTGGAGTTGGGGAGAAAAGTGACATCCCCTAAGACCAATGACTTGGGGGAAGCGGAGTCTTCCGCCCTCGCGATCAACGGGAGGGGGGGAAGGTAAGAAAAGGGAATTCCTGACCTGACGTCGAGCAAGTGTACAAGCTAATTCCAATCGACTGTGTGTAAGGAAATTAATTATTAGAGGTTTACGCCGACCTTAAGAGAATTAAGAGGGTACGTAATAAAAAAAAATGAAAAGGATATTTATACACGAAGCTATATAAAGCAAAGAGAAAAAAATGAAATGGATATTCAGATACATCATACACAAATGACAGGAAAATTGCGGTGGTACATGTACACATATAGTGGTGCTGGACCAGAATTCTAAATAATAATTTATGTATACAGGGGCACTGTGCGTCTTAGACGTACGCATCCCCCCCGAAAATAATAACTACATAGACAGAGAAATGATTGTCCTTTAATTTATATCGAGCTGGTTGTTACTACATTATATACAAAATAGACAAATGGCTATGGAGCAATTACAATTTAGCAGGGGTCGTCGCCCAAAGGAGTACGGCTAAGGGTATCGGCGAACCAATTCTCCGACCCTTTTATATACAATATCTGATACTGAAATTCCTGCAATAATAGTCTCCATCTCTAACCCGGCCATTATGATGTTTCGTGGTTACGGAGGTATGCCAGCGGGTGGTGATCGGTATCTATAACAAATTCTCGGCCTACCAGGTACATTTTGAACTTTTGAACGCTCCAAATGATAGCTAAAGCTTTCTTTTCTATTACTGCATAATTCCTCTCACGTGGGAGTAATTTGCCACTCGCGTAGGCCACAGGTTGACTCTCACCGTCGTCTCCGTACTGAAGAAGGACACAACCGATGCCATCGTTGCTCGCATCTGTCCGAATCCCGAAGAGCCTACTGTGGTCAGGCAACCTGAGGATGGGGGCAGATGCCAACTTCCCCCTTAGCTGATGGAAATGATCAATAGCCCTCGAATTCGAGACTATACGATCTGATCTAGGGACGGCCAAAGACGCGAAATTGGGGACGAACCTCCTATAAAATGAGGCAGACCCCATGAAAGAACGAAGCCGTTTCTTTGTACCCGGGAGGTGGATATCAACTATGGCCCGGACATTGTTTTCTTGGAGCTTAAGTTGGTCGTTTCCAATGTGGAAACCCAGATATTGGATTGAATTGTAGGTGAGGTGGCACTTACCGGGGCCTATCGTAAAGACGTCCTCTCGCAAACGGCTTAAGAGCGCCTGAAGGGAGGCCAAGTGTTGGTCCCAGTCACAAATAATGTTGTCAAAATAAAAGGTGACATTATCCAATCCGTCCTAAACTCTGCGCATTATCCGATTATAATTGCTGCGGACCGTCATTAACCCAAAAGGAAGTCGACGGAACTGCATAAGGCCTTTGTCGGTGGGGAACGTGGTGTATTTCCTTACGCTCTTTTTCAGGGAAATCTGGTCATACGCTTTACAGAGGTCGAGCTCGCTAATATAGTTTGCCTTTTCGAGCAAGTGGAGGTTTTGGTCGATTAAATGGATCGGTTCCGCATCGAATACGGAAATCTACGCACGTGCGGTAAGAGTTATCCGGTATCCGCACCATAACTATTGGGGAACAATAAGTTGACGTGGAAGGTTCAATGATTTCGAGGTTGAGCAGATCGTTAACTTCGGCGTTAAAGGCATTTCTCAGGTGAATTGGAATAGGGTAAGGTTTTGAGCGAACAGGTTCCTTGTTAGTGAGGGTTATATCATGCTCGAAATTAATAGCAAACCCAGGGGTATCGGAAGTCACATCCTCAAACTTAATTAGAATAAGCTGCAGCTGACGAGTGGTGAATTGGTGGTGCCGGGCAAGGCGGGTTGGGTAATCCCTATCCTGTTCGACGCACACGGCCTGTATAAGGTTCAGGGCATCTGTCGTGTAGTCGGCCTACAAAGCTGTCTCTTCGTCGATGGTAACAATGTTGTTGATACACGCGCGGCGGTGATAGTTTTTCAACATGTTGACGTGGAACAGCTTCTCTCCTGTGGGGGTCTTAATTAAATAATCCACAGGTCTTCGTGATTCAAGAATTTGGAAGGGGCCTTTCCATTGGCTTAGAAGTTTGCTGCTCTCCGTCGGAAGTAGCAACAGAACCTCATCACCGGGCTTAAACTTCCTCTCCTTCGATTTGACATCGAAGTACGTCAGGTACTTTTCCAAATTAACGTCGGCATTTTGGTATTCAATCTCGGTACACTTTTCTAATCTTCGTCGAATATCGAAAACATACGCACAGGAAGATTGAATTTCCCTATCTAACACCATTCGAGAATAACTCCTTGAGGATGCTAATGGGACCTCGCACGTTACGTCCGTAGATTAATTCGAAGGGAGTAAATCCGAATGCACGGTGGGGAATCTCCCTGTATGCAAATAGTGCCACGGGCAAAAAACGATGCCACGCACGGGGCTGCTCGGCAAACAGCTTTAATATCGACTTCAAGTTCGCATTAAATTTTTCGCAAACGGACGCAGGGGTGAAAGGGAGTGGTAAAGAGTGGTTTTACCATCAACAGATTCCCGATGTATTCCATTAATTCAGAGGTAAATTGCCTACCTCTGTCAGACAATACTTCTTTCGGTATGCCTACCCTAGAGAAAATGGAAATTAAGCCTTAGGCGCACATAACACTCGATTCTCTTCAATGTTACTGCTTCGGGAAAACGCGTGGCACAGTCCACAGGGCTAAGGACATAAATATGCACATCGCTGGAAAAGGGACAAATGGGGCCAAGGTCTATGGTCATTCGGGAAAAAGATTCCGATATGATCGGTCCCTTCTGAAGGGGGCCGACTTAACACGCCCTTTTGCCGAAGTTTTCTGGCCGATGTCACTGGCTTGGCAGTATTAATAAATGTCAACTGCAGCACCAGCCCAGTAGAAAGACCGAAAAAATCCTCTGAGCTGTCTTATTGTGACTAAAGTGGCCAGAAAACACACTATCGTGGGTAATTTAAAGGACCAGGGGGTCATGGGAACGGGGAACACAGGTGTGAATCTCTGTGTTAACGTCATCCGAGGAAGTGCGATATAACAAGCCTTCTTTTACGACATAAGAGGCTGTCTTGTTACCGCGGACAGAATCCTGTTCGAGGTTCCGAGATTTTTCCCACAAGAGAAAGAGAGTTGGACACTCCTTCTGTCTTTGAGCGAATTCTAGGCTCATAACGCTGCTGAAATCCGAATGTAAGGGGGTTTCAAGGGCAGCGGGTGTCTAGGAATCCTTCTTTGCCTGGGCTCTCGTGATAACGGGCTGAGCCACCGGGTTAGATGCGACTTGGGGGCACTGTCCTACCAAAACGGAACAGAATTTGATAGGGGCTGACACGTCTTCAGCCCACCCTGAAAAGTATTGACACTCCAGGTAACAGTTTACAATGAGGAAGCAGTTTGCGCGTCCAAGGTAGTCATGGACTACCGCACAGGAGGAAGAAGTTCGTTAGATACCACGATACAGGTACACCCAGGATCGCGGACGGGTGTGGAGACTCGGCACCCATTAACGGTTCCGTTCTCAAATTTCAAACCTCCAGGAGAGCTCTTGTCGAAGAGGAAATTAACTTGGTGTCTTGGTGCCCTGGGGCACTGCGAGACGAGATTGGAGCTGTGGTTTCTGGTCGTGATCAAGGGGAAGCGGGAGCAGCATGCACTTGGTGTACTTGGGGAATGGGATTACTACGGAGTTGGGAATTTTGAGGACAGTTCAGGCGAACAGACAATTGGCCTACGGGGAAAAGATGACGCCGGGGGATTAGAAATCAGGGGCTTAATATCACGGGCCTCCAATGGAGGAAAACTTCTGGGCTTAAAGGGGCCCGTAACCTTGAGGAATTTTGGAGAGTTCTTGGAGGGAACCTCGAGTTAAATTAATTCTTGGGGGATGAAGGGGGAGGCTTTTTATTTTCCTTCGGGTATAGGTTGCGACTCGCCGCATAGATATCGGCCTCTTATATGCACTGTTTGAAGGAGTTGCACCGACGATCCTTAACAAAGGAGCGGATCTCTGGTGGTAGCGACGCCAGCAATTGATCCCTTAGAACGACAATTGATCCCTTAGAACGAAGTCTACCAGGAACTCATAATCGTGAGGAACTTTCGATGCGTCTAGCCAGAAATTGAAATGACGGGAAAGAGTATACCCAAAATGACGGAAAGTCATATTTGGTTGGATGCGGGTGTGACGATATTTGGCGCGGTAGAAATCAGGCGTCATATTATACGCCGTGAGAAGTTCGGATTTGAGGGTCGGAATCGCTAAAAATAATCAGTATTCCGATTCTAAAAACGATTCCTTCAAAATTTCAGGACAGAAACTCTTTCAGCAGTGTTTTTTTAAGTTTTTAATATTATTCCCTACTTGCCAAATAGCTGAATCAAAATTTTCAACATTGCTTATTTCCCGTTAGTATCAATCAAGTTATGTATCTACTCATCTATCCTATTATTCAGTGAAATTATAAGGTTAATAAGTTATTTACTAATAGATTTAGATTAGTGGACAAGAATGCATCACTATTTAATATCAATTAATATTGAAGATCTGACTGTATAAGAAAAGTATTTTATGTTTAATTGTTTATATACGTGAAATGAAGGTCGGCTCAGGCGTCATTTAGAACAGGTGATGCAATTCTAAGATTTTAGAGCTTTGTTCATTGAACAAAGCTGAGCCGACCTTCATTTCACGCATATAAACAATTAAACATAAAATAATATTCTTATACAGTCAGATCTTCAATATTAATTGATATTAAATAGTGATGATGCATTCTTGTCGACTAATCTTAATATATTAGTAAATAACTTCACTGAATAATACAGGATGACCCCCCCAAAACGGACTTGCACACACTGTTTGCGATATATCCTTCATTCATTCACTAATCACTTTTACTTTGCAGAACATGACATAATATACTGCGTCAAACATTACTACAAGACAGGCTTGTTCAAGAAAGTGCAGGACACTTTTGTGCATCAGTTCGAATGTGAAAAAGCCCCTTCCAAGAGCAGAGTTCAGGACTGGGTGGACCATTTCGAGAACTATGGGACAGTGGAGAACCTCAATGCAGCCAGTGACAACCGTCCAAGCCATTCAGGACGCCCCAGGAAGCGTACAGCTGAGCTCGTCAAGAGCGTGAGAGAGTCAGTTTGGTAGTACAAAACGCTCTGTGCGCAAGCGAAGTCAGTCCCTCGGTATATCCCGTGAGACTTGCAGGAGAGTGCTAGTAATGGATGTAAAGGCCTATCCATACAGAATACAGACGAAGCAGACCCCTACAGCCTCAGGCAAGGAACAGAGAAAGGCTGTGGCAGTTAAGATACTGGAGAAGATTCAGGAGACCCCAACTTTCATTAACTTCCTTTGGACTTCATATGAAGCTCACTTACATTTTGAAGGAAAGGTAAACTCGAAGACAAATGTCTTCTGGGAGACCTCCAGACCAAATGAGGTAGCCACCAAGTCCCTACAATCCCCTAAGTGCACGGTATGGACTGCAATCGCAGCCAGAGGCAGCATCGGACCATTCTTCTTCGAGGAATCTGGCGCGACAGTAACAGTCACCAAGGAGCGGTATGTTGAGGTCCTTAAAACTTTCATGAGGGAGCTGCAGACCCTGTTCCCGTCGCTTATGGGGAAGTTCTGGTTCCAATAAGATGGGGCAAGCTCTCACACCTCAAACCTGTCCCAGGATTGGCTGAAAGAGAACTTTAGTGGCCGTGTGATCAGTCTCAAGACTGATTTTGAGTGGGCAGTAGCCCTAGCATCACCCTAGGTGCTGAACGTCACGAAAGGAAGAATGTCCATAGAGCGGTGACAAGAGGCCCAGATGCGAATATTAGGCTCTCCGGTGAGGCTTCGGTCAAAAACAAGACAAAGTAAACGGTGCGAATTCACCATTTCCAAACGAACCCCATTTAGAAACAAGTCCAACGAGGGTGGAGCCGTGTATGGAGGCATAGGGGCACCACCTTAGTCTCGGCACCGTAAAACCGAAGCCTGTGCACTTTGGCATAACGAGAGAAATGGTTCAATGCCTGTTGGAATCGAGTCCAGGGTTGGCATCTGGGCCGCACCAAAATAGATCGAAAGATCGTCCACGTAAAGCATAGTGAGAATATCTTCCGGCAGCACAGAGGTGATACCGTTGCTCTTGGCAAAAGGTTTGACACTGAGGACCCTTCCCTACCGTACAACCTCTTCCTGCTCCATTGGACCGAAGAGGGCTCCCCCATCCGTACCCAGAATCCACGATCTCGCAAAAATTCAGAAATAAAGATTAGGAGTCATCCCCTCGTCCCCCATCGTGTGGAGAGTCTCCATGATACCGTGTCGCTTCGCGTTATCATAGTCCTTCTCCAGATCGGAAAACACCGACGGCATTTTCAAGTCGGAGCAGAGAATACGACGTGGAGTGGAATGTTCGGAAGCCGCACTCGGCCAGAGATGTGGCCTCTGATGTCCAGAAAAAAAAGCTAGGCTAACATTTACCAATTTCTCCATCATCTTGCGCACGAAGGAGGTCAGAGAGATTGGGCGGAAACCGGCCGGGGTAGAGTGATATCTCACCAGTTTGCGAAAAGTGAGCACAAAAGCGATTCACCAGGAGTCTGAGAGGGTACCCTCTACCCAGATCCTGTTGAAAAAATCCAACAGAAAAGCCATGACTCGCTCACCAAGGTGTCGAAGAATGGCATACGGGACATCGGAAGAGGAGCGGTGTCTGCGGACGAAGCGGACCGCAATTAACTCAGTGCAAACCGTTATTGAAGGGTTCTACGCCTCTGGAGGTAAATTACAGTTGGCGGCCTTCCGAGTCATCACGACACGCATTGAATGCTGGCATAACTCGTTTGAAGGCTGTCTCACACTCGACTGATCACTATGGAAGCGGTCGGCGTGCAAAACGGCCACACGTTCTAGGAATAGTAGGCAGGCCCACGGCGATGAGGTTGCCGGAGAAGAACTCATCGGCCTCATCCAACGACGTAAACTCCTGGTCTCAGACACAGAAATCGATCATTTCGTGAAATGTATAGCACCGCACACGGGCCAAGCACCACCGGGGGAGTTGGGGGATTCAGGCAGCAGCGGTCTAGATAATGATATTTGAATGGGAAGTGATTAGTACCATGGAGGTCAACCACTAACCTCACCCAAAATCAGGCTGTGCATCGGGAAAGCAGATGGATAGATCAAGACAGGAAGATGAAGAGTTTTTCGGGCAGTGATGCGTAAACTCATCCACATTTAGGACACCTATCTCCAACTCGTCAATGAGGTGGGCAAGGATCTGACCTTGATATTGATCGAGTAGCCTCCCAAAAGGAAATGTCTACCGTTCAAATCACGGAACAAGAGAAAAGGCCTCAGCAACCGTGGAAATAAGTCCCTCGCGTCGAAGTTCGCCGACGGTAAAATGTACGCAGAAATAACAGCATACCTCCTATTCAGCCGCACTGCTACTGACTGAGAAAAAGATATTTAAAGCAGAGAGAACTTACACATCATGCCGGGTGTAAAAAACTTCCTGACCGGCCCCCATCCAGTCGTGGTGGGGTCGTAGAGCCGACGCAGCTTCTCCCAGTTGTCAGGGAGTCCGTTGCAATTCCATTGAAGGAATATGCCCTCCAGACCTAGCTCGGAGGAGATGGGGGAGGGGGTGTCTTCAAAGAGAAGACCCTCAAGGAAATGGCCGTACGATTCCAGGAGACAGAACTCCAGGCGTTGTTGGCCAAACAATGCGTTGAAGGCGCTGTCGCCTTCGATGACATATCGAGGGAAGTTGGGGCCAGCACTGCGAGTTTTTTCATCCCTCCGGCCCGAGGCCTTAGGCAGCTTCGGAGATGAGGGTGGCTGCTTAGAATGATCAACCGTCTTCAACTCACAGAGCACAGCAGTAGCATTGTGGTCATAGGAGCCGAGGGTCCTTTGGTGCTATCCTCCTTTCGGGGGGCAGCTTTAGGAACCCTGGAAGACAGCCTCACGACTACTTTCAGGGGTGTTGCCTCCGGAAAGGCTTTCACATCTGCGACAAAGGAAGACCTCAAGGCAGCCTCAACCTGTCATGTGGAAGACGAAATTTACATCATTAACTAGCTTTCTAATTTGTGGCCCATCGAAAATTCTGGCTTCAGTTTCTCATTCCTCAGACCAGATGTACCTGAAGCAGGCACCATCTTTATTTAATGGTTCTACAAATTGATTCATCAGACCCTAGTTGATATGTAGTAGGGGCAGGATGATGCGCTTACGGATAACTAGCGGTTCGTTTGACATTTTCCTTCCCCTATGAAAAGCTCTTAACTAGGTAATGGGCCAAACCTTCTTTTCCTAGTGCTGATCATCATATCTTCTGTTTCATAAAAAAAAGTTCAACATTTTTAAGCCCAGTTATGTTAATCATAAGTTTTTTGTAGGAGCATATTTACATTATGTAGAGGTGCTCTTACAACATCTCGGAATGACCAATTCAGACACAGCCAAACTTGCCGCCATTATGTAGCAATACATACTTCACTCTTTGATGAGAGCTGTCGATAAATAAACGCCACTGATCAGGATTATACTGAGGCAGTCCCATTGCTGACGGTCTGGTATATTGGTGAAAACACCATATAGTCTTCTTTACTAAAATAACAAATAAATAATTATCTGCAACGGTAAAATATTATTTAGCATCAGATACAAGAATATGGTGTTCAATGAGATGGGAATCAAAGATCTCAACTGCTTCTTTTGACAAAACTAATCTCTAACCAAGTCATTAAGCTGACCCCGCCCATTCCAGTAACGGGATCGGCCAGACTGGGACATTCAACAAGAATGTGCCGAAGAGTCTGGGGGACAACGCAGTCTTCACAGTAGGGTGCTGGTGAGCGCTCCATCAAATAGCGGTGCGTCCCGCGAGTGTGTCCAATTCGGAGACGACAGAAAGCAACCTGAAGCCTTCGCGCAATGGCACGCAACTTAAGTTCCTTTCGACAGTCTCTCATCTTCTTTGCCAAGCAGCCCAGAGAGCTGCCCGTATTCCTGCCATGTAGTCAGTGTGAGGAAGAGCGAAACGCTGGTCCGGTAGTAGAGTCCTCGAGGACTCTTTAGCGCGCTGAAAACCCCGCAATTCCAACATGTTCAGGAACCCAGCAGAAGATAATCTCGACATCCGCCCGGCTCGCAAAAACCGTGGCGTCACGAATATCGCGAACCAGGAAATGCGGAGATTCCAATGCCCCGAGAGCACTCAGGGCGCTTCGTGAGTCGCTATTGATCACAATCCGGCCTCCGAAACGGAGACGTCGCGTAATCTCCCGTACCGAGTGGTGTATTGCCACCAACTCGTCCGTGAAGACAGACCCAGCGCCTGGCAGAGCCACGCTGACTTCAAACAGAGGGGATGCGGCGTGGAAGCCGACCCCCTCTTGAGACTTGGAGCCATCCGAATACACTGGCACGGTTCCAGCGTGACACGAGGTGTGCTCCAAAAAGGTGGAACGTAATACTCTCGGCGCTGTACAAGCTTTGGGAGCAGAGGCGTGCCGATAAATAGCCAAATGTGGTACGCTCCAGGGTGGTGTCCTGGGCAGAACCAGGGGCGCCACCGGCCCGAGAGCTATACCTAGCTATCGAAGGAGTTCCCTGGACCTAAACCCAAAGGGCTTAGGGTATGACTGGCGTTTCTCGACGGCATAGGCACCGTCGAAATCAGCTGCGGATGCAGTGAGAGCTGTAGGCGACTGAGGGAAGCGCCGGGCTCGCGCATATAGGAGAATGATGCACTGTACACGGCGTAAAGCGAGTGGCATCTCCCCAGCATCGACTAGTAGGCTCTCAATGGGCGGAGTGCGGGAGGCACCGGTCGCAAGGCGAAGGCCGGTGTGGAGGATCGAGTCCACCTTCCGCAAAGCACACTCGGCGGCGGATGCATAAAACTCGCATCCGTAGTCGAGCTTCGAACAAACAAAGGATCGATAAAAAAGTAAGGCAGTACCCCTATCAGCGCCCCAAGGGCTGAACGTTACGGAACGGAGAATATCCATGGGGCGGGAACAAGAGACCCTAAGGCTGCGAATATGAGCCTCTCAGGTGAGGCGTCGGATAAATACAAGACCAAGGAAAATGTGCGATTCAACCACTTCCAGGCGTACCCCATTAAGAAACAAGTCTGGGTCGGGGTGGAGCCGTGGATGGCGGCAGAAGTGCACCACCTTAGTCTTGGCCAAGGAAAACATAAACCTGTGTGCTTCGGCATAGCGAGAGACGCGGTTCAAAGCGTGTTGGAGTCCACGCTCCAGAGTTGGCATCTGGGCCGTGCCAAAAGAGATCAAAAGGTCGTCCACATAGAGCGCAGCGAGAACATCTTCCAGCAGCACCGAGGTGATGCCGTTGATGGACAGGGCAAAGAGTGTGATACTGAGGACACTTCACTGCGGGACACCCTTTTCCTGCTCCATTGGACCGGAGAGGGTTCCCACCACCCGTACACGGAATGGACGATCTCGCAAAAATTAACATATAAAGATTGGGAGGCGTCCCCTCGACCCCATCGTGTGGAGTCTCCATGATATCGTATCGCCATGGGGTATTATAGGACTTCTCCAGATCCAAAAACACCGTTGCGTAATGCTGTCTACGAAGGAAGGCCTCACATACGGCATTTTCCAGTCGGAGCAGAGTATTTGACGTGGAGTGGAAGTTGCGGAAGCCGCACTGTACAGAAGACGGATGGCCTCCGCTGTCCAGAAAAAAAAGCTAACCGGCCGGAGAAGAGTGATCTCCTCCCGATAGCAATTCGCCGGGAATCTGAGAGGAGACCCTCCACCCAGATCATATTGAACAAATCTAATAGAAAGGCCATGCCTCGCTCACCCAGGTGTCGAAGCATGGCGTACGGGACATCGTCCGGACCATGGGCGGTGTCTGCGCACGAAGCTAGAGCGGAACGCAACTCACTCACAGTAAACCTGTCGTTGAAGGGTTGTCCGCCTCTGGAGGTAAAGTCCAGCCGGCGGCCTTCCGCGACATCACGACGTGCATTGAATGCTGGCGGAGAAGCAACCCGGCTAGAGAATGCGGAAAAAGCAGTCGCGAAGGATTCCGCTACGGACCCGGGGTCCGAAATTGCGGTCCCATTCTCCTGGAGAAAGGGAGGGGGGTCCTGCGATAACTTGCCCAGAATCTTTTTGACTCGCTTCCACACCTCTACTAGAGGGGTCTTCCCGTTAAGTGAATACACGCATGCCCGCCAAGATGAGCGCCGGGCGTGCTTCGAAATATACTGGAACCTAGAGGGACGAAATTCACAGACAGTGAAATCGTTCGGGCGGCGCTTATAGCGCATGTAGGCATAACGCTTTCCTTTTGAGGGCTGTCTCACACTCGGCAGACTATTACGGGAGTGGTCGGCGTGCAAAACAGCCAGAAGTTGTGGGAATAGTAGTCAGGCCGGCGGCGATTAGGTTGCCGAAGAAGAACTCAACGGCCTCATTTACCGACCTAAACTCCTCGACTGAGATAAGAGAATTCAGTCATTTCCTGAAATGCAGGCCACCACGCCCATGCCAAGAACCACCGAGGTGGGCTCTCAGGCGGCAGCTGCCCTGAAAATCATATTGGAATGGGAAAGTGATCACTACCATAGAGGTCATCGACCACCCCCCCAATCAAAATCAGGCTGTGCATCCGGAGAGCAGAAAGATAAATCAAGGCAAGAAAATGATGCGGTTCTCGGGCAGTGATGCGTAAACTCATCCACATTTAGGACACCCATCTACAGCTCTTCGATCAGATCGGCAAGGACTTGTCCCCTGGGATTTATTGAGTAGTCTCCCCAGAGAGGATGTCTGCCGTAGAGATCTCATAGCAAGAGAAAGAGCCACGGCAACCGTGCCACAACGCGGCGGAAGTCCCCCGCGTCGAAGTCAGCTGACAGTGCAATATAGGCATAAGTAACAGTATACCTCCTATCCAGGTGAAGCTGCATAGCTACTGCCTGAAAGGAGGTATCTAAAGTGAAAAGGAGACATCATGCCGGGTGTAAACCGCAAATCCCTCAGCCCGGCTCCCATCTCGTGGTGGTTGGGTGGCAAAACCCTTATACCCTGGGAGGGCAGGCAGGGGGCACGAGCCTAGGATGGTCTCCTGCAAAATTGATAGTTAACGGGGAACGGGACGAGACGAGCCTCCGCAGCTCCTTCAAGTTGGCCCGGAGTCCACAGCAATTCCATTGAAGGAATATGCCTTTCAGGCCTAGCTCGGAGGAGACGCGGGGGCCCTCTTCGAACTGAAGACCCTCACGGGAATAGCCGTACGCTTCCCGGAGGCAGAACCCAGGGCGCTGTTGGCCGGACAATGCGCTGAAGGCGCTGTCGCCTTCGAGGAGTTATTGGGGAAGGTTGGGCTGGTCAGGTGACTCTTTTCCTCCCTCTGCCTAAAAACCTTAGGCGGGCGTTGCAGCTTCGGAGGCAAGCGGCCTTCTTTTCGAGGAACCACCGTCTCCGAGCCACTCAACCTACCACTATGCGTGGGCGAAGGAGCCGAAGCTCCTTTGTTGGTGTCTTCCTTACGGAGGACAGCTTTAGCAACCCCGGAAGATGGCCTAGCGACCAACTTCAGGGGTGTTGCCTCCAGTGAGCCTAACGACTCGGTGGAGGCGCGTGGCCGTTTCGCCTTACGGGAAACGGTCACGCTGGGGGAAGAGGGGGGAGCTCTGGTTTTAGCCGGGCCTGCGTGTGAACCCTTTGTGCCGCCAGCTTTACCAGCGGAGCGTCCGGGTTGAGTAGAACCCGCAGAAGGGCTCCGAATGGGCGCGGAAACAACCGTTTTCGATGGCCTGGATGGGCCAGGACCAGAGGATGTCTTTATAACCATTGAGGCGTAAGAAGTCCCAGGAAGAGCCAGGCGCGCCAGGACAGAGCCCTTTGCCTCGCGGAATGAGGGTCGATCCTGGGCCTGAACGGCCAGGATTTCTTTCTCAAGGAAATATGCACTACATTGCTTCGAAGAAGCGGGGTGCGGCTCTCCGCAATTGACACACTTGGCCACACACGATTTGGACTTATCGTGTGCGACCTTGGAGCAATTTGCACATACTTCGGGGGACCCCGACTTTGCACGTCTACATGAGCGATTCGTATGGCGAAGCGGTGACAGTAATAGCACCTCCGCGGCAGTGGCACGAATGCCTTCACGCGGTAGTGGTACCAACCGACACACACCGAGGCAAGGAGCTTGTCACAGTCGAACGTGACGAAGAGTCTAGGGGTGGGTCTCGAGACCCTTCCCTGTTTTCTCATCACACGTTCGACCTTGACCGCCCCATGGTCGGCCAGCTCTAAGGTGATGTTCTCTATGTAGTAGTCAACGAGTTCCGTCGCATAAACTACTTTCACAAAGTTCATGGTAGAGTGCGGCGTCACACTCACCGGGGTGCCCTCAAGTGTCCGAAGAGCACTTATCTTGGCCACCTCGGCGGGATTCGCCGCATTCGCCAGAAGGCTCCCGTCCGAGAAACGGGTCACCTTCGGCTCTCTACCAATTGCACTAGCTAAATCTCTTCTCTGATGGATCATGTTACCCTTGCCCAACATGTTGCCATCAGTGGAGCGAATAACTAAGAACCCTTTGAAGCCAGCGGGCTCGAAAACGCCAGGTAACCTGTGAATGAGGGGCCCCGATGTTATCGAGGCTCCGCCCTGCGCACATTTCGTCTTAGTCTGGGACTCTGAAACCGGGGGGGAAGAGGGGCCGGTTGTGCCGATCTTGTCTTGGTCGCTGACCAAAGTGGCAGCAGACCCATCCGTCTCCGCAGCCCCCACGGATAGAGAGGAGCCCCGAGTCTTTAAAGTGTTTTTTTTTCTTTTTAGGAGAGGATGGCGTGGAATGAACCCGCTTCTCCCCTCCGCTGGCAGGAGCCATCAGGCCAGGTCCTTCTCCGAAATGGAGAAGGTCCTGTCAGTCGTAGGGGCACCGGTCGAAGGAGATCCCTCCCCTCCATGTAGTGCCTCAGAAACCCTAGCCGTTTGAGGAGGACCTTGCATAGAGGTGGATTCGAGTTCGATGCTTGGGGTCGAGCCCGGATTCCCTCCCATGGAAGCCCCTACCGTCTGAGGCTGGGTTGCCTCAAGGACTATGTCTATCTCAGGGGGGTCTCCAGTTGGCAATCCCCCCAGGACATCGCGGGTCCCGTTGGCAGCGTCACTGGTCATGTCTGGGGAGGCACAGGCCTTGACCCCGGCAAGGTTCAGTATTCTGCCAACAGGTCTTTTGAGGGAAGCAACCGAAGGGGCCTGGCTTCCCTATCCCCTCTAAGAGGGTTTACCCAATCGAGCCGCTTCAATGGGGAGCGGTCAGCTATGGGCTTCCTGTTGGCTTTCTTGTCAGGCCCCTTGAAAAGAAAAGGGGGGACTCCGGCTGGTAAGAGGGAGGTGGCCAAAAGCACCTCCAGAGAAGGGGGTGAGGGGGATTCCCCTACACCCATAGGCGTAGGAGAGGAGTAAACCTCCTCTCCGGTTAAAGAAGTTTGGAGGGTCCCCTGCGCAAGCACAGGGCGGGGAGACCTCCATTTTTTTTCTGTGGAACTGCCCGAGAGCGGCTCCGACGGTGGAACTGGGGAAATTAAGGGGAGATTTTTTTTATTTCTTCATCATTGGGCATAGTGACCCTCTTTTAATTACGAGATGCAATAGCTCATCACCCCTCGCAGTAGCCGGCCTGCAAGGGGTGCGTCCAGGCCTGGCAGAGCCAGACACCGCCATTCAGGACCACCCCTCCCGGCGTAAAAACAAAGATAGATGGTGAAGTGAGAAGGAAAGGAAATGTGAGCAAGGTATGGGTGGGGATGAAGCAGGTTGTTAAAAACCCACCACCCCAGACCGGAGCTCAGGGGTTAGGGAACATTGTTCCCTCCCCCTCACCCACGATCCGTGACGGTTGGCTGAGAAGGTCAGCATCGACACTGTTAAATTAGAGGATGACCATAGAAAGTTGTGGGAGAGGTTGTAGGGGAAGTGAGGAAGTAGTGGAGAAATACAGGCCGTCTGAAAAAAAGAAGAGGCTAAGCTGGGGTCGGACGGGGTGCTGAGTCGCGTCAGCCGGGCGGCCAAGATGGCAAATCGCCGCGCCCCTTACCGGGTCAACCCCAGGCAACGTTAGAGTCCGCAATAGGGAGAGGGAGAGCAGTGGAATCGAGAGAGCATAGTGCCAAGAGTAAAGCATGGTGGCAGTTTTTTAATGTCATGGGGCTGCATTTCAAGCTCAGGGGTGGGTAGTGTCACCGTTTGTGATGCCACCATGAATTCAGCGAAATACTAAACTGCCCCGAGATTACATGCTGCCCTCAGCCCAAGACTTCTCCAGAAATGCACGGAATATGATTTTCCAGCAGGACAATGCTCCACATCTCAAGTTTGCGTGGACCATAGAGCGATTTCGAGACAACAACATCACGATGATGGACTGGTCACCTGTCTCCGGATATGAATCCAGTGTAAAACCTGTGGCAGGACCTTAAAGAGGCCGTAAGAGATCGTCAGCCAGCCTCGAATGAGCAACCGAAGGGAGGTATCACGGAGGAGTGAGCCGGCATTACCTCCCTCAGGTGTCGCACCCTCGTGCAGAGCATGCTTCGATGAATAAACGCTCTCGTTATTGCCAAGGACTCTCGACACGATGCTGAACTTCCCGAATCAGTTTGGTGTTGCTGTAAATTTCAGAGCTCCATCTGATTATCCATTATATGTTGCTGATGTTACAGGGTTTCAGAAACCTTGTAATTTGTTAATTCTTTAAGATTGTTTGGGGCATATATAACATTTCTATTTATTCTCCTATTTCACTGGTATATTCATATTGATATTTTTTTAAAACTTTACGACCCTGCATTTATATAAATGACTCAAATTTTCGGTGTCCGAAAACTTTTGCCCGTGGCTGTAGACTTAAGCAGTGAGATAGACTGGATGACGTTGATACCGATTTGAGCAAATAAGGACCAGTGAAGGGCGTGTGTTCGCTACTCTGATGGAGGATATTGCTTATTTGCCTTCAGTCGATCAATCGCAAATTTATTCCTACCTTCGCACACGTACAGAACATGTCAGACCAGTCAACATGTACGATTCATTTGTGTCATTGTCTTCGGATCCCCGAGTGAGAAACCAGGATCTCGTTATGGATGGACCATTCGAGCTGGATTACGGGCCTCGTGCCTGGCTTCTCTTTCCGCCACATGCCTTTGGCGCGCAAAGTTTAGCCGCCAGATAATGAGCGACAGAAGAAAGGGATTTTTGGGAGCACGGGGGGGGGCTTCGTTAAGTTTTTATGGATATTGTAAGTTCGTATGTGTTTTAAGGGTTTAGTTTTATGGGTTGCTATAAATACGTTAATAAGATTTGTAAATACGTTTTAGAGTGGTTAAATACGCATATTTTTATTTGATTTAGTTGTGAGTTCTATGAGTGTCATAGACGCGTTCTAAGGGCCGCATCCGTGTGTTATATAGTTTGTCATTCGTGCGTTCTCTGGATGTAATTAGAGCTGTACACTGGTCATTAGTGCGTTCTCTGGGTGTTATAAGCGCGTACTATGGGTATCACAAGCGCATTTCTATCCGTCTCAATCGCATCTATGGGCCTCAAGTGCGTTATACATCTCCAATGCGTTCGTTCTATGGTTAAGTACCTCCTATGGGTCATAAGTGTATTCTAGAGATATCAGAAGTGGGCTTAAGGGTGTCATAAGTGCGACTAAAGGTGCCCTAAGTTGGCTAATGGGTGTCAAAATTGCGCCTATGGGGGTCATAAGGCGCCTATGGGCATCATAAGGCGCCTATGGGCATCATAAGGCGCCTATGGGCATCATAAGGCGCCTATATGTTGTACGTTAGTATGTGATCTGTACGGCCTTCTCTAAGTCTTTTAAGTGCGTCTATGGGGGTTGTAGTTTCGTTTGCGGGTGTTGCCTATATGTTTATGACTTTTAAGGTTTGTATGGGTGTTGTAAGTTTCTTTTTTGGTGTTACGAGACTGTTGAGATTATATTTTGATCGGGGGTTATGGGTGTTGTGTTTCACCGTGGGTAGTTATCCGCATTTTCTTGGTATCGTGTAAGCGTTTAATGGTTGTCTAATGTTTTTTTATGGATTTACGAGAGATTCACGTAAATAGCGTACATTATTAATCAGAGTTCGTGAATTTTCCTGCACGTTCAATTCACGGCGTTAATATCAACGCCCTCGCCATATTCAAGCACAGAAATCGCCTTATTATAGGCACTAAAGGAAACAAGTACATAAAAAAATAGACCAAATGAGCTAAGTATGGACTTAAAATCCGCCCCAAATGGGGGGGAATTCCATATGTTGGAGGGGGCCTTCCCTTATTTAGCCAACCTCTCTCGTTTCGACTGGGAGACGTATCTCAGAGCGAGATGTTCTCAAAACTACTTAAACTAAGTTAGTGTTACTCTCTCCAATTTAATTTCCTCGTGATCAAAAAGTTTACATAGAAAATTTATATAGATTCAAAAGAGGCAGTCATAACATAACTCAAATAATACCATTGGCAGGTTATTTTTTTTTAAAGCTTACATTTTGAATGGGTGGTTAGTGGGTAGTTTCTACCTTGTGTGTGACACCACATACATACACAGGGTGATGTGATGCGTCTAGTGTAGTAGAATAAGTTAGTGCTAAGTGCCTGCTTTGCTTGCCTTCTCGCTTGCAGCTTACTGCCGCTGGCTAGCCCTCGTTAGTGAAAAGGGAAGCCGAGTGCGTAAGTCTTCCCCCGCCAGTACACAGCCTCTCCATCATCAAGACTCCTGCTGTGCTTCCTCGTGGCCACACACGGCAACTGGGTGCCTCGCGGCACCAGGCTAAATCAGCAGGGGATCTTGGAGCACCAGTGGGCCCCAGAGGTACGGCGTGCAGGCCCACCGGTGTGTGGACACGCCTTGGCGCCTACCAACCACTGCCTTGTGGTTAGGTCATTTAAGAACAAAGGCTAGGGAAGCACACCCTGAAAATAAAACGGTGCTGGCGGCGCACCAGAGGCGGGCTCTGACAGACCTGAGAGCCGGCAGCCTCCTGCAGCTGAGGAAAGATACTGGTGGCCCTGGGTCTCCCCCTTGCCACTAGAAATATCCTACCTACAGTCAAGATAGTGTTGCTGGGATACGCGCACTCCCTGCGCCACTCAAATCATCTCTGCGCAGGTTTTCTCTCCCCTGCAATACCTCGGTGACTCTTTATTATTTCAAAGTCTGACGGCGAAGAGAGACCTGGAGACAGGGGTAGGCAAGAGTGTGCTGGAGGCCTCTAGCTCGGCTCTCACACGTCAGCGGCACAGGGCTATTTTTGGTCGCTAGCAGTTTGGGATTGAGTGGGAACTGCTCTCGGCAGACCCCTGTGCGACTGAGCAGCCCTGTTTAGGGACCGCACAGCTCACCCCAATTTGGGGAGGGGCATAAAAATTGTCCACTCAACCTCTCCTTAGATTGGAAATCGCGCCTATCGGGAACTTCACTTTGCGGTCGAAAAACACAATATTTTTCTAAAATTTGCCACTTGGAATATCAGAACCCTTTTAGATATTGATCATGGTATCAACAGACCCAAACGCAGAACAGCACTGAACTCAGGCGGTATGATATAGACATAGCTGGTCTTAGTGAAGAAGGCTCAATCAAAGAAACTCAAGAAGGATACACACTTTTCTGGAAGGGGTATCTTCAAAATGGGCAACATTTACACGGGGTTGGTTTTGCTATAAAAAATAAGTTATTAAAGAACCTCACAGAGTCTCCAAACTGCATAAGCGAGAGGCTCATAACACTTCGTATCCCTCTGGCAAAACACCGGTGTGCAACTGTTCTAAGTGCATATGCCCCAACATTACCTTCCAGTAATGAAATTAAAGACCAATTCTATCAGCAACTTGATGAAACTTTAGACCAAATACCAAGACATGACAAGATCATTTTAATGGGATACTTTAATGCGAGAGTTGGAACAGACAAACATATATGGGAGGGAGTGATTGGAGAACATGGTATCGGAGAGGTCAATTCAAATGGAATTAGACTATTGACCGTATGCAGTGAACATGGACTTTAGATCACAAATACCATTTTTCAACAAAAGAATATGTACTTAACCTCCTGGATGCAACCACGTTCCAAGCATTGGCACCAAATAGACTATATTATAGTCAGAAGCACTGACATTAAAGATGTGTTAATCACACGAGCAATGAGAGGTGCAGAATTTTTTTTTTTTTAATTAAGGGGCTATCTGGCGACTGCCGACTAAGGCATAAGTTGCCGTAAACAAACAGCCTAGTTCTAGGCTACTTTAAAAAATTGAACAGGAAACAATAAAAAGAAATAACAATAACAAGGCAATAACAAAAACAATAACAAAAACAACAACAATTAAACCGGGTTAAATGAAAGGGAGAAGGCCGGCCTCCCCCCAAAAGTCAATAAGTCCAACAGTCAAAGTACACGCACTCGTCCCGAGTACAAGGGACAGGCGGTAGCGACCCCGCCCATCCCGGTACTGGGACATTCGACAAGAATGTGCCGAACAGTCTGGGGGACGACGCAGTCGTTGCAATAGGGCGCAGGCGAGCGCTCCATCAAATAGCGATGCGTCACACGAGTGTGGCCGATTCGGAGACTACAGAAAGCAACCTGAAGCCGCCGCGGCATTGGGGGATAGATCCATGGGAACAGTCGCGGCGCAATAGCACGCAACTTTAAGTTCCCTTCGACCATCTCCCATCTTCTTTACCAAGCAGTCCGAAGAGCTGCCCGTATTCCTGCCATGTAGTCAGTGTGAGGAAGAGCGAAACGCTGGTCCGGTCGCAGAGTCCTCGCGGACTCTTTGGCGCCCTCATCGGCGCGCTCATTCCCCGCAATTCCTACATGTCCAGGAACCCAGCAGAAGATAATCTCGACATCTGCCCGGCTCGCAAAAACCGTGGCGTCACGGATTTCGCGAACCAGGGGATGCGGAGATTCCAATGCCCCGAGAGCACTCAGGGCGCTTTGTGAGTCGCTATAGATCACAATCCGGTCTCCGAACCGGGCACATCGCGTAATCTCCCGTACCGAGTGGTGTATTGCCACCAGCTCGGCCGTGAAGACAGACGCAGCGCCTGGTAGAGCCCCGCTGACTTCAAACAGAGGGGATACGGCGTGGAAGCCGACCCCCTCTTGGGACTTGGAGCCATCCGTATACACTGGTACGGTACCAGCGTGACACGATGTGTGCTCCAAAAAGGTCGAACGCAATACTCCCGGCGCAGTACAAGCTTTGGGAGCAGAGGCGTTGCGACAAATAGCCAAATGTGGTACTCTCCAAAGTGGCGTCCTGGGCAGAACCAGGGGCACCACCGGCCCGAGAGCTATATCTACCTCTCGAAGAAGTTTCCTGGCCCTAAACCCAAAGGGCTTAGGGTATGACTGGCGTCTCTAGGCGGCATAGGCACCCTCGAGATCAGCTGCGGATGCAGTGAGAGCTGTTGGCGACTGAGGGAGGCACCGGGCTCGCGCGTACAGGCGAGTGATGCACTGCACGCGGCGCAGAGCGAGTGGCATCTCCCCAGCATCGACCAACAGGCTCTCAATGGGGGAAGTGCGGAAGGCACCGGTCGAGGGGCGAAGGCCGGTGTGGTGGATCGAATCCACCTTCCGCAATAAACGCTCGGCTGCGGATAAATAAAACTCGCATCCGTAGTCGAGCTTCGAGCGAACAAAGGATCGATAAAAAAGTAAGGCAGTAGCCCTATCAGCGCCCCAAGCGCTGAACGTCACGGAACGGAGAATGTCCATGGCGCGGGTACAAGAGACCCTAAGGTTGCGAATATGAGCCTCCCAGGTGAGGCGTCGGTCGAATACAAGACCAAGGAAACGGTGCGACTCAACCACATCTAGGCGCACACATTAAGAAACAAATATGGGTCGGGGTGAAGCCGTGGATGGCGGCAGAAGTGCACCACCTTAGTCTTGGCCAAAGAAAACCGAAACCTGAGCGCTTCGACATAGCGAGAGACGCGGTTCAATGCCTGTTGGAGTCGACGCTCCAGAGTTGGCATCTGGGCCGCGCCAAATAGATCGAAAGGTCGTCTACGTAGAGCGTAGCGAGAACATCTTCCGGCAGCACCGAGGTGATGCCGTTGATGCTAAGGGCAAAGAGTGTGACACTGAGGACACTTCCCTGCGGGACACCCTCTTCCTGCTCCTTTGGGCCGGAGAGGGCTCCCCCCACCCGTACGCGGAATCGACGATCTCGCAAAAATTCAGATATAAACATTGGGAGGCGTCCCCTCGCCCCCATCGTGTGGAGAGTCTCCATGATACCGTATCGCCATGCGGTATCATAGGCCTTCTCCAGATCAAAAAACACCGTGGCGTAGTGCTGTCTACGAAGGAAAGCCTCGCAGACGGCATTTTCCAGTCGGAGCAGAGCATCCGACGTGGAGTGGAACTTACGGAAGCCGCACTGTGCAGAAGACAGATGGCCTCCGCTGTCCAGGAGAAAGGCTAATCTAACATTTACCAATTTCTCCATCAACTTGCACACGAGAGAGGTTAGAGAGATTGGGCGGAAACCGGTCGGAGTAGAGTGATCTCTTCCCGGCTTGCGAAAGGCGAGCACAGTAGCGATTCGCCAGGAGTCTGGGAGAAGACCTTCCACCCAGATCCTGTTGAACAAATCTAACAGAAAGGCCATGCCTCGCTCACCCAGGTGTCGAAGCATGGCGTACGGGACATCGTCCGGACCATGGGCGGTGTCCGCGCACGAAGCGAGAGCGGAACGCAACTCACTCACAGTAAACTTGTCGTTGAAGGGTTCTCCGCCTCTGGAGGTAAAGTCCAGCCGGCGGCCTTCCGCGACATCACGACGTGCATTGAATGCTGGCGGAGCAGCATCACGGCTAGAGAATGACGAAAAAGCGGTCGCTAAGGATTCCGCCACGGACGCGGGGTCCGAGATTGCAGTCCCATTCTCCTGGAGAACGGGAGGGGGGTCCTGCGAGAACTTGCCCCGAATCCTTTTGACTCGCTTCCACACCTCAGCTAAAGGGGTCTTCCCGTTAAGTGAAGACACGTATGCCCGCCAAGAAGAGCGGCGGGCGTGCTTCGAAATATACCGGAACCTAGCCCTAGCCCGACGAAATTCAGCGACAGTGAAAAAGTTCGGGCGGCGCTTATAGCGCATGTAGGCATAACGCTTCTGTTTGAGGGCCGTCTCACACTCGGCCGACCACCATGGGAGTGGTCGGCGTGCAAAACGGCCAGACGTCCTAGGAATAGTAGTCAGGCCCACGGCGATGAGGTTGCCGGAGAAGAACTCAACGGCCTCATCTACCGACCTAAACTCCTCGACTGAGATAGAGAATTCAGTCATTTCCTGAAATGCAGGCCACCGAGCCCGCGCCAAGCACCACCGAGGTGGTCTCTCAGGCGGCAGTTGCCCTGAAAATGAAATTTGAAGGGGAAAGTGATCACTACCATGGAGGTCATCGACCACCCCCCAATAAAAATCAGGCTGTGCATCCGAAGCACAAAGATAGGTCAAGGCAAGAAAATGAAGCGGTTCTCAGACAGTGATGCGTAAACTCATCCACGTTTAGGACACCCATCTCACGCTCTTCGATCAGATCGGCAAGGACTTGTCCCCTGGGATTTATGGAGTAATCTCCCCAGAGAGGATCCTGTCGTTCAGATCTCCAAGCAAGAGATAGGGCCTCGGCAACCGTGCCACGACGCGGCGCAAGTCCCCCGCGTCGAAGTCAGCTGACGGTGGAATGTACGCAGAAATGATAGTATACCTCCTATCCAGGTGCAGCTGCACAGCCACTGCCTGAAAGGAGGTATCTAAAGAGAAAGGAAGAACGGAGACATCATGCCGGGTGTAAACCGCGCATCCCCCAGCCCGGCCATCCCGCGGTGGTGGGGTCGCAAGACCCTTATACCCCGGGAGGGCAGGCAGCGGGCAGGCGCCTAGCATGGTCTCCTGCAAAAAAATAGCTAACGGGGAACGGGACGAGACAAGCCTCCGCAGCTCCTCCCAGTTGGCCCGGAGTCCACGGAAATTCCATTGAAGGAATATGCCCTCCAGGCCTAGCTCGGAGGAGACGCGGGGGCCCGCCTCGAATTGAAGACCCTCACGGGAATGGCCGTGCGCTTCCCGGGGGCAGAACCCCGGGCGCTGTTGGCCGGACAAAGCGCTGAAGGCGCTGTCGCCTTCGAGGACTTATTGGGGGAGGTTGGGCTCGCCATGCGAGTCTTTTCCTCCCTCCGCCTCGAAACCTTAGGCGGGCGTTGCTGCCTTGGAGGACGGGGGCCCTCTTTTCGAGGAACCACCGTCTCCGAGCCACTCGCTCCACCTCGGGGCGTGGGCGAAGGGGCCGAAGCTCCTTTGTTGCTGTCCTCCTTTCGGGGAACAGCTTTAGGAACCCCGGAAGATGGCCTAGCGACCATCTTCAGGGGTGTTGCCTCATGTGAGTCTAACGACTCGGTGGAGGCACGTGGCCGTTTCGCCTTACGGGAAACGGTCACGCTGGGGGAAGATGAAGGAGCCCTGGTTTTAGCCGGGGCAAGGTATGAACCCTTTTTGCCGCCAGCTTTACCAGGGGAGCGCCCGTGTTGGGGAGAGCCCGCAGAAGGGCTCCGAATGGGCGCGGAAACAACCGTGCTCGTTGGCCTGGATGGGCCAGGAGCAGAGGGTGCCTTTCTAACTATTGAGGCATATGACGTCCCAGGCAGAGCCGGGCGCGCCAGGACCAAGTCCTTTGCCTCGCGGAATGAGAGTCGATCCTGGGCCTGAACGGCCAGGATTTCTTTCTCAAGGAGATATGCACCACATTGCTTCGAAGAAGCAGGGTGCGGCTCTCCGCAATTGACACACTTGGCCACACACGATTTGGACTTATCGTGTGCGACCTTGGAGCAATTTACACATACTTCGGGTGACCCCGACTTTGCACGTCTACATGAGCGATTCGTATAGCCGAAGCGGTGACAGTAATAGCACCGCCGCGGCAGTGGCACGAATGCCTTCACGCGGTAGCGGTACCAACCGGCACGCACCGACTCAGGGAGCTTGTCACAGTCGAACGTGACGAAGAGTGTAGGGGTGGGTCTCGAGGCCCCTGCCTGTTTTCTCATCACACGTTCGAACTTGACCGCCCCATGGTCGGCCAGCTCTATGGTGATGTCCTCAATGGAGTAGTCAACGAGTTCCCTCGCATAAACTACTCCTTTCACAAAGTTCATGGTAGAGTGCGGCGTCACACTCACCGGGGTGTCATGAAGTGTCCGAAGAGCACTTATCTTGGCCGCCTCGGCGGGATTCGCCGCATTCGCCAGAAGGCTCCCGTCCGAGAAACGGGTCACCTTCGGCTCTCTACCAATTGCACTAGCTAATCCTCTCCTCTGATAGATCATGTGGCCCTTGGATAACATGGTGCCATCAGTGGAGCGAATAACGAGGAAGCGTTTGAAGCCAGCGGGCTCGAAAACGCCAGGTAACCTCTGAATGAGGGGCCCCGATGTCATCGAGGCTCCGCCCTGTGCACTCTTGGACTTAGTCAGGGGCTCCGCACACGGGGGGGTAGAGGGGCTGGATGTGCCGATCTTGGCTTGGTCGCCTACCGAAGTGGCAGCAGACCTGTCCGTCCCCGCAGTCCCCGCGGATGGAGAGGAGACCCGAGTCTTCTTTGTCTTTCTAGTCTTTTTCTTTTTTGGAGAGGAGGGCGGGGAATGAACCCGCTTCTCACCTCCGCCGGCAGAAGGCCCCATGCCAGATGGTCCGGCCTCAGCCAGGTCCCTCTCCGAAATGGAGAAGTTCCTGGTAGTCGTGGGGGCACCTGTCGGAGGAGATCCCTCCCCTCCTTGTATTGCCTCGGAGCCCTCAGCCGTTTGAGGGGGACCTTGCATAGGGGCGGACTCGGGTTCGGTGCTTGGCGCCGAGCCCGGATTCCCCCCCATGGAAGGCCCTACCGTCTGAGGCTGGGTCTCCTCAAGGACCATGTCTATCACAGGAGGGGCCTCCAGTTGGCCATCCCCTCCCAGGACATCGCAGGTCCCCTTGGCAGCGTCAAGAGTCATTTGTGGGGAGGCACAAGCCTTAACCCCGGCAAGGTTTAATATCCTTGCCAGCAGGTCTTTTGAGGGAAGCGACCGAAGGGGCCTGGCTTCCCTCTCCCCCATAAGGGGGTTTGCCCTACCAAGCCGCTTACAAGAGGGGTGGTCGGCAATGGGCTGTCTGCTGGCTTTCTTGGCAGTCCCCTTAGAAAGAAAAGGAGGGACTGCGGCTGGAGATAGGGAGGTGCCCGAAAGCACCTCCAGAGAAGGGGATGAGGGGGAGTCCCCTACACTCGTAGGCGTAGGAGAGGAGTAAGCCTCCTCTCCGGTTAAAGAATTATGGAGGGTCCCCTGCGCAAGCACAAAGAGGGGGGGACCTCCATTTTCTCGGTGGAGCTGCCCGAGGGCGGCTCCGTTGATTTTCTTGGGGAAGTTGGGGGTTGGGTTTTTGGGGTTTTTTTGTCATACATGGGCATGGTGACACTATTTGTGCCACGGGACGCAATAGCTCATCACCTCTCGCAGTTGCCCGCACTGCGAGAGGTGCTTACAAGCCCGGCAGAGCCAGGCGCCGCCATTCGGGACCACCCCTCCCGCCTGGTGGCATGGCAGTCCATCGGCATGGCGGCTCCACCTTGGACACGGTGTAAAATTGATAGAATGTGAAGAGGAGAGGAAAGGGGATGTGAGGAAGGTATGGGTGGGGATGAAGCAGGTTGTTAAAAAAACCCCATCCCGAACCGGAGCTCAGGGGTTAGGAAACAATGTCCCCTCTCCCCCCAGCCCCGATCCGGGGTGGTTGGCTTGAGAAGAAGGTCAGTATCTACCCTGTGAAATTAGAGGCTGACCAGAGAAAGTTGTGGGAGAGGTTGTATGAAAAGCGACGAGGTAGGGGAGAAATCGGGCTATCTGAAGGAAGGAAGAGAGGCTAAGCTGGGGCCGGACGGAGCGCTGGATCCCGTCAGCACGGCGGCCAGGATGGACGGACCATCGTCTCATTATTACCAAATTAAACCTACGAATTCGTCCACCAATCCATCGCAGGAAAATGAATAAGAAGCGATTGAACTGCGGTGCTCTTAAGGACTCTTCAATTAGAAATGAACTACGAAAGAAGATAGCCGAGAAGCTTGAAGAGGATACTACAATTGCTAACGTTAACAATGAAATTGATGCACTACTGACCACTCAACTCAAGTTTGTATGAATCTGCTGCAAATAGCATCGGATACAAAACCAAGAAACATCAAGATTGGTTTGATGAGAGTTCTGACTCGATCCACATTCTCTTGGATGATATGCATAAAGCACATAATGCATCCCTAAGCAATCCCTCATCACAGGGACTAAGAAATCGTTTGAAAAACCTTAGGGCACAATCTCAAGCCCGTCTGCGGACTATAAAAAATGACTGGTGAACAAAAGAGGCGCATAAAATTCAAAACTATGCAGATATTAATGACATGCACAATTGTTACAATGCAGTGAAATTTTTTTAGGGACCCAAGAATTGTTCATTGACGCCCAACAAAACTGCTGATGGAAGTACTCTTTTAAAGGAACAATCACAAATAGTAAACAGATGGGCAGAACATTTCTCTTGGATGATATGCATAAAGCACATAATGCATCCCTAAGCAATCCCTCATCACAGGGACTAAGAAATCGTTTGAAAAACCTTAGGGCACAATCTCAAGCCCGTCTGCAGACTATAAAAAATGACTGGTGAACAAAAGAGGCGCATAAAATTCAAAACTATGCAGATATTAATGACATGCACAATTGTTACAATGCAGTGAAATTTTTTTAGGGACCCAAGAATTGTTCATTGACGCCCATCAAAACTGCTGATGGAAGTACTCTTTTAAAGGAACAATCACAAATAGTAAACAGATGGGCAGAACATTTCAAAGTTATACTGAACCAGCCCAACCCAACTGATAATACAGTACTAGACGAGCTCTTAATGCTGCCACAGATGCCTGTCCATGACCATGACCCAAATTTGTAGAAGTCCTCTCAGCAATTAGGTCTCTGAAAAGCAATAAAACTCTTGAGCCTGATAATATTCAAGCAGAGATCATAAAAGATGGTGGCTATCTCTGTCATAGGAATCTTCACATGATTATTTTAAAAGTATGGACTGAAGAAACTGTTCCTCAACAGTGGAAAGACACCAACATTGTAACAATCTATAAAAACAAAGGGGAAAGATCACAATGTGGAAACAGGTATCTCCCTACTATCTATGGTGGGGAAAGTCTTGTCTAAGATACTCCTCAATCGTTTAATACACCATATATCTGAGGAAATATTGCCGGAGACCGAGTGTGGGTTTAGACCAAATCGCGGAACAGTTGACATGATATTCACAACGAGACAGTTTCAATAAAAGTGCAGAGAACAGCATAAGGATCTTTTTATAGGCTTTATAGATCTGTCCAAAGCCTTTGATACTGTCAATAGGGAACTGTTATGGGAAGTACTCCACAAATTTGGCTGTCCATCAAAATTTATTAATATCTTACGACAGTTTCACAATGGAATGTTTGCTCGCGTCACTGTCGGGGGACTAGAGTCAGAACCCTTCGAAGTCCACACTGGTGTAAAGCAAGGTTGTGTGCTTGCACCTGTGTTATTTAGCATGTTTCTTGTCTGTGTTACCACCTTACTCAAGCAGAATATACAAGAAAACAACGGTGTGAAGATAGCTTACAGGCTTGATGGTAACCTTTACAACATCATACAATTTCAGGCAGTCACAAAAAGTTCATTAGAGACAATCTTAGATCTACAAAATGCAAATTACTGTGTTTTTGTTGCACATACGCCAGAATCATTACAGGCTACACTAACAGCAGTAACAAATGCTTATAGAAGGATCGGACTCTCTGTTAACACAAACAAAACAAATACAATGTCAATGGGCAAATGGTCTCTCACACGATCCACCTATTTTCACTATTAACAACACTGACTTAATTAAAACCAATGATTTTAAATACTTCGGAAGCTATCTCTCCTACAACTGCAGCCTGGATAATGAAATCCAACATCGTCTACGGCAAGCTTCAGCCTCCTTCGGTAGCTTAAGGAAAAGAGTGTATGTGAATAATGACCTGAGCTTGAAGACCAAAGTAGCAGTCTACAGGGAAGTATCTATCTCGAATCTAACATACGGATGTGAAGCCTGGACCACATGAAAATGTTGGAGGCCTTCCACATATATTGCCTTCAACGTATTCTGGGAATCACCTGGCGAGATAGGCTGACCCACAACCAAATATTTGAGAGAACTTCATGTACCAGCATAGAGACTATTACTACACAACACCAGCTCAGATGCCTTGGACACGTAATAAGGATGCCAGAAGACCAGCTACCGCGAAAAATACTCTACAACCAATTAAACGAAGGTCGACGTTCAGCAGGAGGCCAAAAGAAAAGATACAAAGACAATATTAAGGGAACTTTAAAGAAAATAAATAAAAACCAAGTAAATCTGGAAGACTTTGCCGCCGATCGACATCTTTGGAGGACAATATGCCGTGAGGGGGCAGAACTGGAAGATAGCATTAGACAATCAAGAAATGACAGACGTACAAGGAGGCACGCCAGTCAAGCTAACCCTGTACCACCCGACGTGAACTTTACCTGCCCTGTCTGCAACAAAGTGTGCAGATCAAGAATAGGACTCTACAGCCATCAACGGAGTCACCGTTTTTCTCTAGGAGAGCGTCGTTCCTATAAGCAAGTCCACCTTAGAGAACAAGCCAATAAATAACGCCTGATCTTACAATAAATGACAAACAATGATGAAGAAGAAACGGTCAATTATGACCAACTTGCAAATTTGTTTTTCCCATATATTCGGATTGCGTCTACGTACATTCATGCCAAAAAAAAATTCTTATCATTAAAGAGAAGAATGGCTATTAAAAAGCTATGGGCACCATATCATATCGAGAATGATAGTTTAGAAAATGGTTTTAGCAATAGGAAGAGACCCCCCCCACACCCCCTTCCCGCTAAGAGTAGGAATAAATCCTACAAGGAGTATAAATAAGCAAGAAATACGATATTTGTACTTTGCAGTGTCATTTCGATGGGAACCACGAAAACAAACTTGCAACAAGAAAGGCAAAAAAGAATCACCACAAATAATAAAGTTATCTTTAGGACCTGAAACAAAGGCAGCAAACAAGAAAGGGAGTGGGCGCCACAAAATAAAAACCAACAAAGGACAAGCAGAAAAAGAAAGTTCTTTAGCTGACTTCCTTCTCCTACAACAGTTTGTTTGTTTTGTGACAGTCAATACACGACTTTCTTCATAGAGCCGGCTCCGGACGGGTCTAAGGTTAAAAGGGCCTAAGTTCAAAAGAGCGTAGCCGCAGATAGGCCTAAAATCATAAAAGTCTAGCGCAGACGAATCTAAGCGCAAAACGGCCTCCCCCTTAATGTTATGTGCGCTAACATGCTCCCTCCCATGCACGCCCGCTATTAGACACCGCAGACTTTAACGCCAGCCTAGCACTTTATTTCTCAAGTGCGGCCAAATGTGGTGCCGCCGGTCATAGCCCGGAGGGTTCCACGAACCGACCTCCCCATGGATTGGTCCCAGGTCGTTTCGTTTGAGTGTTTGTGCTCCTCTTAAGAACTAGTCTTTTACACTAGAGGCCATAAAAAAATTTCGCTCCCTTCCGCACTTGGATTCCAATCCAGGACGTCAAAAAGAGGACGCATTAATGATATAAAGAATGGGGTTTCTCAAATTCCCGCCCATCCCCAATTATATATCACAGAGATGGAGAGAAATATTCTAGAAATAGATATAGTGTTAAGAAAATCGTGGTTGCGACCGAGAATGTTCTGAGATAGCTCGGGCATGTATGAGTGTATGAGAGAGAAACGGTTGACCGAGGAGGAAGTGGACGATATTGTGCCTGACAGTTGTGAATGGAGGGGGTTTGTGTGGGCGCATGCTAGAGGAACACAATTTAAAAGGATACAAGTTTATCTGTTTCGTCTTGTACACATGTATACTTTACTTTGTATCTCTCTCCTCTCTGTATTTAAGACATGGTAAGAACTTCTTTTGTCAGAGCCTTCGCTGCCTGTCTCCGAGGGAAGGCCGGTGTCTGCAGTTTCAAAGTGGAATGCTCCTCAACCTCGTGCCAGACTACAATCGACTATAGTAACACCATGGTTCGTGACGCTCTCATACGCGGATTAGAAGATGATGAGATCCGCCTGGACGTCCTTGGTGACTCACGGCAGGACATGACCAACGAGGAAGCCTGAAGTACATCGAAGTGAGGGAAAGCGGAAAACGGTCAGCCAGCCGCCTCATGGGCCAGAGGACCACGTCGTCTACAGACGCCTCTATCTCATACAGGCGCCAAGAGAGAATCCGATTCGCCAGCAAGTCCAACGACTCTCAGAACCACCAGTTCGTCAACAATGCCAATGACTCTCAGAACCCACCTACCCCCTGCAGTCATTGCGGTAAACACGCCCATGAATGCCCCGCGCAGGAGCGCATGAAGAAATACCCTGCATACCACCACAGATGTGCCAAGTGTGGTTCCCTACACCACCGTGAAAGTGTGCTACCAAGAACGACGCCATCCCCCAAAACAAGCTCAATATATCGCATACGAGACTAATGATCACACCACAGCGGTATTCAATAGCCTCTGCAGAATAATTGACAACTCTGTCACATCCTCCACAGTAACCCTCGACCATCATGTATACAACGAATTCTGCAATGCGTGGATGAAACGTTCTTCTGACCCCCCCCCCCCTTCCCTTAGTCAACGTCCATCCAAGCCGACCCCGCTGACACTTATGCATTAGGCTTCTCTACCCCCCTCTCACGTTCCACCACCATCGTTTCTTACGAGGTGATGGCAGACACCGGATGACAGTTATGCCTGGCCGGGAGAACCCTTTTGTTCAGACTAGGGCTGGACCGACGCAAACTGCAGGCCTATCGACATCATTGGTGCCCTCACTTTGCGAATATCCGGGACTGCCCCATACGATAAAGAGCTCAAGACACGTCAGGTTGTCTACTTCACCTGACAAACTATTCCGCTCCAAACAGGCCTGTGTTGCCCTCGGTATGGCTTCCCCCAACTTCCCCACAATTGGGGAAAGTTCTGAGAACACGTGCTGTCCACTAGAAACAACATCCATACCCAGTGAGCAGACTATGAACAAGTGCGGCTGCCCTAAACGCCAACCACCACTAACTCCTCCCACACCAATCCCATTCCCAGCCAGTGAGGAGAACCGGGATCGCCTGGAGGCATGACTGCTGGAATATTATAGCTCAAGAACATTTAACGTCTGAGCATCAACCCCTCCCCAGAATGTCCAGCCCACGGAGTGCCACCTCACATCCACAAAACTGCCATTGATGCTGGGAATGGCCACTACAGCATCGCCCTAGACGAAGAAGACCGCCACCTCACAACCTTCATCACACCTTGGGGTCGCTATCGTTATTGCGTCGCGCCTCAGGAGACGGCTACAGCCGACGATTCGATGAGATCGTTTCAGACATTCCTAGGAAAACTTTAGTGTATTGACGACACCTTGTTGTGGTCCGACACTGTAGAGGAATCATTCCTTCAAGTAATCCAATGGTTCGACATCTGCGGCTCAAATGGCATCATCCTGAACCCAGCGAAATAACCCCTACCAATATGCAGCCTTGTGCCCGCTACCTCGAGGCCATTCAAGACTTCCCTGCACCGAGAAATATTCCCCGACGTTTGCAGCTGGTTTGGTATGATCAATCAAGTCTCTTACGCCTTCGCCTCCGCTGAACGAATGTTGCCATTCCGGGAACTCCTGAAGTCAGGCACTCATTTTGCATGGGCAGACCAACTCAACAGACTCTTTGAGGAGTCTAACTCCATCATCATCAGCGAGATCTCAAACAAAGTAGAGATCTTTGACAAAACCAAACCAACCTGCCTTGCCACCGGCAGGATAAAAAGGGCATAGGATTCTGGTTGTTCCAAAAACACTACCAGTGCCACTTCCCCAAGCCCTTCTGCTGCGAGATTACCCTAGGCGGAAGCTGTTTCACCTCAGGGGCAGAATCCCGCTAGGCGCCAGTGGAGGGCGAAGCACTTGCAGTCGTGGATACATTGAATAAAGCACGCCACTTCACCTTTGGGTGCTCCAATCTTATCGTAGCAGTGGACCACAAACCCCTCCTGAAAGTATTTAGTGACCGCTGCCTTGACGGGATCCCTAACTCTCGATTATGCAACCTCCAAGAAAAGGCCTTGCGTTATAATTTCAGCGTTCGCCATACTGCAACTGATGCTATCTCTTGCCACCCGGTTGGAGACCCTACACAGCTGACGCTCCCGGACGATGTTGCGGCCATGATTGACCCGACTAAGGCACCCCTCCATCTCACCTTGCCACATTCCTTCTTCACCAGCTACCTAGGTGATCCAATTTGTTACATGGGATATGGTCCGCACTGCCGCATCCAGCGATCACAAATGGTCAAACCTATAGATGTGATTGAAGGGGGCTTCCCAGAGGACCGAAATGTACTTCCCCAGGAACTGCGGCAGTACCACCAATTCCATGACGGACTCACCAGCTTCGACGGGGTCGTCCTTTACCACGACTGGATCGTCATTTACCCTTCCTTACGCCACCAATTTCTCCAGGCTTTGCACTCGGCTCACCAAGGCATCACACAAATGTGTTCCAGAGCGGAGACCTCCTTCTTTTGGCCAGGCATGAAACTTGGCATCATGGAGATGCGGACACACTGCTCACCATGCAAACGGATGGCACCTTTACAACCGAACGCACCCCCAACCCCACCTATGATCCCGGCCTACCTTTTCCAGTGCCTTATAGCGGATTATTTCCAGCACCATGGTCGCAACTACCTCGTAGTCGTGGACAGATACAGCAATTGACCCATTGTGGAGGAGGCTTCCAATGGCGCAACCTGACTTGTAAATGCCTTACGCCGCATCTTTGTCACATATAGTATCACCGATGAACTGATATTGGATGGAGGGGGGGAGGGGAAGAATTTACCTCAAAGCATTCGGGTACCTTTCTTCGCAGCTGGGGAGTGCACCACAGAATTTCATCGGTCCCCTTCTCTCACAGCAACTGTCGCGCTGAAGTCGGTGTAAAGACAGTAAAGAGACTCATTACTGATAACACTAGCGCCAACGGCTCCCTAGACACCGACGGATTCCAGCGTGCCATATTACAATATAGAAACACCCCTGACCAGGACACGCACCTATCCCCAGCCATGTGTATTTTGAGCCGCCCAATACGTGACTTCATCCCCATCCACCCTGGCAAATACCAACCACACTCAACATGGCATGAGACACTTAACTCTCCTGAAGAAGCTTTACGCAACCGCCCAGCTCCTTTCGGAACACACCCGCCCACGCCCACCAATATCCATCGGAGATTGTATCCGCATCCAGAACGAAATTGGGCCTAACCCTACGAAATGGGACAAAACCGGCATTGTGGTGGAAGTGCGCCAGTTTGACCAGTACGCTGTGTGATGGATTGCTCAGGACGAGTCACACTACGTAACAGGAAATTCCTCCAGAAGTACTTCCCAGTTGTACCCGTCGTCACTACTCATGGCCCCTGGTCCCACTACGACCCTGATACCAACAACTCTTCCAAACCAGCATGATGGAACCACCCCCAGCAACCGGCCACAAGGCTGTACCACAAACATCTATACTGGAGCGCCCCACATCACGACACCCAGGAACCTAAGCACTTCACCTACCCTGACAGCCCAGCCACCCCAACCAGATCCACAATCCCAACGGTGACAACTCTATCGACCCCTGATAACCAACGACACCACGTCGAGGGTTACGCCCTAAGAACCCTCCACGCATTACTGCCACCCAACGCCCCTGGTCTTAAGGAGCAACCTGGCCCACAGATGACTGATCCCCGGCCCGACAATCACTCCGACAGACGCTCTGCTCGATTGGTCAGAACCGGTACGAAACCTAACTCTTTACAACCACTGAATATTTTCAGGCTTCGTCATTTCCCTACAAAGACTTGGGGAGGGCGTAGAGGAACACAATTTAGAAGGATACAGGTAAATCTGTTTCGTCTTGTACACATGTATACTTTCCTTTGTATCACTACCTTACTTTGTATCTCTCTGCATTTCAGACATGGTAAGGACTTCTTTTGCCATTGCTTAATTTCAATAAAATCCTGAAAAGAGCAAACTGTGTTTCCGCACTCATCTACATGCTAGAGGGCCTTGCGCTCGGGGATGAGGACTGATTGGAGTCCCATCGCAACGGAGGACAAATGTTTTTTTTTGCGCTTAAAAAGAACATCAAAAGGTGGGATGGATTTATTAGTACCCATATGGCGACTGACACGACCAGCATAAGTCGCCGTAATTAATTTTCAGCCAAATACTAGGCTATATTAAAATACATAACCAATGAAGGAAAATAACTCAAAACCAAAGCCAACATAAAAAAAACGAAGGAAGCACGCTCTGGCGTCGGGAGGAGGCGCGACACCCAACAGCGCAAGAGATACGACCAACAATAGATAGTCAAATAAGGGATATAATGAGGGAGTCAGACTCCTCCAAAAAGTCAAAAAATCCCCAAGTCAGCGTGCACGAACCCGTCCCGAGTGTGCCCAATTCGAAGACGACAGAAAGCGACTTTAAGCAGCAACTTTATGATCACATCGGCTGTATCCTATCTTATTTGCCAGTCAGCGTGGAGGTCTGACCTGACTCCTATTGTGTAGTCATTGTAAGGAAGAGAGAAACGCTGGTCTAGTCGTCAAATCTTCGTTGATTCTTTGGCGACCCCATTCCCCGCAATCACTACATCTCCAGGAACCCAGCAGAAAATAATCGCGACATCCGCCCGGCTCGCGGCAACCGCACTATCACGGGTGCGGAGATTCTGATGCCCCGAGAGCATTGAGGGATCATTGTACATAAGTCGCTACAAATAACGGCGTGGGATTTTGAACCATCCGTGTACAATGGCACGGATCCAGCGTGACATGAAATGTGCTACTAAAAGGTAAAAAGTAATACCATATAGGCAATGTGTAAGCTATATGAGCAGAGGCGTGGGAACAGTCAAAGCGTAGCGTACAGGGCAGAAACAAAAGCGTCCCCGGCCCGAGAGATAAACAGAGCTCACGAAGGAGTTTACTAGCGTCTATCAACGGCATAGGCACCGTCGAGGTAGGCCACGGATGCAGTCAGAGGCGTTGGGGGCTGAGAAAGACCCAGGTCCCGCGCGTAAAAGCGATTAATGCAATGCGTACGGCGCGGACAAAGTGGTATCTCCCTGACATCGACAAATAGGGTCTCGATAGGGAACGTGCGGAAGGCACCGATCAAAAGGCGGTTAAGATGCGTTGGATAGAGTACACCATCCGCAATACACGCTCAGCTGCGGATGCCCAAAACTCGCATCCGTATTCAAGTTTCGAACGAAGAAAGGATCAAGAGAAAAGTATATCAGTAGTCCTATTAGCACCCCAAGTGCTAAACGTCAGGAAACGAAAAATTTCCACAGCGCAGGCACAAGAGACTAAGGATGTGAATATGAGCCTCCCAGAAGAAGCGTTGGTTGAAAACAAGAAAAATGGCGTGAATCCATCACAGAAATTCAGAAATAAAGATTGGGAGGCGTCCCCTCGTCCCCATCGTGTGGCGAGTCTCCATGATGCCGTATAGCCAGACAGTGTCATAAGCCTTCTCCAGATCGAAAAACACCGTGGCCTAATGATGTCTACGAAGGAAGACATCGCACCCGGTATTTTCCAGTTCGAGCAGAGCATCAGATGTCGAGTGGAACTTAAGGAAGCTGAAATGTTAGGAAGACAGGTGGCCTCTGTAGTCCAGAAAAAAAGGCTTGTCTAACATTTACCAATTTCTCCATAAACTTGCACACGCAGGAGGTAAGAGAGATTGGGCGGAAATCGGCCGGGGTAGAGTGAGCTCTCCCCAGTTTGCGAAAAGCGAGCACAGTAGCGATTCGCCATGAGTCTCGGCGGATACCCAGTGTCCAGATCCTGCTAAAAAAAATCCAATAAAGACCATGCCTTGCTCACCTACGTACCGAAGCATGGCATACGAGACATCGTTCGGAACAGGGACGGTGACTGAGCACAAAGCGAGGTGAACGCAACTGACTCAATATAAAACTGTGTTTGAAGGGTTTCCGCCTCTGGAGGTAAAGACCTGTCGACGGTATTAAGCGGCATGACGACGGCGTGCAATGAATGCTGGCGGAGCAGCATCCCGGATAGAAAATGCGGAGAAAGCAGTCGCGAAGACTCCGCCACGGACGGGCGGTCCGAGATTGCGGGTTAGCGGCGAGCGCGTTTCGAAGCATACCGCAACTTAGTCCTATCTCGTAGAAATTCACCGAGTTAAAAAGTTCGACCAACGCTTATAGCGCATGTAGGCATAACGCTTATGTTTTAGAGCCGTCTCGCACTCGGGTGACAGCCATGGAAGGGGTCGGTGTGCAAAACAGCCAGAAGTTTTAGGAATAGTAGTTAAGGATATGGCATTGAGTTTGTCGGAGAACTAGATTGCCTCATCCACCGAATTAAATTCATCTCCTAGAACAAAGAAATCAGTCATTTCCTGAATGAGGACCTCGGCGCACGTAGCAAGTACCACCTGGGGAGGGGGGGGGGCTCAGACGGCAGCGGTCCAGAAAATGATATCTGAATAGGAAAGTGATCACTACAATGAAGTCATCGACCACCTCCAACCCAAAATCAGGCTGTGCACCCGGGGAGCACAAGGATATATCGAGACAGGAAAATGATGCGTCTTTACGTAGTGATGCGTAAATTCATCCACACTTAGGACACCAATCTCCAGTTCGTCTGATATGTCGGCAAGGACCTGACACCTGGGATGATTGACTAGTCTTCAACGAGGGACTGTCTACCATTCAAATCCAGGCAGTAGAAAGGACCTCGGTCGGCAACAGTCGATTAAAGCTCATACGAGGACGAAAGTGGGCCAGTTTTGTGGATAGAAGAGCAAGTTTGGAAACGGATAGAAGGGCCTGTAATAGAGAGAAATAGAAATAAGGGGATCCACTAACGAGTAGAGTGGGTGATCACCGATTATTATCATACACTTATGCTAAGTGATCTCAGGATGACATGCAGTTCACCAAGGCTACTGGACCGAACTCTTGCCAAATTTGGAACAGTCCTCCAAGTACAAAATGCGGGTATAAAAGTTGAGAGGATAGCCGTACTAATAATAAATAATAATAGTAAAAAATATTACTAATAATAATTAATGTTAAAAATTAATACTAAGAATAATGGATGATAATACTGTACAATAATAAGCAATAATAAATAATAATAAAAAGATAAAGTAGCTCTGAGAGGGGAGGGGAAGCGCACCAACCTTTACAAACCCCATCAAAGTATTCACCTTAACCGAGTGACACAGGGCCCCCCCTAATTTGCACTCAGGTCGGGAGGACGTACAGTTCCTCAGGGTACCGCCCTGCGGGGTGGAGACAATAAATAATTAAATGTCCATCATCATCTTTCCTGCTTTTAGAAGCCAAGTAGCGCCCGTAGTCTAATTTCATTAATTCTAGCTAGGAGGGAGTTCCTCAATTTTTTAGCCAATTCTGACTCTTGTCGACACAGCGTTTCCATTATAAAAGGCAAATAATCCTCTGCTCCGCAGTTAACAAGATTACCACCTTCACGACAGCAGCATTTTTCTCCGACCATTTTTACCGGACTGAAGCTACTCCTAGACAATTTCACCAATTCCGTCAAACTCATTAGTCAAAAGGGCTTTTTATTTATACCACACATGGGCAACTACGGCAGGGGTGGGGGGAGGGGTATGCGGAGGTCTACGTAATATTATCAGGTATTTTATTTTAGGTGAAATAATCCGATAATTATAATTTAAGAGTTGTTACCTGTAAATTCTCCTCCAAACTTACTGTATATTGTATATAAATTATTGTTTGTAAAATAATAGTTTAAATTCAATATTGTGTCTCAGATGCGGTGCGCCGGCCTACCTCGAGATCCCGGTGGTAGGCCGGCCCCTAAATTTAAAAGGGATAGACAATGACTGATTTATACTCCACTCGGCACACATTTATTTACAATGGGGAGGGAAACGAAGTGCAACGAGATCATAATCCCTACACATTTTTGTGAGGTTCCATAAAGTGATGAAGTAGGAGAAAGTGAAAATGCCTGAAAGGTAGACAGACAGTCGATATAAACAACTTATAAGTTTCATAAAGGAACTAGGGGAAGTTAGACGTGGTACGAACAGTGTGGTTGCGCAACTCTCATGACCCTGACCTCGTTCCACAAGGCTCACCTTACGAGGGAGTTTGCAGGGATTGATGACTGACAGGTACTAGTATGGTACTCATAGGATAAAAGTCAAATTATGGTACCCATTTGAGAAGCTTAGCTCAACGACACTCAAGAAAAAAAATCCGTAGTCACTATCATCACGAACTCTATAATTTAAGAAGGGGATTTTTTGGAGTATTTGAATAATAATTTCATCTTAGTTTGGTTATGACTTATGTAAGTATATTTTAAATTTTTATCAAGGTAATTTCTAACAATTTCTTTAGAGTTTGAAAATACAAAATGATTAAGTTCAGAAAAGAAATATGATTATTTAATGCTTTATAATGTTTTAAAAGAAAATAAATTGAAATTGGTGAAGTTCAGAAAATTTATTAAAATTTAAGTAAGGCTGCTTTTTTATTTTATCTTCTATAACTATATTTTAAGCAACGTGATATTTTGAAAGGGGGAAAATAGTTTAGAGTTCATTTTTAAAATTATAAGCCGCTGTTCTCTTCCTTAACAGGGGTGTGGCCTACGGCATTATTTGCTAATCTTAACCGCTTTTTTTAATCCCCTTTATAGAAACTTTATTTTAACACCCTTTTCTTCTTCTTCTTCTTCATCTTCTTCTTCATCTTCTTCTTCATGATCTTTTTAATTATTTCAATCCTTTGAAATTCCAAAACCCCCGAAGTCATTTGTCAACTAGGCAAAAAAAAACATTTATAAATTTTCAAAAAATCCCCATCTTAAATTATTTTTAAAATTATTATAATTGGCGAAGTTTAGAAAATTTATAAAAATTTAACCATGGCTGCTTTTTTTTAGATTTAAAATTTTAATCTGGGGAGCGAAGCAATTTCCTGATTTCTAATAATTATTTTATAGTATCAAAAAACAAAATAAATAAGTATCGAAATTGTGAATTTTTTAAAACCCCAAAAATTATAAATGGTGAAATTCATAAAAAATTATTTTTATATATCTTCTTCTTCTATAACTCTATATTTTAGCAACGTGATATTTTGAAAGGGGGAAAATTTAGTTTAGAGTTCCTCTTTAAAATTATTATAATTGGCGAAGTTCAGAAAATTTAGAAAAATTAACAATGGCTGCTTTTTCTTAGATTTTAAATTTTAATCTTAGAAGCGAAGCCATTGCCTGGTCTAATTAAAATTCAAAATCACGTTCATCCTTTGATAAAAACGCGCGATAGGCCTACCAGACCCAAGCGTTGATTTCCCGCGAATTGACGAAGCCCGAAGAGATGGATGGTCCTGACTTGATTAACTGAAGATATCTCAGCCCAAATCTCCTCACTGAAGATAGTCCACCCTTTGTTAACTTATGTAGGATGTTATTAATAAGTATAGGCAGTCAAGGGAATGTTTCATTAATTTGTTATTTGTGAAGCGTTGCCTTATACAAATTCCTGACAGGTAACTTCCGAGGAAATCTTGTTTTTATCTAAATCTTGTTTGTTGCAAGGATTCTTTGTTTGGGTATTCACACCCGTATTTGGACCCCTCAAAGCGAACAGAGTGAGTGGTTAGGTGGTTAGTCGATGTTTAAAGAAACTCCATCCAAGTTCACTTAGTGAAGACACCACGCTAATTAAGTATATGTAGTGCAATATTATCAGTTGATCAGTTGACTTTTTTATGGCGTTTGTAATTTGTACTCTAATTATTTTAGGTTAAATTAGGTATTGTGGTTCAATACCTATATAAACAGAGCGTAATCTAAATTAATGAACATGTAAAATAAAACATAGGCGACGAAAGAAGAGAGACTAAATTGATCCAGGCTTTCTTCACGAATAACACATTGATTAGTTTTTCTTTCTGAAACTTAAGGGCGAGTGTGAGCAGAAAGCCTACGACATCGAAAAACACAGTGTGTGTATGTGTGTGTGTGTGTGTGTGTGTATGCGTCAATGTGTTCGTTCGTTCGTCTGGTGCCAACTTACACGTGCGTGTTTGCGTCCTGGATGTTTGCAGTTTGGTCGACTTTCGATGATTTAATGCGAAGAATGCATTCGCTTGGCGCGAATTGTGAGTTGTGGGTGAATAATGAGGAAATAAGTGACGGAGTTAATTAGAAAAAGGCATGTAAAAGGGCTCTTGGGAATGCATCCGCCTGCCTTTAATTGTTTTTGTGTGTTGTTGTTGTATGTGCGCGCGTTATATATATATATGCAAATTTTGTTGAAGACCATTGTGTATTTTGCCTTAATTAATTTCCTTTGGCAACTTTCTCATCTATCTTTTTTATTCCATCTTGTAGATGGTGGATCACTTGTCAAGTATTCATCTCTTTTCTTAAATGAATTTGTTTGGTAAACAAATAAATTGCTGGGCTTTCGATCTTATTCGATCATCTTCGGAGCGTCTTGATATGTTCTTGCCTCCTTTACCGATGTAATGAGTACAGTGAGGATCTGACAGAGTGGAAGAAATATTGAATCTTGAAAGAGAAAGATAGAATAAGAGGAGGAGGAGTTTGGAAGAGAGGGTGGAGCGTAATAGTGAGAAAAGGAAGGAAGTGGTAGTCAGATATGTATGTGTGTGGGTGCCCGGTGAACGGGCAGGGCCATCTCCATTTGTTATTGTGTTTTTTTTTATTTGTTAATGTTGTCCCATTGCGGGATCTTTTAATTATTTTGTATTTGTTATTGTTATTCTAATTTGTCCCATTTGGGGATTTTTTTTTAAATATTATTGTTTCGCAATTCTTTCTTTCCTTTTACTTATACTTTGGTACAGGTTCAGTTATCTGGTGCCGGGGAGGTATCTTTTGTATACACCTCCCTCTGCTTCTGGGTCTAGAGCCGCTAGTCTCCATAGGGAGAATAGCCTCTAGTCTTGCCCAGGTGCCTCGACCTTTTTTTTATAGAGATGTGTTTAGTGGTTCAAGACCTGTTTCTTCATGGAGGTTTCTCGAGGTCCGATACTCATACCACTTGGCGTTAGTAATAAATCAGAGGCCTCGATTTTGCACTCTCTGGAGTCTTATCATATTTTTCCTTGACGCCGCGTTGAGCGGAATGGCAGG
>OZ018323.1:30734793-31012293 GCA_963969495.1 Ceratothoa steindachneri | reverse complement strand
TAGAGAGCCGGCGTTCGGGTCCCGCGTTAAATTATAGGTCCATACTGATATAGGGGTGTCAGAGAGGTGCAAATCAAGGGTAATGAAATGTATTAAATTATTAATTATGGGGGTATATCCACAATGTCTACTGGTGCGTCGGTGGATGGTCTGAGAGCGGCGCCGGCGTTTTATTCCTGCCTGCGCAGGATGCAATGACGGTAATGGGCGGGGGTGTCGAACCCCATTCAGCCATGCCGGTAGTGGCTTTGATGCGCACCAGCCTAACTTCGTGGGAAAACGTTCGAGGTCGATGATGACCATTGATTATTATTATTTAAAACTAAGAAGCGAAAATCAACGAGAACATTTCCACCCAAAAGTATGCGATGTTCGTAAAGTGATGAAGTTGGGTGAAGTGAAAATGTATTAAACTACATAGCTCGAGTAACCGAAAGAGGAAAGTATTTATGGCGATATTGACGGGGGAGCGCAACTCTCCAGAACCTGTCCAATCTGTTCGATTAATGCACATTCGATTTGCGGACGTTTGGGGCTGGAGGGCACGCAGTCCTTTTGATGGCAGGTGCGGAATAACGCCCCGTGTAGAAGTGTTACACCTGAAGGAGTGGACCTGCCTACCGTCCTAAGGTCCCCCTGGTCATTTCAAACAAGATTGAGACTACCTGAGCTGTATCCCTTTCAGGCAACTCCGTGTTCCTCCCTTTTATTCTCGCCTATTGTCTTCCCACAAGAGGGGGGAGGGGGCAAGTTGAGGATGGGCATGTGCCGACATCGAAGGTATTGCGCGCCCTCCAATGTTTGCTATATAACTTCACCACCTTCTTTAATCTTTCCTTACAAACTTTTTGCGGGAAATGCAATTGTGGCTTTCTTTAGAAATAAAGCTGAACTAAAACGGCATCCACATACACACACACCGACATGAGGGTTTCCTAAAAGCGAGATAAAGAGAAAAAGTACCCAAAAGTGTTTTCCTCCAATATATATATATGAGAGGGAGAGATAGGAAACCACGCACGCCAACAACTGATTCGGTCAACTGCAAGCGATTGCTCAGAGGTGCAGTGTCCTACGGCATGCCTCTACGCAACTGCGAAGACAAATGTGAAGGAAAGACAGGAACAACTAGAAACACCCGACACCGCGGAGGGTGGTCTGGGAAGTGAGAGCGAGAGAGACAGGAGAGGTCTCACTGGTATGGGGGTGAGGGGAGAGAGAGAGACCAGAGAGAAAAAGAGAGAGAAGGGGGGCAGTGATTTGAGAAGAAGGAGAGGTTTTAAATATCGATCAGAGAGAGAGCAGAGTCTTTCTGGGAAAGAAGAGATGAGGAAATACTCGAGAGATAAAAAGCCTCGCGAGCATTTCGAGAGGGGTATTTTATGGACGAGAAAGAGGGAAGGAAAGGAGGGGGAAGAGACGCTGACTTATGGACGGAAAAACCGTCTTTATTTCTGACGATGATTTCCAGGTTGGGATCTAAGAGGATAATCCAATCTATCCAGAAAAATCTCTCTCCACCTCAATATCCAAATCCTTAACAGTCAAAATATGAATTTGCTGTTCCAACTAAATGTGCCTGGAACAAGTTAAAATACTACCATAATTTAGGGCTGTCATACTTAATCTTTTTTTTCTGGCTATGGCCCTTTTAGTAGCTCTTCTCAGGTTCCAGGACCCGCTGTCAACAGCGATGCAACACAAAAAGAGAATATCATTAATGCTATTGAACACCTAGAAAACGTTAACATTCCGACATACTGAAACAAAAATTTAAAAACGAATGTATAAAGTTTAACTTTAAAAATTGATCTGGCCTAATGCTACGTGCGAGTTTGGTGCTTTTGTTCCAGTTTCATGATACTGAATTAGACAAGTGGTCGGAGGTCACCTCTCATCACGATATCAATTATGTCCCAGGAATTTGTCACAGAAATTACCTTGCCGAAACCTGACTCAACAAATATCTTAATGGAAAAAAAGGCAATGAAAAATCTTTCGATTTTTGCAGTTTGGGAAATTTATTCGGCAAATCACTCTTGATCGAAAAATATTTGGGGGGAAACACCGAAACGATGCACAAATACATTATCCTTCAAGGTCAATTAAAATTATCTGAATTTCTGCCTATACTTGGGTGAGTTGTATTCCAGATAGATTAAAAATCCAATGGGGGAGACTAGGTTTAACAAGTTATTAAATTTGTCTTAAATATCCTAATACATTTGCTCGTGATGCTCCTCTGTGATCGTTTTCAAGTTTGCAAATTGTCAAAATTCCCGACCGCAAATATTGAGCCAACAGGCAACGGCTTTGCCACGGGGGAGCTTGCGCTTCGCTAGTAAGATTAAATTTTAAAATGTAAAAAAAAAGCAGCCATAGTTAAATTTTTAGAAATTTTCTGAACTTCGCCAATTATAATCATTTTTAAAAGGAACTCTAAACTAAATTTCCCTCCTTTCAAAATATCACGTTGCTAAAATATAGTTATTATTAGAAATAACTTTGAAAAAAACATAAGTCATAACCAAACAAAGATAAAAATATTATTCAAATACTCAAAAAAAATCCCCTTCTTAAATTATAGTTAGTGATGATGATGATTAGGTTTTTAAGGAAAGAAGCAATTCTTTCCTTAGTATATGTAAGGTTATGGATGAACACGACCTATAAGGTCATTCAATAAATTAAGTTTCTGAAAGATATTTGCCAGGTAAAATATGCCCGCCTTAGCATCTACCAGTTTTATTTATCAGTTTTAATTATCAGAAATGAAGAAAACTATGGTGTCCTAGAGTATAATAAAACTTTAAAGACATTTTTTCCTTGGAAAGCCATCTATCTCGCCACGGTATACAGCAGCAGGAGGGCCCAGAAGCTTCCACAATTTTCTTAACAAGCCTGCGGAAACGCGTTAAGAAGGGCATGAAATTTTAAGTTTACAGCCTTTATGACAACTGAAGGTAAAATATTGATAATTCCCTCGAAATTTTAGCTACCGTGTGTTCCCTGCGAATCACATTATGAATTATTGTTTAGATGGGCTATGGATGGCCTATGAATCCTCTGTATCAACCAATTATACGAGTGGCACCATTAGGTGCATAATTATATTCTCCATTAGAATGCAGCTGTGCTCGCTTAAGTAATTTGACTTAAAAAACTAAGTATCCGTTTTAATCCTCATGGCAGACAGCATCTATTCCATCGGTTGGTTCCATTTCAGCAAAGAAATCGCTGAAGCGCTTCTTAGGCACTCAAATTAATGGCATCAGATATTATTATGATAAATGAAGGTAAGATAAGGAACTTACTAATGATGAGGATTTCGAGTTTGAGCAATAAGTTTAGAAATTTTGTATGATGCAATAAAATCATTTTTTAATTTATGTGACGTTTGAGTATGTACATCCTTTTAGCGTTGGCCTTTTCTCAAAAAGGATCTCGAAGGTTTTAGTCGTGTGCGACTTTACATCTCACTATGTCGATGGGTCCCCATTTTGCTCTTTTTGTTTTTGTAATAACATTGTAACGATTAAGCCGATTCTAACGAAATATGAAAACTTTATGTTGTTTGACATTCTCTTTCGAATGGTACAAGTGCCAAAGTCCTCCCATGGTTAGCCCGGGAATTATTTTGTTTTGGCAATAACATCATAACTATTCAGCCCATTCTAACGAAATTTAAAACGCTTATGTTGTTTTACATTCTCTTTCGAATGATATAATTGCCAAGGTTCTGACAATGTTAGTATAGAAATTAGTGACAGTTTTAAAGTTCATAACGTCATAAATCAGAATAAGTGAGGGCACACGACTTTTTGGTCAGCAGACCTTGTTGAGAAGCTTCATGCTTTCATTCATTTGAAAATGAAAGGACAATATTGGATTTTGCGAAGATGCGAAATCCAAGTTCCTAATAAAAAACGAAAACAAAAAACAAATTAAAATCACAGACACATTTTCCAACCAACCAATAACAGAATAAACCCAACCTAAAAATATTCAACATAAAACGAAAAAATAATCACCGAAACTATACGAAGCCAAACGCGACAGAAGCCTAATCCAGTAAATAATAATTATGGTTTCTTTAATTTAAAGAAGCTGAAACTTTCTAGGAATAAATAATGACGAGATAAAAATTTAATTAACCGCCCCAGTTCCGAGGCACCTCGTAAAACTATTTGAGCCCCTCTTTCTCAAAATTTTCAGTCTATCCCCCCCCCCGAAAAAAATGGGACAGGGGCTCCTTAAGCGGACATATGGTCATCGTTGTGAATGGCTACTCGAGCGGTCCAGCATCACCTCTAGCATAATTTAATTTCTAAAAACTAAAAAGCTCTTAATATACTCATATTATATAGTTAAATTATCCGATTCGGTTTTTTTTATATATCATGATCATGCTTTTAATAAATTTCTAGCAGTCATAGAAATATCTACAGAATGGTCCGAAAGTCTTGTCACCCCCTCCCAAAAAGTAATAAGAATATAATAATATCAAACACAGGTACTGGTTTTAGGCTTATTCACAGAGGGTGAGAAGACTTTCGGTCATTGGAAATATAAAATTACCAGGCAATGGCTTCGCCACTCCCCCCTACGGAGGGTGCTTGCGCTTCGCTACTAAAATTCAAATTTAAAATCTGAAAAAAAGCAGCCAAGGTTAATTTTTTTATAAATTTTCTGAACTTCGCCAATTATAATAATTTTAAAAAGGAACTCTAAACAAATTTCGCCCCTTTCAAAATATCACGTTGCTAAAATATAGTTATTGAAGAAGATATATAAAAATAAATTTTCTGAACTTCACCATTTGTAATTCTTTGGGTTTTAAAAAATTCACAAAATTTAGATACTTATATTTATTTCTGAACTTCACCATTTTTTTTTTGATATTATAAAAGAATTATTAGAAATAACTTTGATAAATAAAACATAAGTCATAACCAAACTAAGATGAAATTATTATTTAAATACTCAAAAAATTCCCCATCTTAAATTATAGAGTTAGTGATGATTATGATGAAAACAATATTTACAGGGGTGACAAGACTTTTGGAGGACCTTTTAAATGATCTCATTTAACGGGCTTTTTAAATATAACATTTTATATAATGATATATTTTTACCAAAATGTTGCCAACATATGCTACAAAGTTAGTTTAAAATCATTATTCTTCCCCTTAATTATAGTCAAATACGCGAACATAATTATTTTCAGTCCTCTCAGTTTTGTTTATGAAATGCTAATTATATTAGAAGCAGTATTTCCCAGCTGACCAGAATGTCATTTTCATTCAGGAAACATTCCATTAAAGCTTTCTTGCGTTATTAACATCCATACACTGCCCAATGAACATCTGGGAAATTAGAAGACCCTAAAATCAAATTTACTTCTGAGGCAATCAATTCATCCTGATTTCCTGACACACAGCTTTTATAGGAAGCTTCTATGTACACTTTAGACCTCTACCTAACAGGCCTCTACCATATTGTCTCACTTGATATGTATACCAGGGAGGGGTTATCATATAATTTTGTCTATTAATTTTCCCCCATTTCTAATTCATTGATCCCCTATCTATCTTTCCCCCATTCGTTGTGTACAATATGAAAATTATCTCATTGGTTAGACAATTTCTTATTTTTCTTTCCAATACTGCGAGACATCAATTGCATTCGAGATTCCTAATGGTGGGTTTCACCGGAAAATATCATCTTTGTTTCCGAATTTCCCGTCTGTTCCGTAAGGCAATTGCAATTTTTTGAGTCTGCTGTCGATCCATGGCACAATTGCGCGGTTTTGCCTGTCTCCACGTTTGTGCATGCTTTTTTGCGTGTCCTTCTTTGTCTGTTCCGAGATCTTGCGTCTCATTTTCATTCACGTCTCTCTTATTTCTACTCTACGCTACGAAACTTTAACTTCGGAGATGTTTTTAATTGTGAGAGGTAATGAAATTAGTTCAAGCAACGATGTCATTTTCATTCAATTAAAAGAATGAGGGAAGGGATAGAAAAATTGATACATACAAAAAGAGAAATACTGAAAAAGGACGACATGGAGCAACCCCATCCAACCCTAAATACTAGGGCCGGTAGGGCATATTATAAACCCGAGAAACAAGTTCATAAAGAGGGAAGGATAAAGCGCAGGATTTCCACATCGGAGGGTACCCGATTAGATACCCGACGAGAGCGGACACAAGAGCTTCCGCAGCTCGCTGGGAGCTGGCGTCAATTACGCGGTGCGTCTAGTCGGGCGCACATCTCATCCATAGACAATATTAACACCGCTGCTCATTCTGCCACTCCTCCCTTTTACACACGACACATCGCCCTTCCGTGTAAGAAGTCAACCCGAGGTTTCCGAATACAGACTCCACAGACCTGGGAAGGGTGGCTCTCCCTTGGGCCACTGAAGGGGCTCTCTACTCGCTCGTTGGTAGCATAATAGTACTGCCACCCCCATCATCCGCAAAGAAAACCGGCCTTTGGGGGGCACCAGCGACTGGCGTTCAGATCTTTATGTTTCCTCATCTCGTTTTGGCCTCGTCCACAATTAACCTAACTCCCAGGGGAATTCAAATGTACGAACTCCAACCCTTTTCGAGGGGAGGACTACGCTACCTCGCTATGGCGAAAGAGTGTAAACGCAAGAAGGGATGGAGGAAAACGAAGGGAATGACTAAACAGTGCCAATAAAGAGAGGTTCTTGTAGTTGTGACATCGAATACTCCTTTGGGAGGGTAAAGGAAGTTTAACGTTCTCTTTCGCCATTGGTTGGGTCTAAACAAGCGCGGAAAAGATGATTTAAAAGAGGTTCAAAAGATGAACCGAGAGAGAGAGAGACATATCACCAATTGCTCTTGGGGCCCCTGTGTCGGGAGGGCGTTGCCTAAGAGTGTCACAGAATATTCTACGTTCCAGGAAAAGACAATAGCCATTCTCCTTCGATTAATTATTAACGCCAAACCAGTAGTACCCCTAGAAGTCATCATACTCATTCTTACCCTCCTAAAAGTGAGACTCAGTTGCTCTCGAAGGAATGGAAATGCTCATTCCCCTAGGAATGGCATAGCTTTGGCCCGGGCATATGAATGACACCGGCGTCACTCCCCGGGCGCCAATGAAGATCCATTTCCCTAAGAGAGCCAAACGATTCTAATAACTAAACTCACATTATTTTCTATGGTCCCCATCTCACGACGGATCAAACCAAAAGGATTTCAGCATATTGTGGAAAGGATCGTCTACCATATTATGAGTGTTAAGTCCTTTGTGGTAATTATGGTTAGTAGGTAATAGCACTTAAGCAGATGGAGTGAAATTAAAGGTGCAGAGAGGGAAGGCCTTCATTTCCAGATGGACTTCGAACGAGATAAACAAACAAAAACTGGACCAATGTGAAATAGCTCATAACATTCGACTCAAGAGTTGACAAAATGTGTATTATGTAGTGGTTATTTGCAACAGCTCCGATTCATGTCTGAATGCATCTATCCCAATGGCGCTTTTCGCGGTATAGGGTTCTCGCCATTTCGAAACAGAACTTGAAATGCCGCGTAACCTATCTCTTCAAGGCTGGGGTCCAGCAAGGGGTAGGTGGCTGGAGGAGGGGGGCAGCTCGCCTCTACGAATTGCCACCACATCGACACGTGATTTCATTAATTTTATCACATAAAAATGAATTATTGGTAAAGGGCAAAAGACTGGACTTGAATTTCATTTTTAAGGAGAATATTTTTTATCAAGATCCATTTCTTCGCATTCTTTTGTCAGAATGCTGCTCCACTGGCATCTAAAGATCGCGGTATTGTAACAAAAGGCCTCTAACTAGACTTCACCTCCAAAGCCCTGTTTTCGCATCGGGTACTCTACTCAAATAACGCGTACAATATACCCATTCTTCCGGAACTTGTATGAACGACGCATGCATGACCTTTCTTTTAACTTCGTTTAACAGAATCTGCTCCGAAGGCATCTTCCCATATTCCTGTTGAATTGCTACCGTCCTCATTTTTCGCAAACCTGGAACGGATGACTCCCCCCCCCTTTACCCCGGCTTGTTTCCGCTCAATATCTCTAACTTCCGGTGTGTACAGATTGAACATAATAGTAAATGCTAGATGAAATTATTCCTTGGATAGCAGATGTCGCCTGTCTTCGGCCGTTTCTTCAAGTTCAACTCGCGTCGATTTTTTTGCTTTTGCTGTAAAGCGTCATCTTCTAAACCTTCCTTCCTAGAGAGAATTCCCCCATAATATTTTTGGATTGAAGGCCTATGATACCGCGTAGTAACGCGTTACCATGGAATATCTCCATTCCGTTGGGGCAAGGGGTTCCTCCCGTTCTTCCAAACTGAATTAATTCCTAAGATACCATCGATCTTTTTTAGTATTAGCGGAACATGTTATTGCTACAAACTACGAGGTCAACTTTGCCAGCTCTTTTAGAACGGTTCAGATGTCCACTATGAAGCGACATCTGCGACGGGTTCTGAACTTCGCTCTCCTTATGCCGAAGCGGACGGGATTTTTCCTACGAAAGACCAAGAAGAAGGATGCATTCTAGTCGCCATCATGATTCATAAAATGATAATTTTAAGGGAAAATATAGAGACGGCAGTCATATGCCAAAAGCTAGCGAGAGTGCGGGGGACAGGTGGAGGGCGGTGGGACTTAAAGGAAACAAACAAAGAGAAAGAAATAGGGGAAATAAAAGAAATGGTAAAAAAAATCATCAATTCTAAATAACGCGGTTGACATGTTTCAAAACTTGCAGGATTCGAATGGCGCACACGCGACCTCATACACACGGCATACCGCAAGCAACGCGATCGAATTGGACTCGTCATCTAAAACCCACAAAAGCGAACCGACACAGACTAGGGATTGGGGAGGGGTGGACTGCGCGGCGAGGTGGTGAGGAGAAAGAAGGGGAAGGGGGATAGGTGGAGGTTACGGGCCTCTGCGGGGGCCAAAGAAGGAAGTGAGAGGTGGAAGCGGCTTGAATAATACCGACCGTCTCCCTCAGTCTATGTATTCACGTGGGTGTAGTGACACGTCGGGGGGAGGGGAGACTATAATGTCGAGCAAGAATGAAACGAAGAGGAAACAGGGGGAGGGGATTGAGTGTTGTGATAGTGGGTGGGGCAGTGGCATGGGGTGAAGAGGATGGATGTGAGGGAAAAGAAAGGAAATAGGTGGCGAGGGGGGGGGGAGGTAATAAGATCCCCCGCAGGTTCTGAATTATCTCATAGCGGCTGACAACGCGGGGTATTCTGAAATGCTGGAGAGAGAGCACAGAAGTCGCGTGGCGCTTTTTGCGAAAACAAAACGACTAAAAATCATGATTCGTCTATCCGATAGACGCTAAAGAAAAGAAAAACTGGTCGGTAGGACACACGCTAAGCGACACCCAACATCGTATAAATAAAACAATTACCATCAAAGATAATAATAACACAAATCTTGTAAGGCCTATATCAAACTCACTCCGAGACGAACCGGAGTACTGCCCCCGGTGGTGAAACTTGGCCAAGATATGAAAGACCCCCAAACAAAATATAAATAAATAAAAAGCGTGCAAAAAAAAAACAACTTTAGGCCACCCCACAAAACCCCAACGCCCAGTTTCAGGTATATGAAGACGTTCCGGAACGCCTCCGGAGGAGATAGGAAAAAATAATTTAGCCAGAACTGTTTTCTAGTAAAACCGCGAACCTCTAGCAACCAAGTGGCATTCTAGCAATGCGCCTAATCTCATCCTCGGCAAAAAAAGGAAGAAAATCCAATTAAATGAAGAAAATGGACAAACAAAAATGGAATCGCCGGAGTAGGACCATGATGAGAATTTCTGGTGGAAAGAATGGCCTAAAGCAAAATCTTGGGCCGGAGCCTATAAGCTCTATTTATACGCCGGAAGAATTAAGGAAGTAACCCCCGTCGATGTTTCCTCCCATAGAAACCCCGCAATCCCCCAGAGATTCCCCCTTCGCATGAGGGGGAGAAACGAGGCTAAGAGAGATTGACATTCTGCCTTCATTTCCCAGTTGCACACGCGCGCCCGACACACAAACTAGCGTCCGTATACGCACACGGGATTCAGACGAAGACTCCACGCCCCCCCGCCCCCCCTCATTCTTTCACCCCTCTTCATCTGTATAAATTGGTTTAATAAATAGAAGACTCGTATACGGGCCAAAGCCTATTCCTGTCAATGATAGGCTTGCCAGGTTGGAATTAGGCTTACTGCTGTGAGGAGTGGAAAAACAGCTTAGGCCGGGAGGCTTAGGTTCACCAATGGAGGGTGATTGGTTCGGTTCCTTTATTGGACAGGCCGGTAGACAAGAGAGAATTTTCTAAATGATTAAAGAATAATTCTCTATAAGCAAATTCAACGTTCGTACGACTACAACTTCATTACCGTGTGCGTTTCTTTCAATCATTTTTATCTGGTGGGGATTGGGATGATCTAACAATAAAATCGACTCCAATCATAAGTGGACGAGATGCCTTAAGGCCAAGATCACTGTAAGAAAAGTCCGGTGGTCCCACTTATGTGCATGGTAAATTAACCAAACTTATCATTTCTGATTAAAAAAACAAACGCCAGATACCGATACCGTTAAAATACAAGTTTTCGAGTTCGCACTCGTCGTTAAATTCAAATTAACCGGAAATGCATTGAAATCATTCAACCCGAAGACTCCGTTTGGCGCTCAAGCATAATTGAACAGAGGATAGATAGCGGGCGGAACACGCAGTCGGTGGGGTTTTCCTTTGCAAAACTCAAGGCGCAATAGCAACGAGGCCGCACCACCCAGAAAGTTAGTAAGGAAAGCTTTGCGCAGAAAATGGTGAATGCAGGTGAAGCAAAAATTGTGAAAGATTACAGCCGCGGATCCACCTACAAGCATTGGGGCTGGGGCCAGAACAGGGTTGGCAAATAAAAAAAAACAGCCCTAAAAAACCCGGTTTTAGGGGGCTTTTTCAAGTGAAATTTGAAAAAACCGGGGTTTGGTTGAGTTTTTTTTTTCAAGAAATGTACAGATAATAAATAGAAGACGTAGGAAGAATAAAAAAATATTTTAAACATGAGAGGTCCAAAGGATGACCCGAGAAAACCAGTTTCTCTCCAGGTACCAGGTGTCTTTGGTGAAGCAGGGGTGCGGACAGACACGGGGAAAATTTGCAGTGGCGGGAAAAGGAACATAGGGGGGAAGGAGGGGGTCACAACCCCCGGCGCTGAGATGTGGACTTGTATCCATTAAAAACATGACCCGAGTGAACCGATTTCCTTTCAATCAATAAGTTCGAAAAGGAAAATCAGTTGTTAGAGAGGAGTGTGGTGTGACCAACGAGGGCATTTTTCAGCCAGTGGAAAGGGGTTGAGGGGGTAAAGCGATAGACTGCGAGCAAAAATATTATTATTATAAAATTAAGCAAAGACTAACGGAAAGAGCCTCGTTAGAAACGGTTAAGCAGTATTAAAGATGCATAAAACGAGTAGTCGAGAAACAGGGGTGGGACTACTTGGGACACTTGGAACAAAGAAGGGCACGCAATTTTCCAGAAAGGCCCACCTCCCTTGTCCTAAATGCAGATTCGCCTTCGTGTGCAAACCTCTTTAATCTTAGAAGGGGGGGGGGGCGTAGTAAGAGCAAAAGTACTCTTTAACGTAGCCCTCTCCCCGGAGGGGGCAAGTGGCAACTACGAGGGGGGGGTGAATAAGTTTTGCGAATCGGTAGGGCAAAACAGAGGAAGGGGAATGGCTGTTTGTGGGGGTATTAGGACAAGTTATGACAAGTCAGGACCTGCAGCCGCACGCTCCTGGATCGTCGATTTAAGAATCAGTAGCTGATCGCAGATCGTCAGTCACAAATTTTTCAACAATGGAGAAGGTTGAGCACCGCGCAGTGATCAAAGTTTTGATCACGGAAGGCAAGAATGCAAAAGAGATCCATAAACGCATGGTTGCAGTGTACACCGACACCGCCCCTTCCTATGCAACCATTGCTCGCTGGAATAGGCAGTTCCGCCATAGTCGTGAGTCCCTTGAAGATGAACCCCGTCCAGGACGCCCGTCAGACGTGACCAACGAGGACAATGTGGCCCGTCTGGAGAGGATGATCCTCGAAAATCGACGGGTGAGGGTCGAGCAAGAACTTGGAATATCACATGGAAGTGTTATGAACATCATCCACGACAATTTGGCCATGACCAAGGTCTCTGCCCGTTGGGTCCCTAGAAACCTCACGCCCCATGATCGACTTCAACGTTATCAAAGTTCGGAGGAGCTGCTGCTCCTGTACAACCAAGACCCGGCGGGATTCGAGTCACGCATAGTGACAGGTGATTAAACGTGGGTCCATCACTGGGATCCCAGGACCAAGCTTGAAAGCATGGCCTGGAAGCACAGGGGCTCTCCGACCCTCATCAAGTTCCGGACCCAACCCTCAGCCAGGAAGATCATGGCCACCATCTTCTGGGATTCTGAGGGAGTGTTGATGGTGGACTATGTGCCTCGTGGAAGGACCATCACAGGCCAATATTACGCCGAGGAACTGGCTGGGTTGAAGAAGTGCATCCGTCAGAAGCAGCGAGGCAAGTTGACACGCGGTGTCCTGCTCCTCCACGACAATGCCCCTGTCCACAAGGCCAGGGTTGTACAAGCTGCCCTGCGCGAGTGCGGATTCGAGGAGCTCAACCATCCCCCCTAAAGTCCAGATCTGGCTCCTAGCGACTACTTTTTATTCCGCCAGCTCAAGGTTGCACTGCGTGGACGCCGGTTTGGAGACGATGAAGATGTCCAGCTCGCCGTCCAGGAGTGGATTGAACAGCAGTCGGGAGATTTCTGGTTGTCGGGAATTCGAAGCCTCAGGGTCAAGTGGCGCAAGTGCTTTTTTTTTTTCTTTTTTTTTTTTATAGAGCCCATCTGGCAACTACCCACTTGGGCATAAGTCGCCGAAAAACACGACAGCCTAGAATTAGGCTACTTTAAAGTTAAAATATGAAAACTTAACAATCAATATAAATTGGAAAAACTTAACAATCGAAGCAATCTCCGGCAGCGGGGGGAGGTCCCCCTCACCCCGGTGCAGGAGAGTGCAACCTAAAACAAAACAATAACAAAAAATAAAGGGGAGAAGGCCGGCCTCCCCCAAAAAGTCAATAAGTCCACCAGTCATGGTGCACGCACTCGTCCCGAGTACAAGGGACAGGCGGTAGCGACCCCGCCCATCCCGGTACCGAGACAGGTATCGTGCGCGAAGATCACCCAGACTGGGACATTCGACAAGAATATGCCTAACAGTCTGGGGGACGACGCAGTCGTTGCAATAGGGCACATGCGAGCGCTCCACCAAGTAACGATGCGTCACACGAGTGTGGCCGATTCGAAGACGACAGAAAGCAACCTGAAGCCGCCGCGGCATTGGGGGATAGGTCCATGGGAACAGTCGCGGCGCAATGGCACGCAACTTTAAGTTCCCCTCGACCGTCTCCCATCTTCTTTGCCAAGCAGTCCGAAGAGCTGCCCGTATTCCTGCCATGTAGTCGGTGTGAGGAAGAGCGAAACGCTGGTCCGGTCGCAGAGTCCTCGCGGACTCTTTGGCGCCCTCATCGGCGCGCTCATTCCCCGCAATTCCTACATGTCCAGGAACCCAGCAGAAGATAATCTCGACATCTGCCCGGCTCGCCAAAACCGTGGCGTCACGGATTCCGCGAACCAGGGGATGCGGAGATTCCAATGCCCCGAGAGCACTCAGGGCGCTTTGTGAGTCGCTATAAATCACAATCCGGTCTCCGAACCGGGCACGTCGCGTAATCTCCCGTACCGAGTGGTGTATTGCCACCAGCTCGGCCGTGAAGACAGACGCAGCGCCTGGTAGAGCCCCGCTGACTTCAAACAGAGGGGATACGGCGTGGAAGCCGACCCCCTCTTGGGACTTGGAGCCATCCGTATACACTGGCACGGTACCAGCGTGACACGATGTGTGCTCCAAAAAGATCGAACGCAATACTCCCGGCGCAGTACAAGCTTTGGGAGCAGAGGCGTGGCGACAAATAGCCAAATGTGGTACCCTCCAGGGTGGCGTCCTGGGCAGAACCAGGGGCGCCACCGGCCCGAGAGCTATATCTACCTCTCGAAGGAGTTTCCTGGCCCTAAACCCAAAGGGCTTAGGGTATGACTGGCGTCTCTCGGCGGCATAGGCACCATCGAGATCAGCTGCGGATGCAGTGAGAGCTGTTGGAGACTGGGGGAGGCGCCGGGCTCGCGCGTACAGGCGAGTGATGCACTGCACGCGGCGCAGAGCGAGTGGCATCTCCCCAGCATCGACCAACAGGCTCTCAATGGGGGAAGTGCGGAAGGCACCGGTCGCAAGTCGAAGGCCGGTGTGGTGGATCGAATCCACCTTCCGCAATAAACGCTCGGCTGCGGATGCATAAAACTCGCATCCGTAGTCGAGCTTCGAGCGAACAAAGGATCGATAAAAAAGTAAGGCGGTAGCCCTATCAGCGCCCCAAGCGCTGAACGTCACGGAACGGAGAATGTCCATGGCGCGGGTACAAGAGACCCTAAGGCTGCGAATGTGAGCCTCCCAGGTGAGGCGTCGGTCGAATACAAGACCAAGGAAACGGTGCGACTCAACCACATCCAGGCGCACCCCATTAAGAAACAAATCTGGGTCGGGGTGAAGCCGTGGATGGCGGCAGAAGTGCACCACCTTAGTCTTGGCCAAAGAAAACCGAAACCTGTGCGCTTCGGCATAGCGAGAGACGCGGTTCAATGCCTGTTGGAGTCGGCGCTCCAGAGTTGGCATCTGGGCCGCGCCAAAAGAGATCGAAAGGTCGTCCACGTAGAGCGTAGCGAGAACATCTTCCGGCAGCACCGAGGTGATGCCGTTGATGCTCAGGGCAAAGAGTGTGACACTGAGGACACTTCCCTGCGGGACACCCTCTTCCTGCTCCTTTGGGCCGGAGAGGGCTCCCCCCACCCGTACGCGGAATCGACGATCTCGCAAAAATTCAGATATAAACATTGGGAGGCGTCCCCTCGCCCCCATCGTGTGGAGAGTCTCCATGATACCGTATCGCCATGCGGTATCATAGGCTTTCTCCAGATCAAAAAACACCGTGGCGTAGTGCTGTCTACGAAGGAAAGCCTCGCAGACGGCATTTTCCAGTCGGAGCAGAGCATCCGACGTGGAGTGGAACTTACGGAAGCCGCACTGTGCAGAAGACAGATGGCCTCCGCTGTCCAGGAAATAGGCTAATCTAACATTTACCAATTTCTCCATCAACTTGCACACGCAAGAGGTTAGAGAGATTGGGCGGAAACCGGTCGGAGTAGAGTGATCTCTCCCCGGCTTGCGAAAGGCGAGCACAGTAGCGATTCGCCAGGAGTCTGGGAGGAGACCTTCCACCCAGATCCTGTTGAACAAATCTAATAGAAAGGCCATGCCTCGCTCACCCAGGTGTCGAAGCATGGCGTACGGGACATCGTCCGGACCATGGGCGGTGTCCGCGCACGAAGCGAGAGCGGAACGCAACTCACTCACAGTAAACTTGTCGTTGAAGGGTTCTCCGCCTCTGGAGGTAAAGTCCAGCTGGCGGCCTTCCGCGACATCACGACGTGCATTGAATGCTGGCGGAGCAGCATCACGGCTAGAGAATGCGGAAAAAGCGGTCGCTAAGGATTCCGCCACGGACGCGGGGTCCGAGATTGCGGTCCCATTCTCCTGGAGAACGGGAGGGGGGTCCTGCGAGAACTTGCCCCGAATCCTTTTGACTCGCTTCCACACCTCAGCTAAAGGGGTCTTCCCGTTAAGTGAAGACACGTATGCCCGCCAAGAAGAGCGGCGGGCGTGCTTCGAAATATACCGGAACCTAGCCCTAGCCCGACGAAATTCAGCGACGGTGAAATCGTTCGGGCGGCGCTTATAGCGCATGTAGGCATAACGCTTCTGTTTGAGGGCCGTCTCACACTCGGCCGACCACCATGGGAGTGGTCGGCGTGCAAAACGGCCAGACGTCCTAGGAATAGTAGTCAGGCCCACGGCGATGAGGTTGCCGGAGAAGAACTCAACGGCCTCATCTACCGACCTAAACTCCTTGACTGAGATAGAGAATTCAGTCATTTCCTGAAATGCAGGCCACCGCGCCCGCGCCAAGCACCACCGAGGTGGTCTCTCAGGCGGCAGTTGCCCTGAAAATGATATTTGAATGGGAAAGTGATCACTACCATGGAGGTCATCGACCACCCCCCAATCAAAATCACACTGTGCATCCGAAGAGCACAAAGATAGGTCAAGGCAAGAAAATGAAGCGGTTCTCGGACAGTGATGCGTAAACTCATCCACGTTTAGGACACCCATCTCAAGCTCTTCGATCAGATCGGCAAGGACTTGTCCCCTGGGATTTATGGTGTAATCTCCCCAGAGAGGATGCCTGCCGTTCAGATCTCCAAGCAAGAGATAGGGCCTCGGCAACCGTGCCACGACGCGGCGAAAGTCCCCCGCGTCGAAGTCAGCTGACGGTGGAATGTACGCAGAAATGATAGTATACCTCCTATCCAGGTGCAGCTGCACAGCCACTGCCTGAAAGGAGGTATCTAAAGAGAAAGGAAGAACGGAGACATCATGCCGGGTGTAAACCGCGCATCCCCCAGCCCGGCCGTCCCGCGGTGGTTGGGTCGCAAGACCCTTATACCCCGGGAGGGCAGGCAGGGGGCACGCGCCTAGCATGGTCTCCTGCAAAAAAATAGCTAACGGGGAACGGGATGAGGCGAGCCTCCGCAGCTCCTCCCAGTTGGCCCGGAGTCCACGGCAATTCCATTGAAGGAATATGCCCTCCAGGCCTAGCTCGGAGGAGACGCGGGGGCCCTCCTCGAATTGAAGACCCTCACGGGAATGGCCGTAGGCTTCCCGCGGGCAGAACCCCGGGCGCTGTTGGCCGGACAAAGCGCTGAAGGCGCTGTCGCCTTCGAGGACTTATTGGGGGAGGTTGGGCTCGCCATGCGAGTCTTTTCCTCCCTCCGCCTCGAAACTTTAGGCGGGCGTTGCGGCTTCGGAGGCGGGGGGCCCTCTTTTCGAGGAACCACCGTCTCCGAGCCACTCGCTCCACCTCGGGGCGTGGGCAAAGGGGCCGAAGCTCCTTTGTTGCTGTCCTCCTTTCAGGGAACAGCTTTAGGAACCCCGGAAGATGGCCTAGCGACCATCTTCAGGGGTGTTGCCTCCTGTGAGTCTAACGACTCGGTGGAGGCGCGTGGCCGTTTCGATTTACGCGAAACGGTCACGCTGGGGGAGGAGGGGGGAGCCCTGGTTTTAGCCGGGGCAGGGTATGAACCCTTTTTGCCGCCAGCTTTACCAGGGGAGCGCCCAGGTTGGGTAGAGCCCACAGAAGGGCTCCGAATGGGCGCGGAAACAACCGTGCTCGTTGGCCTGGATGGGCCAGGAGCAGAGGGTGCCTTTCTAACTATTGAGGCATATGACGTCCCAGGCAGAGCCGGGCGCGCCAGGACCAAGTCCTTTGCCTCGCGGAATGAGAGTCGATCCTGGGCCTGAACGGCCAGGATTTCTTTCTCAAGGAGATATGCACCACATTGCTTCGAAGAAGCAGGGTGCGGCTCTCCGCAATTGACACACTTGGCCACACACGATTTGGACTTATCGTGTGCGACCTTGGAGCAATTTACACAGACTTCGGGTGACCCCGATTTTGCACGTCTACATGATCGATTCGTATGGCCGAAGCGGTGGCAGTAATAGCACCGCCGCGGCAGTGGCACGAATGCCTTCACGCGGTAGCGGTACCAACCGGCACGCACCGACTCAGGGAGCTTGTCACAGTCGAACGTGACGAAGAGTGTAGGGGTGGGTCTCGAGGCCCCTCCCTGTTTTCTCATCACACGTTCGACCTTGACCGCCCCATGGTCGGCCAGCTCTAGGGTGATGTCCTCAATGGAGTAGTCAACGAGTTCCCTCGCATAAACTACTCCTTTCACAAAGTTCATGGTAGAGTGCGGCGTCACACTCACCGGGATGCCATGAAGTGTCCGAAGAGCACTTATCTTGGCCGCCTCGGCGGGATTCGCCGCATTCGCCAGAAGGCTCCCGTTCGAGAAACGGGTTACCTTCGGCTCTCTACCAATTGCACTAGCTAATCCTCTCCTCTGATGGATCATGTTGCCCTTGGACAACATGGTGCCATCAGTGGAGCGAATAACGAGGAAGCGTTTGAAGCCAGCGGGCTCGAAAACGCCAGGTAACCTCTGAATCAGGGGCCCCGATGTCATCGAGGCTCCGCCCTGTGCATTCTTGGTCTTCGTCGTAGTCAGGGGCTCCGCACACGAGGGGGTAGAGGGGCCGGATGTGCCGATCTTGGCTTGGTCGCCTACCAAAGTGGTAGCAGACCCATCCGTCCCCGCAGCCCCCGCGGATGGAGAGGAGCCCCGAGTCTTCTTCGTCTTTTGAGTCTTTTTAGTCTTTTTCTTTTTAGGAGAGGAGGGCGGGGAATGAACCCGCTTTTCACCTCCGCCGGCAGAAGTCCCCAGGCCAGATGGACCAGCCTCAGCCAGGTCCCTCTCCGAAATGGAGAAGGTCCTGGTTGTCGTAGGGGCACCTGTCGGAGGAGATCCCTCCCCTCCTTCTACTGCCTCGGAGCCCTCAGCCATTTGAGGAGGACCTTGCATAGGGGCGGATTCGGGTTCGGTGCTTGGCGCCGAGCCCGAATTCCCCCCCATGGAAGGCCCTACCGTCTGGGGCTGGGTCTCCTCAAGGACCATGTCTATCACAGGAGGGGCCTCCAGTTGGCCATCCCCTCCCAGGACATCGCAGGTCCCCTTGGCAGTATTGTCACTAGTCAGGTGGTGTGGGGAGGCACAGGCCTTGACCCCAGCAAGGTTCAAAATTCTTGCCAGCAGGTCTTTTGAGGGAAGCGACCGAAGGGGCCTGGCTTCCCTCTCCCCCCTAAGGGGGTTTGCCCTACCGAGCCGCTTGCACGAGGGGCGGTCGGCAATGGGCTGCCTGCTGGCTTTCTTGGCAGTCCCCTTAGAAAGCAAAGGAGGGACTGCCGCTGGAGATAGGGAGGTGCCCGAAAGCACCTCCAGAGAAGGGGGTGAGGGGGAGTCCCCTACACCCGTAGGCGTAGGAGAGGAGTAAGCCTCCTCTCCGGTTAAAGAATTATGGAGGGTCCCTTGCGCAAGCACAAGGGGGGGGACCTCCATTTACTCGGTGGAGCTGCCCGAGGGCGGCTCCGTAGATGTTTTTGGGGAAGTTGGGGGTTGGGGTTTTTGTTTTTTTTTCATACATGGGCATGGTGACCCTCTTTTGATTACGGGACGCAAGAGCTCATCACCTCTCGCAGTTGCCCGCACTGCGAGAGGTGCTTACAAGCCCGGCAGAGCCAGGCGCCGCCATTCGGGACCACCCCTCCCGCCTGGTGGCCTGGCAGTCCTTCGGCATGGCGGCTCCACCTTGGACACGGCGTAAAAAATATAGGTTGTGAAGAGGAGAGGAAAAGGGATGTGAGGAAGATGTGGGTGGGGATGAAGCAGGTTGTTAAAAAAAAAACCCCTCCCGAACCGGAGCTGAGGGGTTAGGGAACAATGTCCCCTCCCCCCCTCAGCCCCGATCCGGGGTGGTTGGCTTGAGAAGAAGGTCAGCATTCTACCCTGTGAAATTAGAGGCTGACCAGAGAAAGTTGTGGGAGAGGTTGTATGAAAAGCGACGAGGTAGGGGAGAAATCGGGCTATCTGAAGGAAGGAAGAGAGGCTAAGCTGGGGCCGGACGGAGCGCTGGATCCCGTCAGCACGGCGGCCAGGATGGCAAATCGCCGCGCCCCTTACGGGGTGGCGCAAGTGCAGTGAAGTCGAGGGTAGTTATATTGAAAAATAATAAAACACTTTTCCTCATATCTCGTTTCCTTATATCTGAATTGCAAAACTTATTGACCGCCCCTCGTACATACGGAATCCATACCAAAACACAACCACCATTTTTTAGAAGATCACTCCTCCCTTTCACGCAGTGTGCACCAGGGTGTCCCCTGAAATTCCAATTTCAAATTCCCTGATTACATGAAATTCTGGTAAAGAATCAAAATCTTGTTAAAATTATAAAGATAAAAGAAAGTCCACGAGGACCCACTCCATACTGACCTGGTACAAAAGAAATGTTCTAATAATATATAATAGTAATAAAGAAATAAAAACATTCAATTTTTTAACAATAACTTTTATGAAGTTACCAGGTTCTTACTTTGCTTTCTTTGATTTTTTCTGTATTTAATAAAAAATATATATACATTAAGTTATACAATATGCAAGTTATATACAGAAAAATCATAATTCCCAAAAAATATTTTTCCAGTTTAGAATTTGGTCCTCTAGGATTTGAACTTTCTTTTTCTTCTGTTATTTTCCTTCAAATTCTCTTATTTCTTCCATTGCTTTTCTTTTATTCATAGCTGCAATTTTTGGTCCATATTCTTTTTCTTTTGTTTCTCGAAGTAATCCTTATAATATCCACAAGCATTACGACAGCTTAATAACAACCATTTGTCTATTTCAAAACAAGCTGGTCCCAAGCCATCTCCGATTGCAACTAATGACTGATCCTCTAAATTACTGTCCATGCAATATTTATTTATTGAAAATCCTCTCTCAACTGAGGCATTGCCATGAAACATTGTATCATATTAACACATTCTTGATAATCATTTGTAATGTTAACCAACTTAAAATTGTTGAGAAAAATGAATCTAATTGATCTTTTTCAAAGTCATAATTACTACACATTTCTTTAACAAACGATTCACGGATTCTCAATCAATCTAGAATGAGATACTTTTATGGAATCTGCGTCTATTCCTGTTAGGCGATTTACTTTAATGAGGGTTCTAACAATAAATCGTCTTTAACAGCTTACTTTAGATGACATCATGACCTCTGGAGAAATGGAGTTGAATCCTTTAACTATACTAAACCGCAAGTGGGATCGTTCTATTGTTTTTAAGATGGCATTCTGAAAGAAACCAAGCAATCTTTTCTGAACAACTTTATTTCTTCATCAGTCGGTCGTCTTGGGCGAGTTTCTAAAAGCCGTTTTTGTAGTAAATGACAAATCTATATCGTTGAAATGTAAAAGATTATCACCTTTGTAAAGATCAGCTTTTAGTAAAGCACTACAAGAACTACTATTTTCCTCATATACTTCGTGTTTCTGAATTCTTTTGCCAATAGATCTTAGTACACAAAAAAGCTCCTCATAAAGGAATAGTGTCAATGGGAAATCTTTCTGAAATTTTGTCCAAAATCCTTCAAATTGATTTGCAATAATAGAAAAGAAAGCAAATTTTGCCCCTAACAGATTGTCTTACGCATTTTTTTCTTATCTTTTGAGCTAAGTTCTTTGAATGGTTTTAGAAAGGACCAATTTAAATTAAATAAAAGGAAAGAGCAAATTAAAAATGAAAAGCTTTACAATCTTCTATTTTAATGTGCATTTTCACCAATACGGTATAAGCACAATTTAATCTATTAATACAAATTGAATACTTCTCAAAAAGCTATTTATATCATGTGACATTAAAAAAAGGACATTCAAGGCTAAAAAGTACAGAAAGTATATTTAAAAGTACACCACTTGAAAAAAGTACAAAAGTACCTGTTACACACCCTGACTTTTCTAGGTTATAATTATAAATTCCCCGACTTTTCCAGGTTCACCAGGTTGGGGGACACCCCGGCACCTTATATTGCACACACATGGGCAAGCATCACTTCTCCCTTTCTCCCAGTGTGCACCTTAAAATGTACACAGACGGGCATCACTTCTTTCCAGTGTGCGCCTTAAATTGTGCACAGAGGGGCAAGCATCATTCTCCCTCTCACACAGAGGGGGAAGCATCATAAATCCCTCTCAAACAGTGTGCACCTTAAATTGTGCACACATGGCCTAACTGCCTCCCTCACACGATCCCGTGAAGGCCTGCGCATAAAATAACCTCATAATATTCCTAAATTCAATAGTTGGTTAAGGGACGCCCCCCCCCCCCCCCGCCCCTTCTCAAGAGCTGCCCGCAAGTCATAAAGGTTGTCAATGTCTTAAAGGGAGGCCTCCCGAACAAGTTCATACATACAAACCTACGAGTCGGATGAACTAATGTTCGTACATAAGAGCACTAGTTCGGGAAAGTTTTGTATATGCGACGCCATCCTTATGAACAAAGCTTCATAGATACGAGTGCCTCATGAGCACATGTCCAAAATGCAAAGCCAGCCTCATAGTACGAACCCCTTCGCGAAGCACCCTCACTGCACTTAAGGATGAGTTTTATCAATCATGCACAAGGGGCTGTGGCCCCGTTGCATTACTCCAATATGGGTGGGATATCCTCCTAGGGCCTGGCATCTCCCATCGAGGGCAGATGCCCATGTACACTTGTTCATCCAACGCAAGGCATCTTATTTATTTAAATCATAAAACGAAAACCAACAAGGCAAGTCCGTTAAAAAGGCGAAGTGAAATAGCGTTGAATTCACATCGCCTTACTAGTTGGGACACGCAGCTATTTAAAAAGCAAAAACAAACGAGGGCATCTGCGCCAGAAAAATATTAAAATTGGGAGAATAGCCAAAATAAGCTACACCTGCAGATACTATTTATCATGCCGAAAAGAGAAAGTTCGCACCCCCAGCCCCCACTTGTCGCTTCAATTCGTGCCATGTCGGTTCCCTTTGTTCTTGGGGCCTTTAGTCACACACCTACCCACCCTGTGACTGAGAATTTGGGGTTATGGTTTTTGTACTCCTTTATCCCTTCATTATTTTAAAAGCCGTTAAAAATACTGCCCGAAGCTGGGGAGAGTCGCACTCATCCCGTCCCGATTACTTCAAGTCGTCTCCAATCTAATCTACACGGACTAAGTAGTACACTACCTCACAATTTGTCTGGCAAAGACGCCGTCATTGATTTTCTTAGCTTCTTTAAGTAAACAATCTCCCAAACTCGCTTCTTTAGGACACGCCAAGCAAACACGACTAAATCCGAATCCTATAAAAAAAGAAACTATGCAAACCGTTTACACCAAACGCCCTAACAACATGAAGCGAGGTTTAGACAAGAACCTGTCGTCGATACAGATCCCAACAGTGGACAGAGCTAAGATCTTTCTAGTGACGGGTTTATTTGTTTTGACAGATTCGTTTTACATGACGAGACCGCAAATACACAAAGTGTCAACTACGACCAGATCGACCATCAATATGGAGCGAGCAGCAGTTTGGCGGAAGACTTTTAAGGAAAGGAGGCGGCTCCTCGTGAGCCAACAACTGCAGGGCTTAAACTGCTAGGTGCCTACCCCAACATCGGTAAGTACCTATAAGGGTTGTTAGTGACATCTCTGTAGAGGATGGTCCGAAAGTCTTGCCACCCCCTCTTAATATTGTTTTAATTTTAGATGGCTGAGGGGAGCTTCTGCAGTTTGGAAGAGAGACTGATTGCAAGTGTATGTGCACATGATCGTGTGCAATATGGCAAGAGCATTGATAATGTGCGACATAACCACTGCAAGATTCGGCTGACACTAAAACCAGTGCATATGCTTGATATTATATTGTTCCTTTATTGCTTTTATTACTTTTTCGGTAGGGGGGGTGACAAGACTTTCGGACCACCCTGTAGTTAGATTCCACGGGATCTTAAGGTCCTCGAGAAAGGAAGAGCGCGCGCAATAATTTACGGTCTCTTGTGTATCTATGTGTGTTTCTGCGTGTTTCGTGTATATTGATGTGTGCGTAAATAGTTTATGTACATGTATGTATACCTTAGAGAATTCCGAGAAGCTAAAGATGGGACAAGTATTTAGTCTAAGTAGCCGCCCTTAAATAAACATATTAACGAAGGAGGCTCAGGAATTTAGTGGCATCTAAGGCTGGGTTGAGCCTATTTAATAATAAGAATGAAGAATTAACCAACTACTTAACAGCGACCAGTCAAAAACTTCGCTTATTGTACTCTTCCGGTGTATTTTAGATGTTGATTAGTTGGGGTAGATTAGGTTTATTTAGGTATTGAACGAGAGATAACTACACCAAACCTAAAATTAAATTTAAGGAGACCATAAACGTCAAGTGATCCGAGAAAAAAAAGGTAAATTATCTGCTATTTATTAATACAAAATAATAGCCCCAATCCAATATTTGGTTGACAGATGCGTTTTTCGAAGGGGATCATCTTAAATCCCCCCCCCTTTAAAGGGATGTTAAAATGACTAGTTTCGCAAGGTTAGGATGTTTAATTTGTGAAAAATTAATCTAACCGAACAATATCTTGATCATTAATATTTGATTTTATTATCAATAAACTTATCTTTGTTTTTGTTATTAAATTATATGCTATACTTTTTTTAACTTTGTTAAAACCTTGGGGAAAGATGTTAAAATGGATACAAAGCCAGTTCCAAGGGGTTTAGAAACACACCCATGTATATTCATGCTGCGTGTACAATTATTACACGTTCAGTTGATAAATAGCAGCCTCATGGGCAAATGCTTGATTTTGAAGGTGTTTTTCATGAAAGGGGGGGCGAGATATGGGTAAAGCAAAGTCTTGATTCTCGAATAATTATAAACGTTGACTACAATTGCTCACAAAGGGAACTATTAATGACCTAAATGCTGCAAACATCGCTCATAATACCCTAACTCTCAATATGAACACAATAAATGTCACTTTAATTAGTTTAATTCGGTTTACCAGATATGGCCTAATTTCTAAGCCGTGTTTAACGTATATCACTTCCGTGCTTGATCTGATATTTTTGGGAGTTATTTTCAGAGCATTCGTTTCCATGGCTAAGCTTTTTAAGCAAACATTTTCCAATGTTCACACAACTGATTACATATGACCGAGCAAGTAAGCGTCAAATTCGTACTCTCCAAGTACCTGTGCCATTTGTATGAGCTTATTCTCAAGGGTTTCACACACCCTCTTTTGTCCCAACTGGGATGAGTGAATGGAAGTTGGCCGACGACTAGACTGGAAAATTAGCTGCTGACCAAGAAAATAAGTGACGATGGATTCGAAATGTGACGAAAAAAAAAGAAGAAAAATCCCGACTACTTTTGGCACTACCTGGGGCCACTGCGTTATGCGTCAGGTGTAACTTCTGTCTTCCAGCACATCACTCTTTAGTGTACGGTCGTCAACAAGAGGACTTAAGCTAGGTTCGGTTGTAGTTTGTACACAAGAGGAGCCTCGAAAACCCTTATCAGTCAAGAATTGGCTTTGTTTGTTTTGCAATGTTGACATCCAGCGCCGAGAGTCGGCAATTAGCCCCAAGGTTTTAGGGATACGTGAGAAATTTGACCAGGTCTTGATAAATCGGTTCGTGTAGCCGGGCACAACAAGGATTACAAGGGCTTATCAAAGCCAGTTTCTTTTTGTTGCCGCTTTTTTTACCAAATTGAGGCATGGGTCTTATTTAAGATGGATTTAGAAAATCCATAGCAAAATATTCGTCGGCTTTGTTCCTTACTGCCAATTCAGAGAAAGGGTGATTTTTTTTCCGGGAAGTTAGAGAAATTAAAAGAGAAAAATTTTCTTTATGTAGACTTGTCTCAAATCAATCATTTGTAGTCGTAGAGGGGTCCTAAATGTACACTAACGGATCCAATTTACAATTAAAACTACACCCAAATAAACCAACATTGATTTAACAGTCTAAAACGCGTCGCCAGTCTTATTCAAAGTTCCGTGGTCATAAAATTATGGGTTAATTCTTAAACATTTCAAAAAAGGGAGGTAAAAATATTAATACCTACCCTCCTTTACCCTCCTTTACTTTCATTTCTAAAATTATGTTATGACTCAAGTTTGCTATTTGCGAAGAAACAAAACTGTAATCAGTCCAAAGTTCTTAAATAAAAGGTACGTCCAAATGGATGAACGTGTGATAGCCCAAAGAAGATTTGGAGCGCGACTGAGTGTACAACTCCCCTGAATCTGCCTCGTCTCGGGAATGGCAGTAACCCGTTTCTCCCTAACAAGTGGGAGACTCTTAAAACTATCGAGAATATTTTTTGATCATTAAATATGTTAGTGGCTTTGTCGAATCTGTTTCCCTTGTGGCGATCGAAAGGCAAAATATCGCAAAACAGTTCGGAACCTTGATTTAACCGTATTTTTACTTCCTACCGCCAAAAGAAAAAAAAATAAAACGGGCGCAATCGTTTTAGGTAACTGAATCCTGTAATACTTCTTCGTATCGTTGTAATAGTGCTCAATGAGTAATATTTTGATGACGGAGGGGGCATTCACCCTAACCTTCTAGTGGCGGTAAATACTACTTTCAAGTGCTAATAACTTGGAAAATAGTGCTTTACGCGCTAAATAAATAGCTGGATAATTCAGAGAGGCTTATAGAATAGATTGCAAGATTTGGGGCGGGGGGCTAATTTTGAATACAACGCACTAAGATGGGCACAAGCGGTTTTTTACCCTAAAATAAAAAATACCCTCACCGCCATCAAAATATTATTCTTGGACACAATAACGACGATAGGAAGAAGTATTACAAGATTTAGTAACCTAAAATGCTTGCGCCAGTCTTATTCAAAATTACCATTTATGATTATTTCGAAAACCGTAATTACTTAAAACTTTAAATTGGAAAAGAAAAGTATTTAAGCAAAAAAATATCATGGCGTCACATTGTAGACATTTTCACCCGAGTTTTTTTCGTCACCTTTTCTGTCTTTGATCTGACAGCTCTGCGTGATGACTTGTGTTGGGTGTGAAATGTATTTTTTCAGATCATAAAATAGATTCATAGACCCTAATCGTGCCCTAGAATTTTGGTGGGTATTATTCGAGTCTCAGTCACACAACTTGTATTATCCTAGTTAAAAATCACTAGATTGTTGTTGAAGTGGCAATAATGCATTTGTCTCTAATAAACCTCTGCTCTCACCGTAATTACCTAACCTGACTAATTACTGATATAACATTGGACTTTGATCAAACTAGCAAGTCATTTGTATCTTGTGATTAGAATTATAGCCCGAAATATTATTCTAAGTTGAGTGGCAAGGTTTAATTGGTACTATCTACATTATACCTTTTGTGTTTCTTGGGAATAGTTCCTTAAACTGAGACTATTTTACACTGGCGACGAGGATAGGACCGCTTGACTTCCTTCAGTTATTTCTGGTAGTACCTATTTTCTAGCTACTTATTACACCATGGCTAATAAGGTTCTATGGATAAGTTCGATGAGGCAGTTATTTTTTTACGGCTAATAATATAATATACCAGATAATAAGAAGTTGATCTCTGATCTGCTATGGGTCTAGCTAATGAGACCACACACACTCAACACACCATACCATTGCGACTTATGTGGACTATGGGTAATACCTGCATAGATAAGGTGCCTGAAGCTAAATCACAACCTTTACATCTAAGGGTCGTCAATCTGTAGCCTCTGAACACTCTACACATACATTTAATTTTAAACCTATGATTCCTTGTTCAGGTTGTGGCAAATTGTATTGGAAGCGGGATTGTCCATTCAAAGTTGCAGAATGTCATTTTTTTCAACAAGGTCTGCTGACCAAAAGGTCGCGTGCTCTCACTTATTCTAATTTATTACCTTACGACCTTCAAAACTTGCAATAATTTCCTGACTAACCATAGGAGGATATTGGCACTTCTATCATTCGAAAGATGTAAAACAACATGAGGGTTTCAAATTTCGTTAGAATCGGCCGAATAGTTATGGTTATTGCCAAAACAAAATAATTCCCGGGCTAACCTTGGGAGGACTTTGGCAATTATATTATCCAAAAGAGAATGAATGTAAAACAATATATAAGGGTTTCAAATTTCGTTAGAATCGGCTGAATAGTTAATGCCAAAACAAAATAATTCCCGGGCTAACCTTGGGAAGACTTTGGCAATTATATAATTCGACAGAGAATGTAAAACAACATAAGGGTTTCAAATTTTGTTAGAATTGATCGAATAGTTACAATGTTATTACAAAAAAATAGCAAAACGGAGACTGATCGACCGAGACTAAACTCGCACGCTACTAAAAAGAAAGGACAGATGTTTCCGAGCTAAAAAAAAAGTCAGTCGTGTTATTTTTTCTAATTCTGGGTAAAAAAATGACCAATGACCCCTGCTATGATTTTGTGTTGTCTATCAACGATGAGTGTGTCCTATTGTTGTAAGATTTCCTAAACAAGGTTGAAATTCCAATGGAATTGGAGACTGGAGCATCTTCTCTAATTTCTAAATCAAAATATGAAGCGCTGTGGCATTGTTTGTTCTGGTCCTTCTCTCTCTCTCTCTCTCTCTCTCTTCTGTCAGTTTATGGTGGTTCTGCCTTAAAGGTATCTGGAGAAATAGCGGTTGTGACTGAGTTGGAAAATAGGTCTAAATCAGTTTTATTTAGGTTGATCATTGTTCATGGTGAAGGTTGTTTGTAGATGGAGAGAATTCACAAAATTTCTACTGAAATGTATTTTCTTCAAGATAAATTTCCCGATAGGCTTGGATGCTACAAGAGTAGGGAATTTACTATTAAGGTTGATCCTACTTTCCCTCGTAAATTTTGCAAAGAACTTTGCATTTCATACTATGAGACAGTGGACAAAGATCTAGATTGTCTACAACAGAAAGGAATAATTTCTCCTCTTACTAATTGCCCCTCCACACACCTAATAGTGTCTGTCCATGGGGATAACAAGCTAACCGTCAACCGAGCGGCTAAATTGGATGGATGCCTAACTAATTCATCTGCATAATTTATTCACTCAATTGTCTGGTGGGAGCATATTCTCTAACCTTGACAAGAGTCAAGCATATGCTTAATTGTGTTTGAAGACTCCAAGCAATATACTATTACCCAAGAAAGAATACAAGCTATCACTAAAGCCTCCATTCATACTAACAGGACACTGTTGAGAGCCTATTTGGGATTCCTGAATTTTATGAAAGATTTTTTTCTCAAGCTGCATCTATGCTTGAACCTCTGACCAGATTGCTAAAGGCACATACTCACTAATCTTGGGTAAAGAGCAGGAAACTGCATTCTTAGCCTCTAAGGAGGCACTCGTAAATTATAATTCCTTTGTTTATTTCGATCACAAGCTACCATTAGTTGAAATTGCATGACCTTAGAGCAGCCCTGCGCCAACTGATTGACGGTGTGGAGACATTTGTTTTTGCTTCACGCTGCCTATGAACGATGTAAGTGGGTAGGGAATAAAGAAAGGGTGTGGGGACAGATAGCTGAAAATAGACGAGTGATGAAAAGAGAAAGAAGTGTGGTAGGGTGCAAAGAGATGCTAAGTGCCTGGTGATCAGGTCTATCGCTTATAAATATTTTCTTGTTTTGTGGTTCCTCTGTTGTCTTTGGGATAGTTTATATCATTATGGCGTTCAAGCTATTTGTCTTCAAAAAATTAGTGTTCTTGGATATGTTATGCGCATTTGCTGTTGTAGTAATAAATTACTTTAATCACTTTAGTACTATACTTAGTGTCTTTGTTTTTTGTATATCTTGTAGTTAGTGTAAATCGTCTTTTGTTTTTTTTTCTTTGTTATAGTTGGGTTTTCATCGGTGAATTCTTGTAGAAATCGGTAGTTTCGTAATTAGGTATTCTTTTCTTGGTTTGGGTAAAAACACTTATTCTCATGCGTAGAACGGCACTTCTGCTCCGCCAGCTAAAAGTCCAGAGGAGCTCGGAAATCTGGCGCGACTTATGCCTCTTCTGTTCTGGTTAATCATTTGGACGATATCCTCGTTGAATTCTCGATTAACTTCAGCTGAGTGTAATTATTCCCAGCTAGAAAAGAAGGCTTTAGCGATGGTGTTTGCTGTTCATAAATTCAACTTCTATTTTGGGGTCAATCTAATTTTACATTAGTGAATGAAGCCATTATTGGGTATTTTTCTCCTAATTAAAGTATTCCGCCTTTAGAATATAGCCAGCCGTGGGATTTGCTAATCAAGCCTATAACTTCACTATCTCATTGAATAGGTGGTGTATTAGGTAGTGCACATGCACTGAATCGACTGCCTGTGCCTGAAAATATTACATTATAGTACTTCAATGGTTGCTAACTGGACCCTTTTAGTAATTTTCCTGGATTCTTACGTCACAAGCAAAAATATCCGGGAAAACAATAGAAGGGACCCTGCTCTATCTAGAAGTCTATAGTTTTGCGAAACTGGTTGGCCTGTATCTACTCTACAAAATGACTGCATCTTCTAGGGCACTCCTAAACTTAGATCGACTCTGAACACACACCGGCTCATCTGAGGAAATTAACAGACGGCTATCTATAGTGGCCAAACTTTGATCGTGATTTGGAGGACTTGGGGAAACTCGTGTCCTGAATATGTATCTCTACGGCCACGACCTCCAAAAGCGGAGCTACACCCGTGGGAATGACCGAACCATCCATGGCATCGCATTCACAAACTATGCTGGTACGATGGAGGGTCCATACCCTTCATCAGTAGATGTACTCTAAATGGGTAAGCATATTACACCTTGGGTAAAGAAAATAAAGTGCTTAAGGCATTTGTTTGGGCAATTTGCTTTACCGATATTTATCTTATCGGATAATGTTCCATGCCTTACATCTCAGGAATTTAAAGAATATATATATATTTATATTCTCGATAGATATATCTATTAGCGCCACATTGAGGTAAACGTTAATATATTTTATATACGAGGCAAGTTAGGTTATTTAAACTTCGGTTAGTTTTTAGATATTTTAAGTGGTTCGTGCTGGCCTGTTAAATAATTCCAAGTTTCGCGAGAGTAAACAAAAATAAAAAAGTACGAACCGATATATAGACTCTCCCCACACCAAAGTTTAGGTTATTTATTACTACACATAATATTCACGGTTATTTGTGCAATTCTATTCTTATTTGGCCATCGGAAGCTAAAATGCGGCAAAATAGAGGTTGAATCCAATTTCGACGGAATCGGATCTAAACTGTTATGGCGCATTTCGCCTTCTGGGAGCCAAAAGGAAATATTTGAACGAAACGCAAAAAAAAAAACGCGAGAAGTTAGTTGGTCAACGCTAATCCTTCCATGATAGTGGGGGGATCCCCGACCGGATAATGAAATTTATATAAGGTCAGGATGACAATCGCTGGTCGGCCCGAGGGCCACAGGAGCCGGTCCTCTTTTGGGAAGAGGTGCCAGGAAGTATTGTGTTTTGACACTAAACGGCGTTCAGGTGGAAGCCTTCGTCACCTCGGGGAAGAGGGACTTGTTCCGCGTCAGAGGTACGTGGATATAGAGAGAGTGTGTTGTGCTGTGAAGGCGGGAGAGGAAAGAAAGCAGTGGTGTGATTGGCAATGTGTGAGGTGTAAGGATCTACCCACCCGAAAACGGGGTGAGCACAGCGCGTCCACCAATTGGTAACCAGATCTCTACGTGCGCTGACGTTTGTGAGCGCCCATGCCGGGATTCGGAATCGAACCCGGTACCGCGACGTTGGGAGGCCAACGCCGTATCCACTCGGCTAGCCGATATTTTATTTCACAAATATCACAGAGAGCAGACATTTTAGACGCTAGGCCACGCCGTGTCACAAGAATAGGTTTCTCGTTTTGTTCCTTTGCGGCAGGAAAAATTTAATAAAAAAAATACCTTCCCCCGTAAATACTAACATAATCTAAAATAAAAAGGACCAACCTACCTAAACAACCACTTCTTTTTGTGGTTTAAAACAAGAATTACCACAGCGACCGCTCCATATAATATATATAAATGGATCGGCAAAAGTGTTGGGAATATTAAGAATAATTAATCTTTTTTTTAAGTGATTACGGTTTTCCAAATACTAGCCGTGGCAAAAAGAGCGACATTTTCTCATAAAACGTTTAAAACAGTAAATTTGGAAAACACAGCCACTGATTTCAAGGAAGTTTTTATGATTCTATTTCTAGCTCCCACTACATAAAGTAGAGCGCCTAACAACGTCATTTGAAATCGAACCCTAAAGTGATTTCTGAATGTGGGTGGTTTCTCCTCCCATATCCCCCTTAAATGGTAGGGGTTGTACAACCTTGCTAATTTTAATCAGTAATTAGAATACAAAATTCTCAAGCCTAGCATTAAGTTCAAATTCAAATGCGATTGCCAGAGGTCGTTAGGCACTCTATTGTTCGGTATATCGGAAGCCTATCAAAGCTGGTTCCTACATTCATTTTTATTAGGGTCATAATGATAAAGTGATATGTTCGTATTTACTTTAATGTTTCTCCGAAGATTTTGGGTCGCCAGGCCGGAATTCTTTGATATTGAGATTTCAAGGATCTTTGAAATAGGTAATAACCTCTGTTACCCTTACAACTTTCTTGGCAAGTGATTAAATTTGGCAAAAATGACCTTTTTACACAATTGAAATCCCTCCTGCATTCAATTTTAAGAATTCTCTCGTTTTACCGTTTTTCTGAGTCATTTTTTCCTTTCTTTCCAGTCTCTTTAAATGTTTAAATATTTGTCATATTTAAGTACAAGTCTACTATGTATAAAATGTTGGTTCATAATAATAGCAAGAATATAGGGAAGGTTTATGGAGTCGATTGTGCAGTTTGCCCTAAGCGATACTTTGGGCAAAGCTGGAAAATCATTAAATTTTCGTTTGTCCCAACACAAGTACAATATTAGAAGAGGCGAAAGCAACAGTGCTTTCTTTGTTCACTTATCTGAAAATAGTTATACTATCAATTGGAATTCGGCGAATTTATTTACAACTCAGATGACTATGTTAAAAGAAATATTGTTGAATGCTCCTTCATTAATTCCTCTCCTAACTTCAATATATCCCCAGGTCTCTTTAAAGTGGCCCCCGTCATTAAAAAGCTTATTTTAAACGAAATTGTCCATTTTAAATCTTAGTCCTTTGATTTATTAAATTTATTGAACAATGTATTTATAATTGCATATGTATGTATTCATAGTTATGCGACTTAGTACCTATATTTCTACATTTCACACACACTCACACTTGGAAATTTTGGTAGAGATTTTATCTATATCTCTTTACCCTTTGGTACTTGCATTTAATCCCCTTTGCTAATCATTTATTTCTATTTTTCACGCCCGCTCTGTCTCTTATCCTTTCGTTGTACGTAGGTTGAGCCTCGTTTAGTTTTCTCATATAGAATTTTTGTTAAGTAATTCTTTATGTATCCCTTGAGAATGAACTGAATAAAGTTCGAAAGTACTTGGAATCGGCTTTTAATTTTTCCTGCGTTTTTTTTTTCAATTATTGCTCTACTCACGTGCTACTTTGTGAGTTTTTAATTATCTATTATTTTTTTAGACATAAGCCCCACCCCGCCCCAGTATATTAATTAAATCAATCATATTTTCTTTATTATTGAGTAATAAAATGTCATCATTTTATTTCAGAAAAAAGACCCTTCAAAATATGATACGCTTCCATTTGATAATATGGCTGTGTACTAAATATTAACCATCTTAATCGTTCACAAATATTAAAAACAAAGGCAGCCAAAACTACATCCGAGTTTGGGTTTCTACTGTCACGAAATAACTCATTGGGAAGCGGGATGCAGACAGAACACTACCCCTTTCAAAATGACATCCCTTTAGGAGTGTAGATTTCTGGAATGAATTATTGTAGGAGGTAGACCACATTTGATTTCCAAGGCAAATTATACGTGTATGAGAAGGCAATAGTCGATATGAATGTCTGACAAGCCTTTGGCGGCATTTTGGACATAATCCTGCGGATGCAGTTTATACAAAGGTGTATGAGTAGATGTTGGGTAGTGGCTGGTGGACTCGGATGACCTTTTATTTTATGCAGACCTTCAATGCCTTCAAAGTAATGACACCCGAAAACAAAGTAGATTGTGGATTTTCCCAAACTCAATATTTCAACTTAAAACATCTTAGAAACAAAAAAAGCAAAATCTTACGTAAAAAACGGCTCCCCAAAATCACGGTGAAACAAAAGTTGTTAACCATAAAAAGATAATTTCAGAACAATGGAAAACTATCAGTCACTCTTTACAGAACTTCTGCCCCAAACAAAGACCATTAAAAACGTGTTTCGATAGAAATGGAGAATAAAGAACAGCTGGATCCTGAAACATGGAAGCTGAAAATCGCAAAACACTAATCACCAAAGAAAAAAATCAAAATTGTGGTGTCACGGTTATTTTAAATTTTTAAACTACAATTTTCCACGATACTCAAAATATCTGCAACGGTATGCGTACACCAATTAAAATAAGGTCACCAAACTTTATGTACAGATTTTTTGGACATATTTACACAAATTTACCTTACGTTAATCACACCCTGGGTAGACTTAGCTTCATGATTTTCAAAAATTGATATAAACCACCACACACAATTTCTATCACACGACTGGCTCAGCGCATGCGCAGTTTAGCGTGGGTTGGTCCCATCTTTGCTGCCATAAATCAAAGAAGAACTGATCGTACATTACTTTAGTTTAACTTTACCCTATAAAACTAACAAAACCGTAAAATTTTCTATTGCACTCAATTTAATTACATTATTCACATGTATTCTTAATTACCTGATTACTTTAAACCTAATTTAAAACGGTACAGGCTAAAAAATGAAAGAAAATCAGGTAAGCCAGACTTGTTTACTTCCAATTGACGTCAATTTGGTACGATACGAGTGGCATAAATAAACCTTTGTAAGAAGATAATTATTAAGTTACCAATAAATTAAGAGGCAACTCATTTAGTCTTGGCAATAAAATGAATATCATATTTAAAGATAATTTATTCTTAATAATAACAAAGTTAACAAGTTACTCTTTTTGTTCGTTATAATTAATGTCAATAGTAAATTCGAAGTTTGACTCTCCTAAACAACATAAGAAACAGGGAAGGGAACTGGCAATTATGCCCTACACCTCGTCTACTTTTAAAGCAAGCTAACCAAGTATTATTAATTACTACTGGCATTGGCCATCTATCATTCTATTACTAAAAAAAATTCCTTATCAAATACATACAACCTACCAAGGTTGTTGTCATCGTATCCTGAAAACATTAAAATATCTGAATAAAGTCCTCCCCCACTCCTACCCTTAAGCACCCTTCAGGCCTTTCAGGAAGATTTTCTTCTCAACTTATCGTTTGTATTTTGGTCGAGTGAATATGCTTAAGTTAAGAGCAATAGAGTTAATTTTACCATTAACATTTACTGTTTATGATTTAATTTTGAACCCCATCCAACATATGGATATCCTGACAATAAAGAACCCTTCCTTATATGTCATACTCATTGTATGGTATGACAAGAATTGTATAATCTGATGGCAACCATGTTACTTTTCTTCTTCCTGTTGGCATTATTCTTGGATTCCAAACAATTTGGAGAGCTTTTACTGTTATTATTTACCATCACCGCTTGAATCTTTTTTTTATCGAATCCAACCTAAACACTTCCATTTTCATAACTAAAATAATTTCTTTTCAATTCAACCTACACATTAATTTGCGACACTGTCCACAATTGAGCTTCATCTGCCACTATCCAGGTCATCCGCTCTTATGCATTTGCTTGGATTTCTATTTAGGGTCCACGGGATAATAACTAAATTAGCATCTTCTGTAAACTTGGATACTTTACCAGACTAACACAAAAACAACAAGAACAACAACAACACAAAACAAAAGCAGTGACGTACGTTAGAGCGCTGGAGGGTTCGAGCATGCACCAGCACCCCTAGAGGGTTCGAGCATGCACCAGCACCCCTAGAGGGTTCGAGCATGCACCAGCACCCCTAGAGGGTTCGAGCAGTCGTCACAACAAGGTTCAGGGGAGCTCTGTATCAAACGGTATCTGCGCAATGCACGCAGCTTTAGATTCCAATCGGCCGTCTCCCATCTTCTTAGCCATGCAGCCCCAATGGCTGATCTGATTCCTACCATGTGTTGGAGCTGGCCAAGATGACAGCTGCAAAAAGGGATCTCTACACTCGTTGGTTGATTTTAAATGCGTTAGAGAAGGTTTGTGATTGGTTGAAAGAAACCGAACGGATCGTAGTGGGGTAAACAGGATCAATCACATGTCGTAGGTGGCGTAGATAAGTGTCGTTATTGAATTTAGTGCAAGATGAATGAGAGCTCTTAAATGGGGAAATGCCAAAGCATGTTATCAACTTTTGTAGCGCGCTCATTTCCCGCAATTTCTACAAGTCCAGGGATCCAGAGATGGCAATCTTGACATCTTCCTGGCTTGCAGGAGCCACAGCGTCATGGATACTGCTAATAAAGAGATGCACAGATTCTAATACCTCGAGGGCACTTAGCGCGCTAGATCAGTAGCTATAAGACAAAATTTCTTGTCCGAACCGTGCAACACGGTGCATAGCCTCCCGTAATGAGCGGTGAATTGCAACCAGTTCCGCTGTTTCAGTACAGACGCAGTACACGGAAGAGCTTCGCTAGCTTCACTCGGAGGCCGATAGCCTCTTCGGATTTAGAGCCAGAAGACGTACCGTGGCACGTCACCAGCGTATCCCGACGTGTACTCAAAGAAATGCGAACACAGAACTCGCAGTGGTATAGAAAGTTTGGGAGCAAATGCCTGACGTCAAACGTTCAAAGGTGGTAATTACAGAATATTTTCTTCTGTTTAAGGGTTAATTAAGGGTAAGTGCCCTCACACCCCAGCTATTTGTAGTCCACTAGTACTATACACAATTAAAGGCCTAGCATTAGGTTTAAATTCAAAAGCGATTGCCAGGCGTCATTAATCGCTCTAATGTTCATTGTTTTAATGCCGTGCTTCTTGACTTCAGACATAAGCCCCGTCCCCGAATGCTAATTAAATCAATCACATTTTCTTTAATATTGAGAAATATAAAATGTCCATATTATTTTAATTCATAAAAAAATACCTTAAAATGACTCATAATACAATATGATGCGATGCCAATTGACAATGTGACTGGGTATTCCATATTTAGCCTAGAATTATTGCAAGTCACAAAGGCCTAAAAAAAATTTCATCAAGCTAAGTTGTCTGATCTAATTTTAGCTAAAGTTTCCTTATATGAGGCTTTGTCATCAAGTTCTTCTACTCTTTCATTTAAGTTATTTATGAGTCTTGTTGTAGCAGCTCTTTTTTCACCCCTCCTTTTAATTAGAAAAACATCCTTTACTGTGGATGATGAAGTTTCAGTAAATTGGGAAACGACAGATGGTTCTTCCTTAATTTCAGATAAATCCATTTTAATTTATACATAAAACATCAAACATGATACAAACACTAAGGTTCAAATCTAAGTTTCACAATGAACTAGAACTGAGTGAAATTCTGTTAAAATTCTATAAATAACTAAGTTCAATTCAATTAACTTAAAATGAAAAAAATGTTTGAAATGGTTAAGTTATCAAAGATTTACACTCCTAACAGCCAAGGTTCCATGGTAGGGCAGTCCAATGTTGAAGTTAAATCTTGAATTTAGGATAGGGTCTACTCATCCAGCCAACTAAAATTACCAAGTTTTTCTTTTAAAGATTAAATTTTAAGACTATTTACAGTTATGATCACCAAGAAAATTCAAAATCTCTACCAAGTATAAGCTGCAAGGTCAACTAGTATTCCCCACATGAACCACAATATAGAATAGGTTCTATTTGTTTCTCTGTTTAAAGGTTAATTAGGGGATTTATTTTTTATTTAAAGCTTTAGGTTAATGGGTGGTTAAGTCGCTAATGCTACCAGAAACCCGATGGGAAAATGAGCGAGGAAATCAAAAGAACAACAATCATCTCGAAAATACAAGATAATTTGAGGAAAAAAGGGAGATTATTATCATTATTTGGAGCAGGGTATACGCCACTAAAATCTAAAGATTATAGAGTGGCAAAGCATAAAAGGGCACGAGACCCTAAAGTACAAAAAGTGCTAAGGTTAAAATAAAAGCGATAAAAAGGGCACAGGAGCAATAAACAAATGACATGCCCCGGTCCGTATAGCCTAATTAAAATCGAAAACTGGGCCTATTGCCACTCACCAACGGAAAAAGGCTAACGCGAATACTAACATTTTCATTTCTAGTAAATTAAAACGAAGAGAGGGGGCGATGTGGGGCCCATCGCTACTCATTAAATGCCCATGTGTGAAGTGAAGCGTGTGTGGTCGATTCGCAGGCGACAAAGGACCACGTCACACCAGAGTGACCGAATAAGAGGGTAAAATTCACGATAAGGTAGACTGCAACGAGTCGGTGTCCGGGTGGCCGCAATTCGAGGTGCCTCATCGGCCCGCTCGTTACCCTGGACTCCGACATGACTAGGATTTAGGTGAAGAGACAAGTTGGGCAGCTGCCCATTTCAAGTGGATTCCTAAATGGCAGCAGGAACAAATGGAGGAAATTTAATTATAAAAGAGGGAGAAGACCACTGTGATTATTTATTTTTTTAAATAGGTTTTAAAAGTTCCTCTGCCAGAGGGAAACGAAGGAGGGACAGGCGAGGGAGAGTTAAAAGGGTCGGAAAACAGAAAGACAGAAGAATGGGGAAATGAGGGCATTCAAGTAAAAGATGAGGGACCATCGCAAAAACGGCAGCAAGGGCTGATTCGAGCGCCAGCCGAAACAAGATGGCAGTGGGTAAGTCTCGTGTGGCCGATGTGAACGCGGCAAAGGGCCAGCAGCTCCGAGGACCGTAGTCTCTGAAGGCAAGAGGGCCAAGAATGAACAGACTTTTTTATATTATTTAATTATGTTAGTGATGAACCCCTATCTCATTCGTCCTACCAACACGGAAAAATTTAATCTCCTATAGAGGGAAAGAAATCTCGAAAAGGCAATGCAGTTATCTGAGGACACATAAAAGGATGAACGGGCAAGCTGATCAGCCCTCTCGTTGCCCTGGAAACCAATAAAATATAACTCGACTAGGCAATGGCTTCGCCACCCCTTCGCTTCGCTTCTAAGATTAAAATTGAAAATCTAAAAAAGCAGCCATGATTAACTTTTTAGAAATTTTCTGAACTTCGCCAATTATAATAATTTCAAAAAGGAACTCTAAACTAAATTTTCCCCCTTTTAAAATATCACGTTGCTAAAATATAGTTATAGAAGATATATAAAAATAAATTTTCTGAACTTCACCATTTGTAATTCTTTGGGTTTTAAAGAATTCACAAAATCTCGATACTTATATTTATTTCTGAACTTCACCATTTTGTTTTTTGTTATTATAAAAGAATTATTAGAAATAACTTTGATAAAAACATGTCATAACCAAACTAAAATGAAATTATTATTCAAATACTCCCAAAAATCCCATTCTTAAATTTTTGAGTTACTGATGATGATGATAACGGAATGCATTCTGGTCTAAGGGATTGGAAGAACTAAAAGAGCGAATTGGTTGTAAAACAACACTCCTAGAGTCAGAGAAAATAACAATCTTTAAAAAATAAATTTTGGATCAGTCTAAAAGCTAAAAGAATGGCTGAAAGTTCAGCGGTAAAAATAGAAGCTGCCAGCGGCAAAAACAAAGTTAAAAACTCTCGTGAGTAGGCGGCTGCAGCACCTACGCTTCTGTGTGACTCGAAACCATCTGTGTATATCCGGCAGTGTTGTGTATGTGAGATTGCATGCTCGAGAAACAGGCTCTTAAGGGAGCAAGAGTCCACGGACGACTTGTTCAGGTTGCTCCACATGCAGGTACAAATGTGGGAGGTGGCGCCAGCCGACTAGGGGTCAGCCATGATGGAAGGGCAAGGACCCCTAGAGCACCCAGGCTGGAGAGATTATCTTCTATCCGGAGGTTCAAGAGGCTAGGTAAAGTTGGCAACCTATCGAATGCCGACGTTGACTCGGCAGCATAAAGGCATCTGTAAACTTCTGATACAGGGGCTTACTGCACACGACATAGGTATCGCATACATATCTGGAGTCGATGATAGGGCAAGGAAAGCACCCCACTCTCACAGTATTAAATGTTTACGGGAAAAGTGCGTAAGGCTCCACTGGAAAGACGAACTCCGAGATTGCGAATGGGGTTCAGCACTTCAAGGACTGAAAGTGAAGCCGAAGTGTAAGTTTGGCACCCATAGTCCAATTTGAATTGGACGAGGGCAGTGTATAGTGACCACAGTGTTTGACGATCACTGACCAACGACGTGTGGGAGAGGACTTTCAAAATGTAAAGGGACAACAGACAGCCCGCTCGAAGACGTCGTAGGTGTGGTAACCAAGATAGCTTGGGATCAAGAGTTACGCCCAAATACCGAAACTCAGAGACGAACTCTATCTCTCCACCTTGTAGAGAGATAGCTGGCAGAACAAGAGCCCCTCTACCCCGGTCAGAATACATTGCCTTACTTTTTGCTCGTGGAAACCGGAATGGCCGAGTTGTGCACTTTTCGAAACCGCATAGATTGCCAGCTACAATCGAAGCGCTGCTGATGGACGGTGAAGCGAGGAATAGTATAGTGCCAAGTCGTTGACAAACAGGGTCGCTAATACAAAACATAAAACACTTAAAACGCTACCCTGAGGAACTCCCTCCTCTTGGGGTTGCAGGTCAGAGTATGTATCTCCAAGATGCACCATAATGAATCGAGATACTAAGAAACTTTGAATAAAAAAGACCTCTCATACCCCAAACGTGTAGCTGCTTTAAGACTCCATATCGTCATGTTGTATCCTAGGCTTTTTCAAGGGCAAAAAATTTAGCCAAGAATCGGTGCCCATAACGAGAAAGCTTTCCGGACCGATCCCTCGAAACGTACTAAGAGGTCAAGGCTACTATGACCCTTGGGAAAACCGTACTGAAATGGAGACAGTAAGTGACTGGTTTCTAGGAACCAGTTCAGGCGCACAAATACCATCTCCTCTAGTAACTTGCTCAGGCAGTTGGTAAGAGCTATAGGGCAGTAGTGATCTGCGCCGAACCAGTCTCTGCATGGTTGGACAAAGGAAAGGACAATCCCAATGCACCATGATGATGGATAAAAACCCTTCACCCACATAAGGTTGTACAAGTCGAGCAAGAAAATGACAGATAGCGGATGGAGGTGCCGCATCGTATCAAAATGAATCTAGTCAAGACCAAGAGAATTTAGACCCACAAAGGGACAATGCAACACGCAACTCGTGGATAAAGAATAGGGCATTATGCGAAGGTTAGAGTTCGTTGTAAAATTAAAGGGATGAGACTGTTCGTTTGATTTATAGGCTAGAAAAGCCTTATTATTACGGCTGGCAGTGCTGACGGCACAGAAATGGTCCGCCAAAACGTAGCTGACTGCCAGGCTGTCATTAACTAAGGATGCCTGTTAATTGAGTGTCGGGGTATTATGGCTGCCATAACTAGCCCAAATCTTGCTAATCATTTTCCAGATCTTTGCGGCAGCGGTCATACAGGAAATTAATAAAACGTATCGGCACCATGAAATTCAGATAGCCTGACGAAGGGTTCTTTGGCAAAGCGACTGAGCTCGATTTCGGTCAACCTTGTTACACAAAGTTGGGTTCCGCCGGAATCTGGCATGAGCTATCTTGTAGTTTTTGCCGGCTGTCGCATACTCCGAGATCCACCAGGGCACGGTTGCTGTTCGCCTCTGTGGAATGGTGTGTGTGGCTGCGTTGTATATAATCGATGTGAAGTACGCCACTACCGCATCCACACCAGTGAAGGTCCCCAATGGGGCAATTTTGAAAGGCACCTCTCGGAAACCTTCCCAATTGGCATGGCCTAAGTCCCCCTTGAAAGGCATAGTTGCTTGAGGGCTAGAATGAAAGGAGGAAAAGATATTAGGGAATTGATCACTCTCGTGGAGCTCATAAAGGGCTGACCATCGAAAGTCAGTGAAACAATCTGCGGAACAGAGAGACGGGTCAACACAACTAAAAGAATCCGCCTGGACATAGGAGGTAAAATCCCCCGTGTTTAAAACGCAGAGGAAATCGGATAATAAAAGAGACTCTAAAACACTGCCTTTGACATTACGATCAATGACGACCCAATATGCGTGATGGGCATTAAAATCTCTGAGTAATAAAAACTGGGAGGGGAACTGATCTACAAGTTCTAAAAGGTCGAGTCTTGTCAATGGTAAAGAATGATGGAGGTAAATAGAGCAAATAATAAAAAGCTTTGTAGGAAAACCACTCACGACAACCGCTTGGAGGGTAGTATGAAGGGGGGGGGAGATACATGGTGGGATAAGGAAACCATAACTAGCCCCCCCACCATAAGACGAACCCCCGACAGGAGCAATAAGGTTGAAAATACGAACCCGGGTACAGCCGGAAAAGGGCGGGTACCCACTGTGTTCTTTTGAAGACAAAGAACAGCGGGGTGGAGAGTCGTCAAAAGAAATTTGACTTCTTCCACTTGGGAAGAACGCTTTGACAATTCTAATGAAATATGGAGAATATTATGTTGAACTATTTGATACCACAGTAGATATCTTTTTTTTCTCCTTTGTCGCTGAGGTCAAGTTTGAAGTTCGTCCCAAAGTACACCCCACTACAATACTCCAATTTGGACTGGACGAGAGAGGAGTATAGCCTTCACAACGCAAGCCTATCGTCCTTCCCCCCTCCCCAATATGTATGAGAGAACATCTTTAGTAGTTCCATCTTCTGGTGACATCTTCGTCGCAGGTCACGAAGATGGGGTCACAAAGTGAGCTAGGGATCTAGGATCGTCCCCAGGAACCCTATCTCGGATACAAATTTCAAGGAGTTACCCTGTAGGAGCAGGGGGAGTTTAACTTGCCTCCCTTGCTTCCGGTGAAAGTGCGTCGCTTTCGTCTTTGAGGCAGAGAAGCGGAACCCTTTATGAAGGGCCCGGCATTGAATGGTATCAACCGTCAACTGGATGCGGTGGGATGCGGGTGCCGGGCGTGAGGCGGAGCAATAAAGAGCGAGGTTATCTACAAATAAGGTTGCAGACAAAAAGTCGTATCGAAAATTGTCTAGGCTGGGAGACGTGGGGCGCAACGAAACAGGGCTGAGCGCATCTTTGCCGTAGTGAACATAAAGTTGAAGGGCTCTTATCTACCGAGTGAGAAACCTAGGGCTTCGCCCTCTAGCTCTTGTTGGATATGTCCAAACTCCGCTGGGTAGCGCTCAACGCTGCTAACTTCGGCAATATATCAGCGACGCTGGTGGGATCGCAGGTGATAATAATTCATTTCGATGCCAGGGATGGAATGACCAGCATACAGACCCCTGATTTTGTTAGTTTTCTTCTAAATCTGAGCTGAAGCAGTAGTGGAAGATAAGGAGGACACACATGCCCTCCAGAAGTCAATGCGGGTCAGACCTAAAGTACGCTGGCGAATGACTCTTGTTCGATTTTGGTCAATACGGTTCGGAAGGGGTTGGGTTCCGGCAGAAACCTACATGATCCTTTTTATAGGCTTCCTTCACACAGGGTGCCAACAGCATTCCACCTTGGGACTGATGGTCTGCCCCAGCGGGAGCGAGTACGGAGAATTGTGGACTCTGCAGTATCAAACATTAAACAGGGAAAGTAATGTATAGCCCCATCAATATCTACAAAATCTCCAATTTGTTTACTGATGAAGAAAGATGGAGCTTTGACTAGTCGGCACTTATAACATTCCATCTGTGTGGATATAAAGGGGATGGGAAAATGGCCGTGTGTTTCAAGACAATGGGAACTGGTCGCTGTTATGCAGGTCATTTAAAATAAACCAATTGAAATTAGAGATACAGTCGGTGGAGCTAATTGATCCACACAACTGAAAGAATCACTTTGAATATGGTATGACGTAACATGACCAGAGTTGACAATGCTAAAAAGATTAGTGGATAAATGATTCAAGGAGATGGCCTTGATGGTTGCTCACTCTATCACCCCATACGGAGTGTCTAGCATTAAAGTCACCTAGAACTAGAAATAAGGTAGAGAGCTGAGATAAAATACCTAAAACTGAGCCCTTGAAGGGAGCGCATCTGGAGGAATATACTCGTATATTAAAAAAAAGTAAGTTCTATTCGTACAATGCACCCGGGTTGCGACTATTTGAAGAAAACTCCGCAAAAGTAAGGCGTTCAGAAATGGTTAGTGCTCACCAGGAGCAAGACACCATCATGGGCCACCCCGCCAAGGGGTGGTAGATAGTTAAAAACAGTGAAAGGATGAAACTTGGGTTAAGGGAGTTTCTCGAGTTTGGTTCCCTGCAAGCATATAGCGGAAGCTGATATTTTAGATACTAAAGAGGAGAATTCCTCCAATTTGTGAAGAATCCCCCGACAGTTTCATTGAATAATTACTTTCTGGAGGTGGGAGTATATCACTATGGATGAAGGATACACGATCTTCGTCTTATATGGGATGTCGGAAGTTTGAGTTACAGGTGTCGAAGGAACAGGAGTAAGGAGAAGAGAAGATAGGATAAGGTGTAGCTCAACTGAGGTAGAGATTTTAGTTTTCATAGAGGTTAAGAGCCCTCCCTTTTTCGAAGTTAGTTTCCTAGAGAGAGAGGAAGAGTCGGGAGAGGCCTTGCCCTTGGGCCAGGAGTCTTGAGTTATGACTATGTCAGAGTGGAACACTTTAGTATATTCAATATAGGCTTGAATCGCATCCCGAGTCTTTGGATTGGCATCTGGGGATTGGACACGCTCTGCCAATACGGAGAAAATAAGGAAAAGACAAGAAGAAGGTATACTAGGGGACCAGACTTGGGTCTGGGTAGAAGACCAGGAGGATACAGTGGACGGTGGTGATGTTGCATCCCGGGATGCTGGCAAAACAGATGAGGCAGTATACGTGGGCGAGCGGGGCGGGAGTCCGCTGTCATGCGGACTCTGTTTTGGCCAAACTCATAGACCTGAGGAAAGCATTCGACCTGGTGAACCATACGACCGTGAGCACCAAGGCAACAACCATGGGACTGCGTGAGTGTCTGGTGGCTTGGCTAGCTGATTTTATCTCCAACCGCCGACAAGCTGTTCGGCTACGGAGAGCAACATCTACCCTCTTGCCCCTTACATGTGGTATTCCACAGGGCACCACAGTTGGCCCTCTGTTGTTACTGGTACTAATTAATGATGTTCTTATCAATATCCCAGACCGTTGGAAATATGTAGATGACTGTACATTTGCTAACCATATTCAAAATTCTGACCCCAATTACCAGTCACTTCAAGATTCCCTGAATCATTTCCTCACCTGGGTAGCTGATAATCATGTGACAATGAACCACAATAAGACTGTTACACTCCACTTTGATCTCGCCACGCCCCCGACCCAGTCCCCCACCCTCACACTGGGGGACCACAGCTTGGAAATTGTTCGATCTGCTAGGGTTCTCGGTGTCACCATGGATGACAGGCTGTCATGGGACCCGCACGTCAACACCTTTGTGTCCTCGGCCTCCTTCAGGCTGTATATGCTGCACCGCCTCAAGTCACTGGGAATCTGATCATCCGAGCTCTACAGCATATACAGGACTTTCATACTGCCGAGTCTTACGTATGCATCCCCAGCCTCAACGCGGCGCAACGAGAGAGGTTGGAAAGAGTGCAAAGAAGAGCCTTGAAGATCGTGCTTGGCCTCTCCTAAACGGCTATGATAATGCTTTGATAACCCTGGGACTCTCTCCCTTCGCTACAGTTTACCAAAAAACTAATAATCCAATTCGGCAAACAACTGCTCAACAACCACCGTCACCTCCTGCCGCCCCTGGCTGCCCCTCCTCGCCATGTCTCTCGCTCCCACAACCTCCTCGTCCCCATCAGATCACGTACTAACAGGCAGCAGAAAAGCCCAATCCCCACAATTGTCAAATATATAAATGAGGAGAATAAACGTAATTGAATACATGTATTGAACATCAGCAGACTGTCTGTAAATGATCTGTAAATACTATCATTACGCTATCCTTGTAAATACTCTTCCCATTCGCTGTATAATACCTTTTAAATATTGTATTTTGTGAGTCGAAATGACTGTTTGTATCCTAAATAAACCGTTTTATTATTTTTTTTACATCAGAGAACCTGACACCAGGGAGATGAATTTCTCCCGGACTAGTCGAGGGCCTCCCGCATATCCACCTTAGCAGAATCACGGACAGCTAAGACCTATTTTTCAGAGAAATAGGTGATATTTCGAAGATGAACTATGGGACTCTAAACAGGTGGTACAACATCCGAGATGGTCGCAGGAATGACTATGGTAGGCATGCGCACAATCAACGCTTTTCGGGGGTGGCAACAGGAAGGGCTCACGTGACCAAACATTTGGAAATTAAAGCAGCGTTTCGGATTGGAAATATAAGTTTTTACTGGGATAAGTAAGTAACCCACCTTGATATGCAATGGGAGATCCCGACGATCAAACGTTAGGAACATCGTTGGTGTATTCACCCGAATCCCACCAACGGTTAGCTGTTATCTATGAATCTCATTAATAAGCTAGCTAGCCAGCTTTCACTCAAGCATCTTAAAGTCATAGTACATTAGTTCATTAGAAAGTGCCCCTTCACAGTGTTGGAGGCTAGGTGGGATGAGACAGTAATCTTTGAGCAAGCAAGGGTCTTGAGGGCTTGTAGAGAATCATTTTGGGGGCGGGAAGTGACCTCCACTACCAAGGCAGTAGTAGTGTTGAGGCACCCATGCCGAATGAATACACACATACACGAGCATACACACACATGACCGTCATAATGGACCCGGCACCGCCTGCTGCTCCACCTCCGCCTCCCCTCAACCTCTCAAACCCCTCATCCCTCCTCCACCTTCCTCTCCCCCTCTCTACAAACACAGCTATCCAATACGACCCAGGTCAATGGCTGCTATCCAGGTTAATCATATTAGATGCTGGCAGTATTAAAGGCAGACATAGATGAATGTCTCTCGCATAACATCCATGAAAAACTCGTTTCGTAGTTTTATTTCGATACAATGGTTCTATTTCTATTGCATTCATTTTATTAAGAATAAAGTATTACGTTCCTAGACTTAGCTATCTCAATAACAGACTGAAACTCTGCATATATAACAAGGAAGACCTGCTCTAATAATGGAGATATAAACTGTAACTGTATTGATAATGTGCTCTGTTGTATAGGATTGGAGCATTCGCCAAGACAAGTAGTACTCCTGTCCTGATTTAAGTTAATACAATAAATATTCTATTTTTTTATAAATTCTTCATACGTAAGTACAATACTCCATCCACCTTCAAGACACCTTATAGCCTATAACATTATATAACAAGTAAAAAGCTATTGATGCAACTGGATCTGCATCGTCCGAATAGTCTAATTCAAATGGTCTTTCAACTACACTCTCGCTTATATAGATAGTGATGTGATTTACATTATAAGGTTTAAATTCAAAAGGTTATGCATCTCAGCTACCAGAAAATGCCGAATGGTGAACCATAGCAATCACCATCCGCGTAGGTATTCTCCTCATGTAGATATTATCCACACTCTTCATTGATATTCCACTCACAATTGTAAAATTTCTCATACGAACTTGTGCAATAGGGTACTTAGCGTTTGATGTAAGCAACCTATTTTCCATCTCCAGATGAGTAAATGCTGAAAGACGTACTTTTCTCAAGTAAAGGAAACACTCTAATAATTCTATTTTAGCTTCTAAACCGGTCTGGCTTGTTGTTATTTTTAGGGGGGGGGGGTAGAGCCCATTTAGCGACTGCATATATCGTGTAAATGAATGTAGTACTCGGGATAACTTTATCTTTAGTGAGACTCCATTCATCAACAGCTTATGTTGCGAGAAGAAATCGGCGTGTAGTTTTCTATATACATCAATTATTTTTTTCTTCGATTTGCTATATTTTGTTTCTATACTTTCTTTACTAGAGTAATATTCTGCTGTAGAAAGAAATACAGATCTTTCTTCTTCAGTATAGTTCAACGGGGTCTCTAAATATGCACGATAGGGGTAATTATTTACAGTGGAATTTAGAGATATTTCATTTAAATAAATATAAACATTGCTGAACAAAGCGTGGAGAATATTATTTTCTGGAAAAGTATTTTCCCCATCTTTAAGTTCGTTGCCGTTCGCCTTCATATAATATATAATACTGCCCGCTACTAGAGACATAATATTCAACCAGAGTGAGTCAGAGGAGATATTACTAGGTGGAGAGTAAGACTGATAATTAAATAATTGCTCTCAAAGATGGAAGTTTGGGTTGGTAGAACGATAAACAAATCAAGTTCTGTCTTCGAATATATATAACGTGTTTGATGAAGAGCATTCATTTTGACACGTGTATGATTTACAGCCGATGATAACTTTATGATAACATCTATGAACTGCGTGATTGTTTATATTAAGAAAAAAAAACATCCCCATCACCTTCTTCATCAATTTTCAACTTTTTTCTATTCATCCATTTCCGCTTATTTATTTTGACCCATTTTCCGGATTTCCTCTCCTTATCACTCTCAGATTTTAACTTTCTTCTAATATTCTGTTTAATATCCTTGGTAATATTATGTTTTATCCTTCCCAGTTGATCTTTCAAAGCTTGCTTAAGTGGCTTTCCATACAAAGTATCCTGAACGGTGTCGAAACCGGCAGAAATGGCCTTCTTTCCTGGATAGAGAGCACCACTCTTTAGATAGGGTGCCCCTTTTTGAAAACGAGAGGAGAATAGGGATCCAAGACCATGCCCCCTCTGACCTCTTAATTCTTTAAGCACAATTGGTCCATTCAACATTTTTTAATTATTTCTTTTAATGTCTACTCCTAATGTGTAGTTTTATCATCAAATGACCAATAAAGAATGGACAATTTTCACCATTAACCATTTTTATATAAATATGAATTAATCTCAAGTCCCTAGAACTTAGATTCAGATAGTGTGGATTATCAAAAGTTATACTGAATGAACCATCTTTGAAAGGAAGATGAATAATTCTCAGCAGCCTTGACTGCGTCTCGCCTACTAACTGATAGTCTACAAGGTTAAAGTAAACGTAACATGTTCTCGGATGAGATATAAGAGCAGGAAAATCTATGATAAACTTAATACAATGATTTAATTTGGGGATGTAACCTCTGATAGATCTTTTCATTACAATGGAAAATTCTTCCGACAGATGAAATAATAGATTTTCTTTCCTTTTCACATTGAGCAATGAACGTGAAATAAGCATTAATACATATTCAGTAAACATTTTCCGTTGCATTTTGTCAGATTGAAACAGTATATCTTAAGACGATAACTTCTGTCTCATTTTCCGATTCATTTTCTCTATTAGTGCTTTTTCTCATTTTTATACTATCTCACGATAAGCAACTTCAATTCCATTTATTTTTGTTTCCTTTCCTCTTGTCAATATAATATTCGATGCATACTTATTCACTTCCGTCATTTTCCGATTGACCTTGAATACATATATAGGCTTAGTAATATTATAGATATTCCCTGTAAATTGAAATTCACAAAGCCCTACTTCATTTTGACTGTTGTCTGTAATAATGGATTTGTACAATTCAACTCGATAGTCAGACATGGTCTTTTGAGAGTAAAAATCCAGGGAGGAAGGAGTCACAAGGAATAGTAGCACCTCAAAGGACATTGCACACCATACCGAGGAGGTACTATTTTAGGAAAACCCTAACCTGTAGCATGAGAAAGGAAGGGTGACATAAAAGTTCTCTGATTCCATCTCCTACCTATATATATATATATAATTTCACGAATGAATGTGCTCAAGGTTGCTGAGTGATATCACATGCCTTGACGTATAAGTTAAACGACTTAGGGTACCCATTTTACTAAATATCGCTTGTTTTTTCCATGCCCTTTCGCTTTAAATATCCTCTCCACTACATATTTCTTACTGGAGTCAAACTATTTTCTGTACTTCTTGATAAACTCCACCTTTAATATGTTCTTCACTTCAATCTTGAATATACATTTGATATTCTATATATCATGTAGATTTCCTCAGTCTACCCTGCCTCGTATCCTTTTTAGAATTCCAGGAAACGTGTGAAATTCGAACATATTTACCGATCTTATATATAATTTTTTTTACCTACAATTCTGTGATTCGGTATAGCAACATCATGTATAACTTTGAAGGCTGTTTTTCCCCAATCATTCTATGTCTAGAATTATTATACGCGTTTGAAAATTTATCTAACACGTCGATGTATTCCCATGTATTATTGAAGGTAAAATATCTAAAAAGTCTTTCCTTTATTGTTCCTTTAATACGCTCTAAGAGACGATTTGTTTAGTGTAAGAATATGATATACTCCGATATTATATTCGCTTAATATGCCTTTCATCTTCTTTCCTTAAACTCTTTATTATCAGAACATATATAACCTGGAATTCATTAGGTTTCCTACATGAGATATCGTATAGCATTTGACACTATCTGATTCGTCTTCTTTAAATGAATTAACCAGAGATATCTCGAATATACGTCAATTACAAAGAGTATGTAGGGTACACCATAATTAAAACTATGAAACTTGTGCATCAGAGTGAGATCTATCTGTAAAATCTCATTAGAACCTTGTGCATCACAATGAGATCTATCACACAAATCTTATTGGAACCTTGTGCTTTTACATGTTTTGTCTTGAATCCAAACCTGAGAGAACGCTTTCCACTTCAGGATTTTTGCGATCTTTTTTACAGATTGAAATAACCGATTTACCCCACCAAAGACTCTGAGATGTATATAAGCGTAAGAATCAGCGGTTCATTTTAAAGTAAATATCTGATACATTTACAATCTTATATAACTATTCTATATAAGACATCTTATGTTAAAATCCAATTTTATTTTACATCTAGGTTAAAATACATAATTTCAATTAGATTTACATGGATGTCCGCAACCTTATTACTTTTTACATATTTAATGATTTTCTGAATCAAAAGAGTTGGGTTAATCCGGTCAGGAAAACGGTATTCGATATGCAACGGATGAAAATTATAAATGGGTATTTTCAATCCACTTTTATAGTTTTGAAAATCAAAATCAGAAGTTTTTTTTTTACATGAACTAGAATTTGAATAAACATAATATTTGTTAAGGAAACATATTTCAATAAAAAAATATTTTTATCTAGGTTGAACTTAAACTTTCTTCTTGTAAGTCTTGATGACTAAGACTGGTGACACTTCATCCTCTGGACTTCCATGGTGAGACTGATTGATAGAAAGATATTGTATTAAAATGTGTTTAAACATAATGGTGACTTAGCCGTAAAGATCCCTGAGGACAAATTCTTTCACAAGTTCAATAGTGATCCTTCATGTTGAGAAAACAATGAAACTCATCAAACAGCACATTTTTTTTTATATACACAGCTTCTGTGATGGTAGGGTGAAGTTTTCGATATTCAGCGAGTCCATCGATAAATGCAAGATATCAATCATCAACCGCAATCAGCGAACACTTCATCCTAGGGAAAACTTTAATGAAACTCGTCTTTAAGTTTTAGAAAAGTATTGACTTCATAATGGTTGGAGAACCCAGTTTTAAATCGTATTGGAATGGACGCTTCATCCCCTTTACAGTCAATACCGAAATGTATACTTGGAAATAGACTGTTAGGATTTGCCCTCACTACACACTTTAGTTGTTTTTCACCGTAGTCCTTCACCAGTCGATCTACATAGGAAAAAAGTTTTCAAGTTTTAACCTGTGTATCGCCCCAAACACCAGCCAAAACTCATTCTTCTTAAGGCATAGTTTATCGTTATAGTGGGATCTTCCGTAGGTATTTTCAACGATCACTCTAACATAACCATATTCTGTTCTAGTAATTTGAAAAGGGCAGAATATATTAATTTTATTTTATTGTCGTATAATTTGCTTCACCTGGCATCGAGAGATAGCACGCGTGACTACTCGAGTGAATCTGGACAGACAGGTAGACAAAGTTAAATAGGATAGGGTTTCTTTGACGCGGTTTGAATATTCATGTAATGTCCCGTATTAGCCTATCAGCCGAATTGGCACTTAACTCTTTACAAATCTTTAATTGCTCGGTCTAGTTGCCATTTTTCATCGGTGAAATTGATTAATTATTCAACGACTTCCTAAGTTTTTGCTGTTGTCGATAAAGAGAGAAGTACGACGTGTGTTTGCGCGAACTACTGAGCTTGATCTCGTGGAAGTTGATGTGTGAGTATTATTTTCTAACTCATTTCGACGTTATGAGTTTTATATGATAGATTTTAGGAAATTATAAGATATTATTTTTTTACTCTTACCCACACCCAGAAGGTGGGTGGTGATATTTTCCACGTTCTAGTTAAATCATAATGTTAGATTGTGGGGGTCTTTTACCATCGATGGTAATCACCCCATCATTATCCCAAATGAATCCTTGGCTATTTTTTTCTTATCTAATAAATTACTCTACCTCTTTCATGAAGAATAGGCTACAGTGTTCCCAGTACGTCCTCTGTATAACCGTTTATTTGATCCTTGTCACTCTGATTAACTTTAATGTTAAGTGGGTTCACAACCTTATCGTACTGTTTCAAATACTGTTCTAACGTGTTCTGGTTAAGTATAATACGTCTATCTTGTCGGGTGTGTGAATTATTTAGTATAGTAGTTAATGAACTCTTTTTCCAAAGATAAAAGTCTTTCTTGTAATTGAATTAAGTTTGAGATAAACAATATTTTTTTCATCTTGAAGGTTGAAGAGGATAGAAAAAATTGGTAGAAATGATCCTCTACGCTGATTTATTAGTTTTTTCTTTAGACGTATATGACCTGGCTTCCGACCTAACATAAGAATTAACCGTTTGAATCGTGATATCATTTGTTTCTGCTATGTTGTCATTGGAACATTACCTTTTATTAGATTAAGACACATTTCACATACACTAAGTATAATACGTCTATCTTGTCGGGTGTGTGAATTATTTAGTATAGTAGTTAATGAACTCTTTTTCCAAAGATAAAAGTCTTTCTTGTAATTGAATTAAGTTTGAGATAAACAATATTTTTTTCATCTTGAAGGTTGAAGAGGATAGAAAAAATTGGTAGAAATGATCCTCTACGCTGATTTATTAGTTTTTTCTTTAGACGTATATGACCTGGCTTCCGACCTAACATAAGAATTAACCGTTTGAATCGTGATATCATTTGTTTCTGCTATGTTGTCATTGGAACATTACCTTTTATTAGATTAAGACACATTTCACATACACTATCCATGCTTCCTATGATTGATTTTTTCATCTTTTTAAAGAGAGTCGGAAACGTATAGAATAAATACGTGTATCTTTCATTCTATGTCTCATTCAAAAGGATATACGGTTTCGATTTGGTTTGGAAATATTCCCGTCCGTAACGTAAATCGTAGTGTTTCTCGGACTGAAGTCGCAGAGCAAATGACCATAGGATTTTGAGACTGCTTCTGTATATATCTTCATGAAGCTGTTCACTTCCCAAAGCATTATTTTTCAATCGAATATATTTATCTGGGAGATGTCTCTCCTCTGGGTAAGTAAGAATAAATTGTGATATCGCGCATATTAGAAATTTTAGGAAATAGATTTTGGGCCACTAAAATATGGAGATATTCTTATGGTGGGAGGAGACTGTGAATACCTCTGTTATATTTGCATCTATCTTCTGCATTAAGTCATCTAAAAAAGGCAGTGTATGACTTCTTCCATCCAAAGATTACAAACCATGCACACTCTCGTGAAACATTACTTCATTTTTAAATTCTTTATAGTCTCTCTGCCATACATTGTAACACAAATATACGAAAGAGGAAGCGCGTTTTTTCACTAGACGTCGGCCCAATGATGGATAAGGTAGGTGGGGAGACAAACATAAATTTGTTCATACTTCCTTCATACTTTCCTTTGGTATAATGAATGAGGTAACTTCTTGCAGATAATAATATACATTAACTTTTCTATCTTTTTTTAGATCATCGGAAAATATAATGGTTTTACTTCTCCTGCCTGCAAAACGAAAGCGGATATACCGAAACAATCCAATATCTTCCTCTTTATCCAACCCTTCATCGAGTGAAGGTGTGATCGGTGTAATTTTGCAACCATTTAATTCTTCTCCAATTAGTGTGCTTAATAAAGATGATGATGATGATGAAGATTTTCATCGACAAGGAATACCCGACGTTCTGAACATACCTACGATGTCATTACACTGAGATTCGATGATGAAGATGTAGAACTCACAATAGAAGGTTATCGTTCAAACATAGAAGATAGGTCATGTAACAACACAATTGTTTTTAACGAGGGAGAAGTAAATGAACCGGATAGAACTTCATACCCTCATACGCAAGAGCATACTTTACATCAAAGAGAAAATCATTCTTGTGTGAAAATTGTACCCTTAAGAGAAAACAGGCATGGGAACCTTCTTATGATTTTATGCAGTGTAATCATGAAGAAAAAAACAGAACAAGCAGGTCTTGGCAGAGTAGTGCGTGAGCTTTCACGGCATAAATAAGATACTTCCTTTTAACTACGGTATGTGTTTTTCTTGCTACACGTTCCATGACAACATAACAGCCCATCTAAACGATTGTGAAGGAGTGTGTAGTTAGGGTATCGGGCATTGTGATGTAGAAAGAAATCGAGGGATTTTATGTGTTGAGTGCATTCGATCACTCAACAACCAATCGTGTTTCAACACGCACAGGAACCTTCATAGTTGTGCGAAGATTTGTATTTGTTCTAGATGTAATCATAAAATCATGCTGAGTGCAAACATAATGATACGACACGAGTGTGAAAAGTTGTTCTGTTCTAAATGCTATGCATACTATAAAACGGATGGAGCAGAGTATACATGCTGGATGAAGAGGCCGAAGAAGTCGATGGCCAAGAGATGGAATGCCGTGTATTTTGACATTGAAACCTATAAAAAAGTGGGATCATTAATACTTTTTCCTTATATATTGGTTATGTAGATAATCTGTGAACTCTGTTTTGATAATAAGAATGAAACATATGACGAATGTAAGAACTGTGGTCGAACGAGGATTTTTGAAAGAGATGGCTAAAACTCCCCTCTTGAACCCCTTATAGAAGAGTTAATACGAATAAGAGGACCGAGAGAAACTGTGAAAACATATGTGATGGCACATAATAATGCCAAATTCGATGGCCAATTCATCTATGACGAGCTGCTTCAATATTTTAATCCTAATCTCTTTACTTCGAATCCAATGAAGAAGGGACGAAAAACCTTTAAGATACAGCTTGTTTAGGACATAATTTTTAAGGATGCACTCCTATTCATGTCCTCATCGCTAAAAAAAACTGCCAAAAACAATCTGAATCGCCGAAATGGAAAAGGTTATTTTCCTTACGATTTTCTTTCAGAGGAAACCTTGAACTATATTGGTCCGGTTCCTGAAAAAGGCATTTTAACTATGAGAAAATGAAAAATGAGGAAAAATTATACTTTGGCAGTAATTTTTAGCCGAATTTCCAGGAAGAAGAATACAATATTCGTACAGAGTGTATTAAGTATTGCATTCAAGATGTTTCTATCCTTCGCATGTGTTTTGAGAATTGTAGGTGTTCCTTCATTAGAAGATTTAACATTGATCGTATGCAATCTTGCTTCACAATAGCCCTATTGTGTTATAAGGGTATAAATATGTCTTCTTACCAGCAAATTCGAAATCAATTATCGACAGGAAGAAATCAAAAGCTTTTTCTTATAAGGCTTTATGTTGGCTTATGTTTGAAGAAAATGTTAGAGGAATCCTGATTTTCCGAGCAAGAAACGGTGGGGAGCGAAGCCTTTCTGTTTATGAGAGAGTATTTTTGCCTGACGGTGTTTCACCATCAGGTGGAGGAAACTTGTTTCTCTTTCATGGGGGCTATTGTTATGTAGGTCAGAAACACGAATATATTCTCAAAAAGGATGTTTCCATAGGTGGACGTGGGTCGTTGGACCATTACTACCATATAATAGAGAATGATCGAATTCTCGGTAGCAAATACAAGGTTATCATTTTCTGGGAGTGTGAATTTGAAACCATGATGCAAACCATTCCAGGACGATGTGAGAGAGTTAATATACTGTCCGCCGATGTAGTGAATGGTTTATTGAATTGGCGGCCGATGTAACCTATTTATATTATAATACACACCAATCGAGAGTGTCAAAATCCATTACGTCGATTTTTGCCCCTTATATCGGATAATACTGCATGGAAAGCAGTCCATATCCTGTAGGATCACCTCCACGTTGCGTATCGGTGTGAGAAATTCCGTCAATTCAAGAATTCACCGACGGCGTGAATAAGACATATTTCGGTATCATGAAAGTTGATGTTGTCCCTCATTATGATATATATATATTCTAGTTCTCCCTCAATCCATAGATGGTAAACTTACTTTCACACCCTGCACCACATGCAACCAGCAAACCTCACGCGAGTGCTATCACTTGGCAAGGCAACGTATGATTTACGGAGTGTACACAACCCCAGAACTGAAACTTGCACTGAAAAAGATGTATAAGATCAAGAAAATTTACGAGCTTTGTGAGTTTGAAAAGAGGGATGGGTTGTTCGCAGAGTACATAAATCTTTTCTAGAAGAAAATATTAAGGCTTCTGGATTCCCGCGAGTAGTGGATAGACAGATGGAAAAAATAGCATATGTGAAGAGACTGGATGAGGCTTAGGGGATCAACATGCAAATAGACAACATTGTAAGGAATCCTGGAAAGCATTTTAGAGCAAAGCTTTGTCTAAACAGTAAGGATTTCTTCCTGCGATTAGCTTTCTCATTAATCTAATTTATTTGTTATATTACATTTAAAATGTGATTTTATAAGTATTAACGCAAGGTACAACGAATACGAAGTCAATACCTTTCTAAAATTTAAAGATAATAAAAATAATACAAAAAAAAATCAGCAATCAACCCTGATCATATTCTCTTCCTTCACAGTCTCTGGGGAAAGTTTGCTCAGAGGATTCGCGGTTTGAAAACGGTTATCTGTGGTTCGGACTATGATGTAATCGACTTGATCAAAACAACGATTACTTTGTGAACTCTTTGGATGCAGTTGGCAAAGAAATACATAGCGAAAGTGAATAATGCTGAACATGTAGAAGTTGAGTCGCACGTAACGAATCTTCCAATTGCAGCATTCACAACCGCCGATGCTCGAATCAAGCTATATGGTCTCTTAGACTCATTGGGTGAACGTTTGTTGTACTGTGACACAGACAGTGCCATCTTCATTGCTAGGAAAGATGACCCACAACCTCGACTTGGAGAATTCCTAGGTGATATCACCGATGAGATCAAAGATGCGTACGGTGCCAATGCGTGTGTAGATTCATTTAGCTCTACGGGTCCCCAATCCTATTCAGTACGTATCCAAACGACGATTGGGCTGAAGTATATAATTTGTGCAAAAGGATTGACCATTAACCCTCAAACTAAGGATACTATGAAACGCCTAGTTGGAGCTGATGAAGGTGGAGAGAAAGCTGATAATCATATCCCTGTACTATTTATTGGTTTCAGAGCCGAGGAACACGGTAGAGTGAAAGAGGTGAGAGAAGAAAAGCTTTTCAGAGAGACATTTCGTAAAAGAGTTGAACTCGCAAGGATTTATCGAACTATGTATACCTTTCAGTTTCAAAGGGAGCTTACATACCATTTAAAAATAGTTAATATTCACTGAATCCTTGTCAGCTATTATGACCTCCTTATGTATATAATTTTTTATCATTTATAATATTCGCTGAGTAATGTGAATAAAATAAAGATGAATAATGCTCGTTATACTACCAAAGTTTCAACTTGTCTACAAAAAAACTCATCACATTTTCTTGAGTTTGTGAGGAGAATTCTATCATCCTTGCCTCTTCACCTTGATTTTCATTGTATCAGTGAGCTGGTGGAAATACCATGAGAGAAAGCGAAATAACAGGGTGTTTGTGTCAAATATAGTGATGTTCACTACTTTCTCACCATCATTCATCATGTCAGAATGTAATATGCAGAGAAACTGGTCTCCCTATGTACTATGGCGATCGGATAGGCCTCCTACAAAGAAAAACTGGCCCATAAGCTCGTTTTTTAATTTTTGGTAATGATTAAATCTTCTACATCCATAAACTGTAGATTTTCAATTACCTTTTGAGGGTTATTGTAGTTGAAAGGTGCTTGGACTGAACCACTATACAAAAATTCAATCCGATCAATTGGGTATTCATGAATAAGTCTACGAAGATGGGCTAATTTATAATCCGATCCACTCACATCTTCGGTTTCAAAATAGTCACTAAGTCTGGGTGTGACACGGCGTGGACGAAGGATTATCTTATAACGTGTGACGAACAGAGGTTTAGCGAAAAATGAGTAAAAACAAATGCAGAGGCGGAGTGAAAAGTAAAGAGTTAAGTGGCAACTCCGCTGATATGATAATACGAGTCAATACATAAATATTTCAACCGTGTCGGACTCGGGGGGGGGAAGGGGAGAGTGTGCTGGCTCCATTAAAAAGTCAAACAGAGACTCGAAGATGTTCTTTGATGGGGAGGGGTCCATAATAATGTCAAATTATCAGGGGCTGGTGGGAAAGGGCGTCCATTATGACGGTCAGGTGTGTTTATATTCGTGTATGTGTATGCGTGTGTGAGAGAGAGTGTGTGTGTGTTTAGACTCGGCATGGCTGCTTCAATACTACCACCCAGAAGCGCGAAGAGCAGAAGTCGAAAACTTATGCGAATTAGTTTTTGATTTATTTTTCTTCATATTATTGAGGGAGGGTAGTCTCGCGCAGAGCGGAACTTAACTACGCAGCCGCGTTACCCGATGTGCATCCCCGAAGGGAGGAATAGGCCCCTGCACTCTTTAACCAGCACCGTCATTTTAAAAACGAGAGGCTGCCTTTGGAATTTTCCCTTCGAAGGCGCAAAGACCATCGCGCTAGGCAGCCACGGTCCGGCTACCGAAACATCTTACTCAACGTGGCTCAGCCACTCAACGACGCACCCCGTTGAGGCAGGACCAGTACACCGAGACTGCAAATATCCGAACACACACTAGCAGCCACACATTCATTCAGTCATACACTACAACCAACCACATAGATACGCTCAGGCACAATCAATCACACTAGTATTTTAGAAAACCATTTCACTTTCTTTTGTCCTTGTTATCTCACCTTTTCTAAAACAGAGTCACTAAAAACTAGAAATATTAATAGTTACTTTTCTTTTTCTTGTCAAGTTGTTTTAGTTATCTTCTTGAATGTCCTTAGTCCCCATATTCGATCCCAGGTTATCAATTTAAATGTTTTTGAATCCTAATTTGACTTTGTTCTTCTAAATTTCCTTAGAATATTTTTAGTTAATCATATAGGCCTATCTTTTTAAGACTCAATAATCTGCATAGTACTCTGAAGATATCGATTAGCACACTTTTTAAATGTTTTCCGAATCTCATGATTGCAGCAAAGTCTTCTTCTCACCTAATGAATGATACGAAGCCGTTTATGCCCTTGCGAAATCCTGTTTTCTTTTCATTTCATCTATCATTACTAACTCAGAACTCAATTTACTTTATCGTGAAAACTATCAATCTCAGTTTAAATTCAAATCTCCAATTATCAATAATTCTTTTCCTTCCAATCTTCCTTCAATTTCACTCCATGATCCAAATCTTCTTACTGACCTGGACGTTTATAAAACAGGCCCATTCAAATATCCTATCTATCATTTAATTACACTTCAACCCAGGTAGATTTTATGTGGCCCTCATGGACTGATGAGGAAAAACTTTGATTCAATAATTATATGTATAAGAAATAACCATAGGTTTTATGGAAAGAAACAAATGTATGCGATGGATAGACTGCATTTGAGTATGGATGGGGTCGATGCGAGGTGGAAGGAGTATGGTCGTGGTCTTTGCATGCGGGGAATCTAGGTACTGCTAGTGGTAAGGAAAATTTTAGATAGTTGTAAGGGTAAGTAAGCATTTGAATCGGGTTAAAAATAGTGCTTCAGAGATATGAGGGTATAGTTCCGTCTATACCAATGCCTGTAGTCTTAGAAACAAAAATATGAATTATTTTGTTATATTATTGATGAAATTATATATTATGTATAATAGATGTGGGTTAGTGGAATTAAAGGGGTATTTCTGAGCATCTAAAGAGTGGTGGGTTAGTCAACGACGTTCAGCGTGGATTTAGAACAGGAAGATCATGTTTAACAAACATTGGAATTTATGGATTATGTAACAAAACAATTGGATATAGGAGCGAATGTAGATATAGTTTATTTAGATATGAGCAAAGCCTTTGAAAAGGTTCCACATAGAAGGGGGGTTAAAAAATTAAGAAGGTTGGGATATATGGGAGAGTATTGAATTGGATAGCTTTGGCTAAAAGATAGGAAGCAAAGAATAGTGTTAAATGTAGTAAAGTCACATTATAGGGATATTGTCAGTGGGGTACCTCATGGATTAGTTCTCTGTCCATTATTATTTGTAATCTATATAAATGACTTTAGGGTGGAAAGCACTTAATATCAAAGTGTCAATTTTTGCTGATGACACTATGTTGATAGCCTCTGTAAAAAAATTGTTGAGCGTAGCTCTAAAGTGCTGAGTGATTTAAACAAGTTATTTGCTTACGCACATAGTGGGAGATGACATTTAACCTTCAAAAATTCAGTTATACACATGAGAAGAGATAATACAGAATTTCGCTATTGAATGGATGGACATTAGCTCAACTCACTAGAGGGTGAAAATGACTTAGGAGTAAATAGATAGGTTATTGAGATTTTGTAAAGAGTGTAATGAAGCAAAAAAAAAATAAAGCAAATAGTCTTGGGCTTTATTAGGAGAAATATTGTTATAAAAGTAACGAGGCTATCTTTAAACTATATAACTCGTACGTTATATTATATCTTGAGTACTGTATATAATCATGGTCACCACATTTTAAACATGATATTTACCTGCTAGACTCGGTCTAATGGAGGGCAACAAAGTTGATACCTTCCCTGAGGCACCTTCAATATGTAGATAGACTGAGGGTACTGAATATGTTCTCATTTTTAATGTGTGTGAGAGGGAATAGGATTAAGCTATGTAAAAAACATTCAGAGATCGATAAGTTAGAAAGTTCCAATGCAGAGCTTTATATGAGTACGGTTTAGGATTATTGCGGTTAATTATTGGAATTGTATTCTCTGGCATAAGACAATCCTTAAAAAATTATAACAGAAAGATACAATGGTTATGTATGAGTGCAATTGGTCAATGTTGAACTTCTCGATGAAAGATAAACGGAGCTTTTGGAAGCACTTTCTAAGTATGATCGAAGGTTGTATTCTTTATTTTTATAAGTGTTATAAAACTCGTCAAATCTTATCATTTTACTCAGGGATATCTCATTATAATTGAAATGTTTTTCAGGTATTTTTTCAATATACTTTTCAGTTTCATCGGAAAGAAAAGAGTACAGGAAATAACCTTTCTCAATATCTGGGTTCCCCATTGCCTTGGGAAGCTATTTTTATAAACGATGGCATGAAAAGGAGTGTCTTTGAATATAATATTTCTTCTAGTTCTATCTGAAATATTTCCCGTCAACGTATCAGGGGGTTATTGGTAAACAAATCCGGAGTATAGTTTTGGAGAATCTCCTGATATACAAACTGGGCGTCAAACCTGCCATTATTTTGATCCAAAACATTTGTTTTTTTTTACCTCTTCATAATAAGGCATTCGATAGATTGCTTAACTAGAGAGATTGTGTCTGAACCCGCCAAAAGTCTGGTACTTCCTCCGCAATTCTCGCAATTGTCAAATATTTCATTCTCTCCATGATAGCACACATTACAGATTATCTGTATTTCCAAGGTGAAAGGAAATGTATGAATTTTCTTTTTCATCGTTTCAATGTCCATTCTTTTACTATCTTCTCTTACATGATCTAATGTACCGGTCTCGTAGTTCTCATGACACACGTTACAGTGTATCTTTTCACAATCACAATTTTTTGGGGCCCATAGTCATTTACAATTGCCATTTCATCGCATAGTGTGCACACTTTCATTCGTTTACAAGTGTGAATCTCTTTATTCTTGTCAAACATGACCGATTAAACAAATGTCTATTTCAATCCTCACATTCAATTGACTCATTTTTCGCTTCCTGGTTGCACTGACCAAAACATTGACCGCAAACACAACTACAATTTTTCTAATGTGAATCAGTATTATCATGGAAGCTATAATAGGCTTTTCAGAATCCGTGTGACTTCTTCAGGCCACTCATTCTTTTGCTACGTCTCATGCGACTGTCCACTAGGGTAATATACCCCATTTTCCAGGCCGATATACAGTAGAAGTGTTTTCCTTGACTAAATTCGAGAGCTATAGTGGAGGTTGAATCTTCGCTCCGGTCCAATTGCATCGAATATTAGAATGCGAAATTTCGTATCTTGCTCACCCTTGGAGAAAATGTGAACTGAGTTATCGGCTTCGTAGTATAACTCACAACGACAGGCTAGAGCTTTAGCTTCTTTTACCACAGTAGGAATCCATATGTTTTGTTACTCTACTTCTGCACAAATATTTTGTCAGCAATGATAACGGCTACAAACGCACACGCTTGCTCTCTTATATTAGCCCTATAAACCCTATTTCTATCAAAACGTAGATAGAGTGGAATAGGTGAATGCCCTAATTGAATTCTCTACATTCTTACTTTCATATTATATGTGGAAACGTCGCTGAATAAGAAGATTGTAATGCTTCTTCAATAATTTCACAGAGATATTTAAAAAGAAAACTCCGTCAATTTATCATCTTCAAACTCGAGGTCAACATTGAAATGATACCTACCATCCTTTTGCAAACGGAGATTCGAGCTAAATTTTGAAAGGCATCTTAATACTCTAGACCAGTGGTGCGCAACTCAAAATGGGCAGCGGGCCAAATTCGTTTTCCATGATTTATCAACGGGCCGAATAGGAAAATAAAAACGAGCAATTCTCACAATACTTTATATGTATAAACTCATTGTTCGAATTGCATTTTAAAACGTATTTTCCTTTGCCACAAATCCACTCTTTTGAAGCCATTGTTGTTCCACCAATTTCCCCACGTTTGCTTCAATGGAGATAATGCGATTCTCATGATCGAAAACGACTGCTCACAAGTATCTGTGGACCCAAACTGCACAGCCCAAAACTTAGCATTTGTTTGCAGCTTTGGATATAATTTTGTATTGAGACGCCGATAGAACTCGATGAGAGAGTAATCTTCACAGCAAGTCTTCAAATTTGAATCAGATTGCAGATCCAGGAGTTCAAGTTGGGTAGCTGGATCCACGAGCTCTTCGGCATCTACTCTGTATGGGTGCTGAAAGAGTGCAAGCTCTTTTTCCTTACCGGATGTTTCTTGGAATCGTTTCACGAAATTATTTTCAAGAACTTTACAATGTTTGGTGTATTTCTAGAAATCTGGAACAAAATCCATTTTATCAAGGATAGAACTCATGGTCTTAAGCTGCAATACATTGCCTTTAGACAATTGTTTCTGGAAAAGAACAAGTTTGCTTCGAAAAGCTTGGACATCACGAAGTAAATCTGTAATGAGCTGATTACGACCTTGCATTTTGAGATTTAAATTATTGAGACGCTGGGTAATATCGACCAAAAATGCAAGATCGAGCACCCAAGTAGAATCAGAAAGAACATCTACCATAGTTACTCCTTAGTCTTCAATGTCGTTTTCTTCTCTTGCAAGAACACGATCACTTCTTGACGGAGACAGAAGAAGCATTCCAAAACTTTTCCTCTACTAAAACATCGGACATCACAATGAAAAATTAGATCCATGTACTGTGCCTCAACTTCTTCCAAAATGGATTGGAATTAGCGATACGTTAATCGTCTTCCGAATCTCATTAACGCATGTTGTCACGGCATGCATCACATGACCAAGTTTCAGGGCCGTCCACAAAGGACTTTGTCGAGGAATAGGCCGAGGGGTGGTTGGAGTTTTCCCCGACTCTTATATATATATATACTCGTATATATATCCTATTATCCCCAATGCGGAGGATGGATTCGTCGTACTACTCCTTATACTTCGTTCAGCCCCTGCCCTGACTGGGTTTATTGATTCAGAGTGCTTAGAGGTTGGTTACGGAGGGATTGGAATGAACTTTGCCAGCAAATGACCCAAAGAAAGTTAGATACACAACAATATGAAAATAAAGTTTTAATGAACACTAAGCAATAATATATATATATATATATATATATATATATATATATATATATATATATATATATATATATATATACAAATAAGGTGCTTTGAGAGATAAATTAATAAGTGAATCTCGGATATCTCACTTGGGTTATCAATAACTATTTACTATGTAAATCCCTATACACTTGCAATGTTGGTAAGCTTCGCGGTGAAGTTGGGGAATATGAAAGGTAAGGGTTACCTTGGAACCTGATGTTCGGGTGGCGCTAGTGAGTGAAGTTGGTGAGATAAGGGGTGGAGACGATGAGGTAGGTTCTCCAGGGACCGACCTGATCCCACAATTCTGTCACGATTCTGCTGGAAGAAGGCGGTGACGGGAGCTTCTTGTTAAAGAGGGCCCCACGCTTGTGAACTCTGAGGAATCTTGGGTGCCTCTGTGAGGTAGGGCGAAGTGACCTATCGACGCGTAGGGTCACGGAGAAAAGCCGAGATGTAGTTTTCTCGCTTAGAGAACCAGAGTGAGGCTGTTTTTAGCTTCGGTTCTGACACGTGAGTACGAGCTTGGGTCCGCACTGACTTGCAGACCAACGGGATAAGGAGCCTCCCTAACTAGGAGGCTTGGGTCCGCATGAAGACTTGATGCTTCGACTAATTACCACAACACCGAGATATATGGCAATTCCTGCCCCGCCAGACGCTGTGCAAGCTCTACTACTGAGGGTTAAAAGAATTCATCTTTTATACTCGAAACTCGGGAGAGGTTCACATGGCTCCGGAAGTAGATTTGATATCAAGCGTCATTCTTCGGGTGAGAGTGGCTTGATTATCTCCTCCAGTTCGTCCTTTGCAAACTTCCGGCAACCACCGGAAGCCAAGATGGGCTCCCATCTATCGATAACCAGTCGAGGAAGGAACACGGTGGTTATCTAAAAATGGTCGGAGTGTTCTTCCGGCGGGAGACCATCATCTATCAGACCGGAAGGGAAAGGTTCGATAACCGGCCCGCCCGGAAGGGAGGTGGGGAAATGTGGATGCATTATGCTATTCTCCTACAGACTTTCTGGTGTATGATGCAGTGAATAGTGAGAGCATCTTGTTCGGGATTCTCGTTGCGAACGTTGTTCTTCAGGAGAGCTACAGCCCCGTTCTCACTCCCTGTCTTAGATGGAGCACCATCTGTCATGAGCCATTCTAACTTCGACCGCTGTAATCTGGGAACGTTCAGCTAAACCAACTCTAGTATGGCCGTATGTATGTCAATACCGCATGTACGATCTTGAAGAACAATAAAACCAAGAAAATCTTTATGAATTTTCAAATCCTCTGAAATACCACGAATAAACACAGATTTGGGGGCAGTGTCGATCATATCATTGCTCTCATCAAAAGCATGGGGAAAGATAATGAACTCATTAGATTTTGAGGACAATTGTTCGGTGATGTTCTTTCGTATTTCTTCAATTCTTCGCACAATGGTCATTCTTGATAGACTGATTTGGTCAAACAGGTGTGCTTTTTCAAGAACGATGAGTTTCACTACGTCTTTAATGCAATTTCTGATGAATTCTCCATCTGTAAATGGTCTCGAGGATCGAGCAATCTTCTGCGTAACCATGTAGCTTGCAGTAACCACGGTATATTTTTGTTGAGCAGGTCTCCCGAAGACCGAAGAAGTTTTGCGTAGCAGATAACGATTTCTGAAGTTTGCTGACCAAATCTTCTCTTAGCTTTCCTGTAGTATTAGAATACTTATCACTGTGCATCGTATCGTAATGCGTTTTCACGTTGTAAGGTTTTGATACAGCAAGAGACTCTTTGCACACGAGACACAATGGTTTCCCTTCGAACTCAACAAATAAATATTTTAGGGTCCACTCATGTTGGAACAGCCGATCATCATCACGCTTTCTCTTAGTACTCATCTTTGAACACATCAAATTCTGCAAAAAAACAAAACAAAAAATAAACCATCATTCAATGATATGCAAAACTAAATTTATAGTAAAGTGATAACAGAATGAAAGTAAATTCATACAGACTGACACTGAATCGGTTAAACAATATTAGAATTAATTTTCACACAAACATCACTGAGAAGGAATATAAGCTGAATATGGCTTCAACTATTTCTCACTTGCTAAAAAGAACCTATTTAAATTTACTCAGTAGTACTTACTTTAAAAAAACTAGAAAGCACTCGGAAAGCACTTCGTCAATGTATCAACAATGAAATCCCGCTCAAAAAATGTAAACAACAAATTGGTGGTGTTGCCGAAATTGCGGTTCAATAAAAGATTTTTCACGAAAAACCAAAATAGAATGATCTGGGCTTCGCGGGCCACATCCAACCTTCACGCAGGCCACATGTGGCCCGTGGGCCTGGAGTTGTGCACCACTGCTCTTGACTAATTCTTTTTATATCAACATTAACACTCTACTTATTAACAAGTAGCTGTCCCTTTAGGTGAATATTAATATTTATGCCTGATGCACTAGTCAGGATGATTTTGTCATCGTTTCCAGGCTTCATCACAAGCAGGTAATCCGTCTAAAATTAGGTCGACTTCAGATGTTGAGATTGAGATTCCTTTTCACAGACTGAAGAAACCGATCGTTTACGTTTTGCATGGGGTGGAAATATTTCTTCACTGAATGAGGATTTGAAATAATTAGAGGCTTATAATACGAGACATGGATGAGGATAGTTCATTACAAGTAGACAGTAGTCTGAAAAAGTCTATGTTCATATCTCCATGTACCGCGTGTGTTATGGGTCACATTTCTTGTAGTTAAAATAGAGTTGATCTTCAGTCTAATCATATACCGAGGGCTGATGTTTAGTAAAAAGGTTGATTTTTTTTTTTTGTTATTCTGTTTAGCAGAAAGAATATTGTCGTAAGGTGACCCCACACCGGACACCAGAATTATATAAAGTTTGTCGTAGAGTCGAACGTCGATGCTAGCCGAGGATTGACTCTGCGGTGACGCGGGAAGGGAGCATGCCAGAAATTGGGATATAGGTCCCTGTACGTGGGATAATTAAACAAAATAGAGTGTGATTGGCCTATATAATCAATTCTTAGAGGCTTGGTTCAGAGAAACTGAGTGTAGAAAAGTAAATTTACTATATCCAAAGAAAATATTATTAGGGGGATACGATTGACTCGACGGGAACGAGAGTCCGAGAGAGGCTGTACAATGACTGCTTACAGGGAAGTTTGAGAGTGCAAATATCAGGGAGACTCACGTAAAGCTTCATTGACTGGAGGATTTAGAGAACACGAGGGAATGAGGCACTGCAAAGTTCCTTCTTCTTTAACCTCGCTGAGAAATGAACGAGGGAGTACTACAGACGAGAACGAAGCACACCCCTAAGCGATATATGGTTGTCCGTGTCTATCGTCTGTCGGGCGGGAACTCTGGCCTTAGGTACGAGCGAGGCCGGGTAGAGAGGTAACGCGTCGCGTTCGTAGCTGGAAGCCGTTGAGAGGCGGAGCAGGGCGTACGAGACTGTACGTAGTTGCTAACCAAGATGGGGCTGTATGGTACTAATTTCTCAAAGCTTTTTCCGAAGTATTTATACTGCCTCATTAGACTTGGCACGCCAGGGGAAGAGGAGGGAATATTCTCGGCAAGCATCACAGGCTCGCAAGAAAGTTCTGACGCCGTAGGTCTGGTACCGATCAGGCGATGCAACCGGGGAGAAAAGGAACCCAACACGGATCACGTGGCCGTGCGACATTCTTGAGGCGGCTCTTTGGGTTCGACTAACCCGACCATTCTTGATAAGAGCGGCGTGGTCAACTGCCGGCATGAAATTCTTGCTGCTCCTTTCGAGGTGTCTGTGCATACAGGTGCATCTTTCTCAGGCGCCTCGGGTGGTAGACGTTGTGTCTGGGGGAGGGGGGTAACCTTCTCTCTCTGACATTTCCTTCCCTCCCAAGATGGAGCTTCTGAAGAAAGTAACATCAGACTAATATAGGGTAATTACACGGCTAAATTACCAATAGGGACACAAATACAAAAGGGATGGTACCGGGTACTCTGCACAAAAATAAGTCAAATAAAGTGGACTCGGAAAATGCTTGGTATTAATATTACCGAACAACATCAAGTAAAAAACAATAATAATAATAATAATAATAATAATACAATAAGATAAACAGGAATAGTTATCAATTACCGGGGTCAAAATATTCTCGATAATCAGGGTCTTACATACAAGAATATATAAAAAAAAAGGTCCCACAATACAAAAAAAGTACATACGAACAGTGGAACTCATCAAAAATACGAGGGGCGGTCAATAAGTTTTGCGAATCGGTAGGGCAAAACAGAGGAAGGAGGATGGCTGTCTGTGGGGGTGTTATGACAAGTTATGACAAGTCAGGACCTGCAAGTGCACACTCCTGCCTCGTCTATTTAAGAAGCAGTAGCTGATCGCGGATCGTCAGTCACAAATTTTTCAACAATGGACAAGGTTGAGCATCGCGCAGTCAGAGAATTTTTGACCAAGGAAGGCAAAAATGCAAAAGAGATCCATGAAGGCATGGTTGCAGTGTACACCAACACCTCACCTTCCTATGAAACCATTGCTCGCTGGAATAGAAAGTTCCGCCATGGTCGTAAGTCCATTGAAGATGACCCCCGTCAGGGACGCCCATGAGACGTGACCAACGAACAATGTGGCCCGTGTGGAGAGGATGATCCTCGAAAATCGACGGGTGAAGGTTGAAGAACTCGAGCGAGAACTTGGAATATCACATGGAAGTGTTATCAACATCATCCACGACAATTTGGCCATGACCAAGGTCTGTGCCCGTTGGGTTTCTAGAAACCTCACGCCCCATGATCGACTTCAACGTCGTCAAAGTCCGCAAGGCCAGAGTTGCACAAGCTGCCCTGTGCGAGTGCGGATTCGAGGAGCTCAACCATCCCCCCTTCAGTCCAGATCTGACCCCTAGCGACTACTTTTTATTTCTCCAGCTCAAGGCTGAGCTGCATAGACGCCGGTTTGGGGATGAAGAAGATGTCCAGCTCGCCGTCCAGGAGTAGATTGAACAGCATTTGGGAGATTTCTGGTTGTCGGAAATTCGAAGCCTCAGGGACAAGTGGCGCAAGTGCATGGAAGACTGGGTAGTTATATTGAAAAATAATAAAACACTTTTCCTTATATCCAAATTGCATAAGTTATTGACCGTGCCTCGTATATACATCCCATGCCATCGTTACTCGCGTCAGTCCGTATGTCAAAAGGGTTAAGGATCGGTGCTGAACCTAACTTTCCTTTGAGCTGGTCAAAACTTGCGATGGAACGGGGTTGTCCTGATAAGGCACTCAGATCCTTTTTCTTGTGGAACTCAAATAGGGGGGCGGCGATGGAGGCGAAGTTTATAATAAAACGTCGGTAGAAGGAGGTAGACCCCGCAATGACCTAAACTGCTTCTTTGTTGCAGTCAGTGGCATTTCGACAATTGCCTTGATTTTGTCAGCTTGGGGATCCTTGGATTCGTTCCCTATGTGGAATCCCAAATAGTCAAGAGTGCCAAAGGCAAAGTGGCACTTGCTGGAGCCAATCGTGAGGTGGTGTTCCCGGAGTCAGCACAGGAGGGCACGAAGGGAAGCCAGATGGTGATGACATTTCTGGATCGCTACGTAAATTTTTTCGAAGTAGAAGGTGACGTTGGGCAACTCATCCAATATTCGCCTCATCATTCGGTTATAATTGCTACATGCCGTCACCAACCCAAAGGGGAGTCGCTGGAATTGCATCAAATCCTTTTAGGTAGGGCACGCCGTGTATATTTATTTTTTTTTCTCAAGGTAATCTGGCAATAGGCCTTACACAAATATAATTCGATAATGAAATTGGCTTCTCGAACATATGCAGATTCTGACCGATGAGGGGAATCGGTTCGTCATCGAACACGGTGACGAAGTTTAACTTCAGGAAGTCGATGCACATCCGTTAAAAATTGTCCGACTTGTTCACCATGACGACCGGGGAACAATACTCCGACTTCCAGGGCTCTATATTATCCATCTTCAATAGCTTGTACAACTTCCTTATTGAACGCTTTTCTTAAGTGAATGGGAAGAGGGTACGGCTCGAACGGACAGGTTCCTGGGTTGTGAGCCGAATATTGTGCTCGCACTTGGCAGCACAACCATGGGTATCTGAAATTACATCGGTGAATTGGGTGAGTAGCGCTTGTAACTGGGGATCTGAAGCTGAGGATTTATAGTAAACTCGGTCGATGGGGAATCGGAGTATCTGGTAAGACGTGAAGATGATATGCGCGTTTTGTTCTACGCAGAGGACTTTTCAACGACCAAGGGGTCAAGCGGGAGCTTGGCTCCAAGGCAGATTCTTCTTCCAGGGCCACAAGTTAGTTGGCACAAGCGCGTCGATAGTACATTTAAGCATGTTCACGTGGGATAGCTTAGTGCCAGACGGGCTTTGGATCAAGTAGTCGACGGGGCCACGTCTTTCGATCACTGGAAAGGGACCCTTCCATTTACTCAAAAGTTTGTTGTTCTCTGTGGGGAGTAGTAAAAGTACTTCGTCACAGGATTTAAATTTTATTTCTTAGGACTTACAATCGAACTAGGTTTTATACTTGCCTAAGTTTATCTCGGTGTTCTGATGCGCGATCTCTGCGCACTTTTCTAACCTCTGCCTTAGGTCTAGGAGGTAATCGTAGGAGGATTGAATCTCTTGGTTTAATTTCGAATTGCAGAAGAGCTCCTTTATAATGCTGAGGGGTACTCTAACATTATGTCCATAGAGAAGCTCAAATGGGGCAAAACCTAAGGTGCGCTGGGTAATTTTCCGCTATGCGAAAATGGCTACAGGCAAGAAACAGTGCCATTCTCGGGGTTGTTCGCCGCACAGTTTCTTAAGGATGGATTTGAGGGAGCCGTTGAGCCTCTCACACATCCCGTTACCAGCTGGGTGGAAAGTGTGTGGTAAAAAGGGCATTTATCATCAGGAGCTTGCCGACGTACTCCATCAGTTGCGACGTGAATTGGTGGCTACGATAAGACAGGATTTCCTTGGGTAATCCAACGAGGGAGAAGATGGAGATTAGTGCTTCCGCGAAGTAGATGCTGTCTATATTCTTCAACGGTACGGCCTCGGAGAACCGGGTGGCAAAATCCACTAAAGTTAGAACGTGACTGTGATTTTCACTCAACGGGTGGTGTATCGGACCGATGAGATCAATTGCGACACGGGAAAACGGCTTGAGATTGGGAGGTCCTCTGCAACGGTGCGAGCTTAACTTGCCCTTAGACGGCAGACGTTTTGCAAATGTCGCAAAACCTGCAGTAGCAGAGGATTTCTTTATGGGTGCCTGGCTAATAAAAATATTTGAAGATCTTCTGGGTGGTCTTTGAGTGGCAAAAATGGCCTGAAAATAGGCTGTCATGGGCAGTGGTTAAAATGTGATCAACGAGGGAACGCGGTACCAATAATACTCGCGTCTGTGGTTTACCGTTTTCTGAGCATGCACGGTAAAGTAAGCCGTCCGTAACTTGGTAGGTGATCACCTTTTCTCATCGAGCCTTCTTGCTTTTTTGACTGGGCCTCACTCCATAGTGGTCGGAGGTAATCGCAATTCTTCTGGTTCCTTGCGAAGTCTTAAGTCATGACCTCCTTGAATTCTGAAGAACGCGAGGTTTCTAGAGGCGAAAGCATCTTCAAATCTTTTACCACTTGCGAACGGGTAACCACAGGTTGAGCCTCAGAGCTGTGGGAGACTCGTGGGCACTGGCCAATGAGAACGGAGCAGAATTTAATAGAGGCTGCTACTACTTCTGCCCAGCTAATGAAGTACGCACAATCGATGTAGCACTTAACGATGGGAGAACGATTGGCGCGCCCCAAGTAGTCGTGCATGACGGCGAATTTATTATGGTCTGGAGCTATTGGCGGAAGCAGCTTGTCCGACACCATTATGCAGGTGCCCCTGTTATCTCTCACAAGAGTGGAGACACGGCATCCCTTAATCCTTGCGGATTCGAACTTAAGGCCTCCAGGGGTATTCTTATCAAACAAGAAGTTTACCTGGTGGCCGCCGGAACTTGAGGTGCTCTCGGGGGGGGGGATTCCGATGGTGTTGACGGAGGCGCAGACGTAGCACAGATCTGGTGTACCCTGAGAGAAGAGTTATTCCTGAACTGAGAGTTCTTGGGGCAGTTCTTTTTCACCTGGCCCTCCACACCATAGGGATAACAAATGATGCGTCTCCTGGGAAAAGGTGAGGTAGAGGGCCTGAAGGGAACGGTTTTATCTCCTTGTGTTCGGACGAAGAGTGGTTTCGGCTTCAACGGCCCAGTTACCTTGATAAACTTGCTTACATTTTACAGTATGAATTTACCTGAATTGGCTTAGCTGTGGGGGAAAGGACGGGGGCGGGGCGTTTTCTTCATTTCTATGGCATAAAGTTTGTAGCTTGCTGAATAAATGTCGGCCTCCTCTGTGCACTCCTTGAATGTGAGGCACCGCCGGTCTTTTACGAAAGATCTGGTTTCAGCCAGAAGTGCAGCCAACAACTGGTCTCTCAGGAAGAAGTCAACGAGGGGCATCGTAGTCATGCGGGATTTTAGAAGTATCGAGCCAAAAGTGTACCCAAACTGACGGTATGTTTGGCCTGGCTGAATGCAGGCATGTCTGAATTTGGATCGGTAAAAGTCTGGGGGCATGTTGTATGCCGCCAGTAATTCCGATTTTAAGGTCGAATAATCAATTGTTGCCTCCGAGGGGAGTGATATGAATATACCTCGGAGTTTGGAATTTACCAATGGCAACAATTGAGCCATTACATCTGTCCCAATGTCCCAATGGTTGATTGTGAAGATTTTCTCGAAGTGGATTATGAAGGCTCTGAAATCCTCGCCTTCCTTGAAAACCGGAAGAGGCAGTAGGGGGAGCTTCGAACCTTGGGCTAATGAACAGCATCTCGTTCCTGGTCCTACTCATTTTAATTTCATGAAGACGAATTCTTTCCCTTTCTTCCTTCTCTTTTCTTCTCTTTCTCTTTGTCTTCTCTTTTGGTCCTTTCTTCATCTTCGATATAAGCTAGGAGGTCCTTGCCACTGAGCCCAAGCGACTCCCCTTACAACTTAAACGTGTTAAATAATGAGGAAATTTTATCGCGTTCGATCAACTTTCAGGAAAAGCACTACAAAAGAAGGGGGTAATTATTTAGACGCACACCGTGAGTGCCGGTAGGCCTTGGCGGACCTACTATTCTCCACTTTAAAAAAAACAAACACAGAGATAATTATTTCGCACTGCCCGAATTCTTAATTATACTCGAAATATTCACTACGGAATTTAGCGAGAGCCTATGTTGCCCAATACGCAACGAAGAAAACGACAAACACAATACAAAAAAAGGAAATAAGATTAATTTCTTTACAATGCGGCAAACGTTTTAGGAGGCCTGAAAAGGGTTAAAGTTTCAGAGGGTGACAAAATTCAATACAAAATACCCACACAAAAGGGAAAATGAGAAATGGGTAAGGTATTTTCTACAGTTTCTAAGTCAGAACCTTTAATATACAAGAATAACACCCTTTAGAACCTGACACAAGTCTAAAGGAAATGAGATCAGATACAGCGGGTGACGCTGAAAAGCCTGAAACCAGAATTATATAATATAGATGTATTAGGATGACCTCACACCTGACACCAAAATTATATAATATTTGTGGTAGAATCAAACATCGATGCTAGCCGAGGATTGACTCTGCGGTGACGGGGGAAGGGAGCACGCCAGAGATTGGGATATAGATCCCAGTACGTGGGTTAATTAATTAAAATCGAGTGCGGTGGCCTATATAATCAATTCTTAGAAGTTCTGCGTTTAGAGAAACTGATTGTAGAAAATAACTTTACTATATACAAAGAAAATATTATTAGCAGAGGTAAATAAATGACAATAAATAAGATGAGACCAGGGGTACCAAACGGGAGGGGGGGAGCTACAACTGATTCGACGGGGACGAGAGTCCTAGAGAGGCTGTACGATGATTGCTTACAGGGAAAGTTTGAGAGTGCAAATATCGGGGAGACTCACGTAAAGCCTAATTGACTGGAGGCTTTAGAGACAACGAGGGAGTGGGGCGCTGCAAAGTTCCTTCTTCTTTAACCTCGCTGAGAAATGAACGAGATAGTACTCTAGACGAGAACGAAGCCGATACCCTAACGATATATGCCGGTCCGTGTCTAACGTCTGTCGGGCGGGAACTCTGGCCTTAGGTAAGAGCGAGCCCAGGTAGAGTAAAGACGCGTCGCGTTCGTAGCTGGAAGCCGTTGTGAGGCGGAGCAGGGCATACAAGACTGTATGTGACTGCTAACTAAGACGGGGCTGCATGGTACTAATTTATCGAAGCTTTTTCCGAAGTATTTATACTGCTTCTGCGGAAGCGGTCGCTAGAGGCCTCAAAAGGGGGACGGCTTGCCATTTAGTAGGATATTCTTGGCAAGCATCACATGCCCCCCTAAGACAGCTTTCGACGCCGTAGGTCTCTGGCGGCGATCAGGCGATGCAACGGGGAGAAGGTAACCCACACCGATCACGCGGCCATGCGACATTCTTGAGGCCGTTTTTTGGGTTAGACTGACCCGATCATTCTTGATAAGAGCGCCGGGGTCATGCGACCGCGCAAAATTCTCGCTGATCCCCTGAGGCTGTCTGGGCGTGCAGTTGCATCTTTCCCAGGCGCCACGGGTAGACGTTAGGTTCTAGGGAGGGGTGGATGTACCCCCCCTCCCTTCATCTCATTGTATCTATTCCCAGACGAAGTTGAAACAGCGTATCTACCAGAATGACTCAGAAATATGCACATCTCATGCGTTCATTTCCAACCGTTTCAAAGAAGATGAGAAAATCAAGTTTTAATTAAAGGAATAGATGACGATTTTACTAGGTGTATGTACATGTAAAGTATGCCTAAATATCATAAAATGTAATGTAAAATGAAAGCGGTTATAAAAGGAAAAAGAAAACATATAAAATACTAATTATAGATAGGATATACTCGACTGTTTATTAGTGTTTTCAATTATTATGTGAATGAGTTTCATTCGTATTCTCTATTTTTCATACCTGGCCCTTAATTTGGCTAAGGCTGTATATATATATATATATATATATATATATATATATATATATATATATATATATATATATATATATATATATATATATACTACCGATCAAATTAGTAGAACGATTTTTCTTTATTAATTTTTTTAAATGAAAGTGTTTGGTAAAAAACAAACTAAATTGCTGAGCTTTCGATCTTATCTTATCATCCTCGGAGCGTCTTGGTATATTATTTCCTCCTTTACCAATGAAATGTGGAGGCGGAATCAGACTGAATGAAAGAAAATTACACTCACGGGATTGGCTCGTTTCCTCTAACGTTACGATCAACCAAGCGGAATAACTACCCCCTAAAAAAGCGTTTTCTTTTTCACAGCGACATTGGCTTTGACTTATCTGCGTTTCCGACGGTCTCTCTGCGTTTTCCTGCTATCTTTTAGATACAGGACGCAAGGCCCAGCGAAAATTTCCCTCAACGCTTCTCACTGAGAACAGTGATTTCTGCAAGTTATACCGTGGGCGGTATAATCTCGAGAGGTAACTACGAGATTTAGAAAAGCCCCCCATCGCTCTCTCACCCCTCTGAATAAAAATTCCTATATTTCCCTGGCTCGTCATAGTGATATGACGTGCTAAACCCTCCCCATCCCTGCCCCACCGTGACTTGGCTCTGTGAATATGATTCTACACATAGAACTCCGTTGCAACTGTGCCGTTCTACTTAGAAAGGGCATAATTGCCAACTTTGTAGAAAGGAGGTCTGTGGCTTAGCCCGCTACGGAACCCAAAGGAAGGAGCAAACCTGGATTGGGAATCAGTTACCAACGCGGGGAGGATTAATACCCTACCCTGCTGCACCGTCCAAGATCACAGAGGAAGCTATGACCGTTTCTGTGAGTTGTCAGACGTAACTGAGAAATACTCAAAACCCAATAGAGGGGGCGGCACCCCGACTGGAGTCAGTCGATTCGGGCTTCAGTCATCATTAAGTCTGCCATGTTTTCACACCCTCTGAGGAGCCCAACCAGGTCCATATTCACTCACTAATCATCATCACATCCGAGTCATTTTCACGGGATCGTTATCGGTGGGGCGGGGGACCCCCTCTAAAAAAAGAAAAAGGAAAGTAAGTTTAAAAAAAACGATCCAATGGTACATAACAACACATCCACACTCACACTCCTACACATAACAGATAAAAAACCCACTACCTGAACACCCACTACCTGAACACCCACTACCAACAACGAACACACACTTGTCAACCTAGCCGCTACACATGACACAAACATAATAAAGATTCACACAGGCCACAAACTTCTCTTCTGCTCACAGGATGACGCAGTCAAATTCCACACACTTGCGGCGGACACACTCGCCGCACAAGACCCGACGGTGTACAAAAGAAACACCAAATACGAGTCCTCAAGACCAACCCCCTATGGTTGGTTTTGTCCACTGATGATCTCCGCACACACCTTAGACAGAACTATGGGAAGTCATCAGAGACTTCTAGTACAACTGCACGAAACAATGGGAGGTAATTACACTGTCCGACGAACAAAACAAAACACTGCTGCTAAACCAAGGCATCAAGGTCTGCGGCACACTAACACATCCGCATAACAATGAGCCACAGTGCCACCAGTGTTACAAAACTGGACACGTGACAAGTAACTGCCAAGCAGAACTTGTCTGCTCAAGGTGTAGTGTAGTGGGCCACCACTACACCACCTGCACAGCCACCTCATCCCTCGGCACAAACTGTGGCGGCGACCATGTTGCCGTCAATCCTAAATGCCCTTACCTACGTAAGGCCCGACCTGACGCCGTAGCTGCAATACGGCGTCCACAACCCACCAACAAAACCACACACTCCGCCCCCACCCCTCCTCCCCTCGTTGCTTCTGCGGACGCAATGATGTCCACACCACCTCCTGTCTTACCCCAGACTCACCTACATGTTCCGACACCCACCCCCACCCAGAGGCCCCACTACTTCCGACACCCACCCCTACCCCACACCACACACCCAACGAGCCCACACACAAAAAGCTTCACCTGGCCGCCTTGCTTTCAACGGTGGCAAAAGACATGTCGAGGGGTTTCGCCCGACTATACACAAACATACTCAATACACTGTTTGCCTTGCACGGACTAGAGCAGATCACCTTCCCCGAGAAGGTGTTCGCTCTAATCGATGAGCATACACACAGGAGACCCGCACTCCTTCCACCTCGGTGGGCACGAACACCTTCCCCTCTGGACCCCCCGCCTTCACCACGCTCTGCCTCCTCCCACCCTTCTGTCCCTGCCCCTCTCGCCACTGTACCCTCCTCACCTGCTCATCTGCCCACTGCTCTCACCTCTCTTCCAGCCGCCTCCTCTACTCCCTCCACAGCTCCAACTCCTTCCTTCTTTATACCTAAACTCCTTCCTACTACCAGCACTTCTCTTTCGGCAACTCAACTCCCCCCCCCTTATTGCCACCAACCCCCCTTCCACCGTCCCTACCACTCCTCTCACAGCCTCAAACCCAACTCCCACTGATACTGGTACCACCATCTTCTCCAACTCCCCCAAGCCCACCACACCCTCCACAACACTCCGCATTAACCAAAAAACAACAACACGACCCCACCCCCCGCCACACACAACCACAAGTAAGGCCGACCAACCCCAACCTCCTCTCTCTCTCGACGCCCTCCCTCTCATAATCTGCACCTCACCTACTATCTTTATCCCTTCATCTACTAGCTCTATTCCCTCTTCCTCTGCTACTAACTACACCCTCCTAGACTCTACTCTCTCCAACCAGCCTTCCACGACAACCACCCACTCTCCCACTATTTCTAACCCTCCTTCCACAGTACACACTTCCCTCTACCACGGCCTGCCCCCTCAATAACACCACTGACAACCTCTGCACTCCCATACAACCACAACAAACACGCGTCAAGGTACTCGCTACCCACGCCTCCTGGGAAATAACCAAGGAGAAGGAAAGGAGCCCGGCTAAATCAGCCTCACGCGCACTCCGCCCACGTCAATGGGCCGCCTCAACATAACACAATTAAACGTACGTAGTTGGCACGTTATTCGCCATACTGTTGCCAACTGGGTCCTAAACACACAATGATCTGATATAATACTCTTGAACTCGACCAGTCTACACCCTCCCAACAACAGACTCCGTATTGCAGGCTACCACACATCTAACTCCACAAGGGCTGCACCTAGAATCATCGATCCTAATAAAGCGCACTTTACACTACTCATTCAAACACGCGATGACTCTTTTCTAGCCTGCAAGGTACAGACAAGCTCCGGCCCCCTCTCATGGCCACGCATTACTGAACACCACGCCTACAATTAAACATAGAAGTCCCAGTTTTTGGCTCTATCAAACCATAACCTACCTATCTTCTTTACGGGCTACCTCAAAGCTTTCCACCCAACGCTCCTTTCTAACACCACGAATGATGCTTTTAGGTACCTGGCTGGTGCCCTGCCGCTTTATCGCTGCGAGCACATCGGCCCGGCCTTCCCCACATTCTTCGGCCCTCGCGGAGGAGCCACGTCTCCGGATGTGGTCTTCCACAACGACACGCTACACGCTTCTACACTCACATATTACCGGGTCCTCACGTACTCTCTAACCACATACCGATATGTCTTATCATATCCACATCTCCCATTCTCATACCTACACCACCTCTCTTCGACTCCAAAAACACGAACTGGGAAGAGTTCAAGAGAGAGAGATAACAGAAAACGCCACAAAACCTCGACCTGGTCCACACCAATCCAGATCTGTTAGACAACCACTGGTGCTCAATCTTGAATACTATAACCGCAGCATGCGACCTACACACGCCCCAAAAAACCTATACATGTATAAAACACTTCACATATTCCATACACACTCAGAGACTTATCACACAATACAACAATTATTACGCCTGGTTGATCGTAACGTTAAAGGAAACGAGCCAATCCGGTGAGTGGAATTTTCTTTCATTCAGACTGATTTCGACTCCACATTTCATTGGTAAAGGAGGAAATGATATATCAAGACGCTCCGAAGATGATCGGATAAGATCGAAAGTTCAGCAATTTAGTTTGTTTAATACCAAACACTTTCATTTAAAAAAAAAGATGAATACTGGACAAGTGATCCACTATCTACAAGATGGAATAAAAAAGACAGTTAGAAGAAGAGAAAGTTGACAAAGGAAATTAACTAAGGTGAAATACAGCCTAGTCTTCAAGAAAATTTGCATTCAAGAAAGACTGCTACTCATCTACACTAATATTAAAACCCATGACCTAGCAGCGAAAAATGAACCTATAACTATAGCCTTTCGTCACCATCTTATAGAAAGGCAAATAGAACTTTTAAAGAAAAACATCCCCAAACTTGAACGTGATGTTGAGGAAATGTTAGAAATTCCACATGCAACACGAGACTATCACAAAAGCTCTCTACAACAGCGCTTTACAAACTGCAAACTCGAAAATAGCATTAAGACCAAAAAGCTTAATAAACTGTACAAGGGACGTATAACACTATCTGAATCAACAACATCATTCATCAATCTTTCCCGGCATACGCTCTCCACTAGTGAAACAGAAGCTCTTAACATCGGTTTGAACTGCCACCTACAGGCCAAATTCGATCCAATTTCAAAAAAAGTCTAACTAGAATCCCTGTTATAATCTATGTTGAAGCTACAAGATCAAGCCATCATTGAAGTTAACTCCAACCTAAAAGACCAACTACGCGCAGAAGCCATCAAACGAATGTGCTTTATTGGCAGCAAACTTATAACACCAGAGATACGTAAGGCCATCAGTTCTCTAAAAAACAACAAAGAAATAGTCCTAAGAAAAGCTGATAAATCTAACATATACGTCATTCTAAACAAAGAAGAATATAACAACAAATTGAATACCATCTTAAGTGACACTACTAAATTTAAACGTATGAAAATAGATCCAAGAGAAGACTTAAAAAAAGAAAATAAATGGACAAATAACTAAAGCTAATGCACTCATCGGAGGACTCCACTTCCAAAAGATCATCAGCGATTACACACCAGCATATTTGTATGGAAATGTAAAAATTCATAAGCTGAACAACCCATTGAGACCCATCACCCCTTTAGTCACGACACCAACGTACCGTTTAGCTAAAATCCTAAATGCATTAATAAAACTGTACATCCCTTCGAAGTAAAGCATAAAATTGAGGAGGAATTTAGTGATATACTCCACTCTACAAGACCGGCAGGACTAATAGCATCCCTTGATGTGGAAAGCCTGTTTACGAACGTGCCTATCGCTCAGACCATCGACATCATTATGAAAAAAAACGTGTACCCCCATCCTACAATGTCTCCATCAAATCTCGACTCAAACATCTTAAGAAAAATGTTACGTTCATGCACATCAGAGGCTCCGTTCAGGACACCAGACGGTAAACTTTACACGCAAGTGGATGGAGTCGCTATGGGGTCTCCCTTAGGGCCTAACTTCGCCAACTACTATATGAGTCAACTTGAAGAGAGACTATTGGACAACAGTAAAAATGAGCCACACACATATTGCCGATAGGTTATCAATATTTACATCAACGTCCAAAACGAAGAACATCTGATAAACATCAAACAGCAATTTGAGTAGAACTCCGTGTTAAAATTCACTTATGATTTGAGCACGGGCAATAAACTCCATTTCTTGGACGTTGAGGTTCAAAACATCAATACTAGCAATATCACAAAAGTATATAGAAAAAGTACGGACATGGGAATATGCCTCAATGCGGATAGTGAATGGCCTGAAAGATATAAAATAAGTATAATCGGCTCATACATCCGCCGAGCATATAAATACTGCTCTACGTGGGAACTTTTCCACAAGAGATCTCACGCGTAAAACAAACACTCGTGAACAACGGTTTCTCGAATAGCATGATTGACAAACAACTTCAATCATTTTTAAATAATCGCATCAAAGATATAGATAAAACGAAAAGTAATCAGGGCGCATTAAACAACATCGAACTGTACTACAGAAATCAGATGTCTATGCCCTATAAAATAAATGAAAAAAACATCAAGGAAATTATTAACTGTAACATCAATGTTAAGAATCAAATGGATAAAATCAAACCGATTATTTACTATAAAAAAACAAAAGCCAACAATCTCCTTATGAAAAACAACAGCTGCCAAAACTCCTCGAATCTCAAGTCAACCAACATAGTTTACGAGTTCATCTGCCCCAATAAAGACTGCAAGCTTTATAATAACTCTAAATATATTGGCATGACTACTACCACACTTTCGAGACGTTTAACTATGCATCTGTCATGCGGCGGACCTAAAAATCATATGGAGAGCACGCATAACATCAACCTAACGAAAGATATTCTAGTTGACAACACCGTAATTAAAAGAAAAGAGAGAAATAAAGCTAGGCTGAACATCTTAGAAGCCATTTTAATAAACGAAGAAAAGCCGGCCATCAATAGTCAGGCGGTAAGCTGGAATCGAACATTAAATTTGTTTTAAAATTCCACTCACCGGATTGGCTCGTTTCCTCTAACGTTACGCTCAACCAGGCGGAATAAAAACCCCCTAAAAAGCGTTTTCTTTCATTCAGTCTGATTCCGACCTCACATTTCATTCGTAAACGAGGAAAGAATATATCAAGACGCTCCGAAGATGATCGAATAAGATCGAAAGCTCAGCAATTTAGTTTGGTTTTTACCAAACACGTTCATTTAAAAAAGAGATGATACTGGACAAATGATCTACTATCTACATGATGGAATAAAAAAAGACAGTTAGAAGAATAGAAAGTTGCCAAAGGAAATTAACTATGACGAAACGAACCATGGTCTTCAACAAATATATATATATATATATATATATATATATATATATATATATATATATATATATTGTATTTGTTATATTATTGATATTATTTAGTTCCGATGGTGTTGCCTTCTTAATGCATTGTTTTGGATATTGGGCTCGGCCGTTGAATTATGCTATGTAATTAATGGGAACTCATCCCGAACTCATTGATATAAAATTCGCACATCAAACCAAACATACTTGTGGAAAATGCAATAATCAACACTTATTATAATTGAAGTGGATGTTTAAAAAATACTATAATCTTAATAGAGCAAAACTGGGAAAAATCTTTAAATACCAACTGCTTCATGTCTTAAAACGGAAATGGAGGCTGAGAGATGCATCCATCATACTTCTCGCCAACTTTACTCAATACCTAAAATCGATTCTTGAAAGTCACTCAAGTCCTCAGAAATCCAACTCCAGTCCACTTAAAGGCACAATTTTTTAAAAAAGTATCCCTCCTTCCAAAAGATAGGTTAAATTCAACCTCGAGAAGTCTCTGAATCTAGAAGGAGTCTAGCCTTTAAGTAAACTAGAGATAAGTCTTTCCCCAAATCCCCAAACAACAAAAATCATAGACTCCCAACCCCCCAACCCTCCCAACAAAAATGTAGCTCCCTTCCCATGAAATCCCCCCTGTCTTAATCAATAGGCCAGTTGAGAGAACAAAGCATAGTAAGTCGCTGGATAATAGGGTAATCAAAATAACTTCCCTCATCATTTTCTCCTATACCTTTGCTATAAAGGAGTAACTCGAGGGCGAATGGAAATCTTTCCTAACCTTACATTTCCTCCTGGACCCAATGTCTTAAGGATGATGTGATATGTATCTTCCACACAATTTCGCTTCTTCTAACTTAATTAGTTTCTTTACAGATCTTTCCTTACAAATTTATTTGGTAGATGCGCTCGTTGGTTATGGCTTTAAAATATAATTCTAAAAAAATCTTTCCTAAACACAATTTGGAGGGGGTTGGGGGCTGTTTTTTTTTTTATAAAATCCAAACAAAACAAAAAAAACTTAAAAGAAAATCCGGCCTTTCATTTAGCCACTTCAAAAAAAGGTTCGAATAGTATCTTTATAATCATCTGCTGCGCCCTCTAATAGGGTCAGGATAGTTACTAGAATAGAAGTAGTAGGAATAATGATAATAATAATGATACGGCATAGAGATGAACTAGTATTATCTCAAAATATAACTCTTTAATTCCTTATGCATGGGCAGTTAGGAATATTTATCTATCTATCCACCCATACCTCCCTATTAGAGATAAAATAGCGAATTAATGAAATAAAATTATTCTGAGTTTCTCCCTCATTTTATGGAGTTAGGGGTAGGAGAGGAGAGGAGGGGGGAGGCGTTTCCGTCAGGCTGAATTTAAATTTATTTTTTACTTAAATTTCAGCATCGGACCTGGTCGAGTTAATTAAAAACGGGGCGCGACGAGCCACACAGGAATACCAATTAAACTTTTCATTTTAATATTTTTTAACACCTCACACACATACACACAGACACACATTTTCTTTCCAGTACCCATTTTCAATCCTAGTTATTCTTCTTCCCCTCCTTCTTAAAACGATTCACCATAATAAATTATACAGTAGATTGGTGTTTGAGATGGATGGCAGAGGGCAAACACTCACCGAAAGGGATTCAAATGAGTAAACAAGCGCTTCCTCCACTCGGCCAGAACTCAAAATTACTTTAGTTGCAAAATTACACAAACGTCGATTGACCTTCCTAAGCAAGTAGTGGAAAGCACGTCAATAAATATGTTCGAAATTCGACTTTGGTTATTTTTCTAGGGAAATTATTACCTAGTAGTAGTAGTAGAAGTAGTAGTAGTAGTAGTAGTAGTAGTAGTAGCAGTGATAGTAGTTCGCCAACCTGTTTTATCCAAGTGGATCCCGATGGGATAATGAAATAGACATAAAGGTCGGTATGACAATCGCTGGTAGGCCCGAGGGCACCAGGTGTCGGTCCTTTTGGGGGACGAGGTGTCAGGAAGTTTTATGTTTCTGACACCAAACAGCGTTCAGTTCGTCGCCCCGGGGCAGAGGGACCTGTTCGCGTCAGAGGTATGTGGATATAGATACCTATCTGGGGGATTACTTAGAACAGAGAGTGTGTGTGTGTGTGTGTGTGTGTGTATGTGTGTGTGTTTTGCTGCGAAGATGGAAGAGGAAAGAAAGCAGTGTCGTAATCGGCTATGTGTCTGATGATAGGTGTAAGATCTACCCACCCGAATACAAGGTTGAGCACAGCGCGTCCACCAATTGGTAGCCAGATCTCTCTTCGTGCGCTGACGTTTGTGTCCGCTGTTGCCGGGATCGAACCCGATACCGCGGCATTGGCAGACCAACACCGTATCCACACAGTTAGCAAGAGCTCTAATTATTACCTAATCGAAGGCAAAGATGAAAAAGTCTAATGAAAGATCAGAAAGAAGAAGAAATAAAGAAAATGATGCCATCGATTAGACGAGGCTCTGCGGAAGAAGAAGATCCGTCCTCCCCTTTCTTTTGTATGATTGTTTTGCACTATATTATGTAGAACCCTGTATGAATCATTGGTACACATGTAGCGAAGTGTGTACCTTAGTTCTAGAAATAGTAAAAGACCCCATGATTTTAATTGATACACATGTATATCAGTGGATATTAACTTTCATGTACTACATGCATTAGAGTTAAGGTCGTCTACTCCTCCTCTTTCTTTTCTCTTTTTTATCCCTTTTATTATAGTTTTTATCATAAATCTATTATTCTAATCCTTAAGAGAGTGAGATCCCTACATAGGAGAATTAAGGAGAAGATGACTTCAGGAAAGTTCCCTAAATACGAGGGGCGGTCAATAAGTTTTGCGAATCGGTAGGGCAAAACATAGGAAGGGGAATAGCTTTTTGTGGGGGTTTTAGGACAAGTTATGACAAGTCAGGACCTGCAGCCGCACGCTCCTGCCTCCTCTATTTAAGAAGCAGTAGCTGATCGCGGATCGTCAGTCACAAATTTTTCAACAATGGAGAAGGTTGAGCACCGCGCAGTGATCAAATTTTTGACCAAGGAAGGCAAGAATACAAAAGAGATCCATGAACGCATGGTTGCAGTGTACACTGACACCACCCCTTCTTATGCAACCATTGCTCACTGGAATAGGAAGTTCCGCCATGGGCGTGAGTCCCTTGAAGATGACCCCCGTCCAGGACGCCCGTCAGACGTGGCCAACGAGGACAATGTGGCCCGTGTGAGAGGATGATCCTCGAAAATCGACGGGTGAAGGTCGAAGAAATCGAGCGAGAACTTGGAATATCACATGGAAGTGTTATCAACATCATCCACGACAATTTGGCCATTTCCAAGGTCTCTGCCCGTTTGGTCCCTAGAAACCTCACGCCCCATGATCGACTTTAACGTCGTCAAAGTCCACAAGGCCAGAGTTGCACAAGCTGCTCTGCGCGAGTGCGGGTTTGAGGAGCTCAACCATGCCCCCTACAGTCCAGATCTAGCCCCTAGCGACTACTTTTTATTCCGCCAGTTCAAGGCTGCACTGCGTGGACGCCGGTTTGGGGACGATGAAGATGTCCAGCTTGTCGTCCAGGAGTGGATTTAACATCAGTCGGGAGATTTCTGGTTGTCGGGAATTCGAAGCCTCAGCGGCAAGTGGCGCAAGTGCATTGAAGTCGAGGGTAGTTATATTGAAAAATAATAAAACACTTTTCCTCATATCTCGTTTCCTTATATCCGAATTGCAAAACTTATTGACCGCCCCTCGTACTTGTAGCTGTCTAGTCAAATTAGAATTCATCACCCTATTACTTGTGTGGGTTCTAGTAGCTACCATTTTTACATATCTAAATCGAAAACTAACGAGAACATCTACCCTGGAATGTTTGTATGGAGTGATCTGGAAAAGAAATTGATGACGGAGGAAGCGAAAATGCGTGGAAGATAGTGTCACAGAACAGTAAAGCGAGTGAAATATGAAAAAAACTTAGATACAAGAAAATCGACTACGGATGAACGATGGTTCCAACCCCCAACAAAAAGGGATTAAAGTTCTTCCCAAACAAAAAGAACAGCGAAAAATAGCCAAAGGGTCGTGGGTCGCCAAGGAAGAGTTGGGTGGTTATCCTTTCCAGCTTTGGAAAGGAGCAGAATGGCTTAGTGCGCTAGTTTATTTTAATCTGCAGCCACAGTAATTATAATTTGTATATATATATATATATATATATATATATATATATATATATATATATATATATATATATATATATATATATATATGATGTGTGTTTGTGTGTGTGTGTGAGTAAATTAAGTAAAAAGCCATGTTGTATGCAGATTCTATTGACGTCCACAGCTGTGGCAGCGTTATTAATTTTAATTTGTATTTTCTTATTATTTCTTTTAAGTATTTTAAGGGGGTTTTCGAGGCGAGAAAAAACATCCGCGAATAACATGCTTTATTAGATGATCTAACATGATCGAAGGACGTCTAGGACTAAAGAATGTCATTCGCGGATGTTTTTTCTCGCCTCGAAAACCCCCTTAAAATACTTCTAAGAAATATTAAGAAAATATAAATATATATATATATATATATATATATATATATATATATATATATATATATATATATATATATATATATATACATATATATATATATATATATATATATATATATATATATATATATATATATATATATATATATATATATATATATATATATATGGTGTTGAAAACATACAAAGGTGAAAAAATGCGAAAAATATCGTTAAAAAACGTCAAAGTTGGAAACATGAAAGGTTTCAATAAAATCCTGGCAAATTGGGTCGCATTTAATCTTCAGGTGGAAAAAAAGTCCATTTTATGAAGGACAGAGAATGGAAAAGAGACCACAGGTTTCAACGGCTATTTTTGTGCTCAGTCATCTCGTTTCCTTGCGTCCTCTCTCCACACATCCTCTTTTTACCTCCGAATTTAAAAGGCAACACCAACGAGGGCTTTCAGGTAAACTATGAAGAATATTCGCAAAGGAAGTAGTTAAAATAAAGTAAATATATGTTGAAGATGGCTAGTGAAGATTCTCCTGTAGCTTTGGGGCTCGGAAAGGCACACAATCTTACAGATGTAACCGCAGGAAGGATTTTTATGTTAAACCTGACATGTCTTTATGGATCGTCCTCTAGAAAATGTGCCTGTCTTATATGAGTCATCCACTCTCTCCCTGCGAATTTAAGAGATCTCGTCCTCCAACCGCCTCTTTCGACCCCTCGCCAGATTTTGTTTTGGGGCCATCTATCTTCCCCGTCATATCCCCTTCCCCTCCTTCCGACCTTCTCGTCCTCCATGAAGTCTCTTAAGGACGCGAAAGAGAAGACAAACGTCAGCAAAGGCCCTGTCTGTGACGTCACTCCTAAGCGACGTGGTGGAATGCCAGGCCTATTCTCCGTCGGCCACGCTAACCAAAGTGAGTCTGCGCGTTTACCTCCTCTGCTGCCAATATACTTAGGCCTCCCAGTTTGTTTGTTTTTACCCAATGCGCGACGGTGCCATTTACATATTTATAAACACAATTATATATAGGTAATTATAAGGTACATACGGCACCACATAACTATACTAATACACACACACACACACACACATACACACACACACACATATATATATATATATATATATATATATATATATATATATATATATATATATATATATATATATATATATTTCATAAACGCGAAAGAATGATGAAATGAATCCAGCAAACCGCAAGAAACAGAAAAACAGGATAATTTTCCTTCGGAAATGTTATTTCTTAATTCGCTCGCTGCCTCAGTATGCACGGTTTGAATCCCACCCCTGTACGGAATTTTTGCGAATTAGGAAATAACATTTTCGAAGAAAAATGATCCTGTTTTTCTGTTTCTTGCGGTTTGCTGGATTCACTTAATCATTCTTTCGCTTTCATGAAAGATTTATAAATTGTATATTCGCCGCGTGTTTACCTTAACTCTCCTCTGTCCTTTGAATCCCCTAGTAATTTCCCTTTTTCGTAGTCCCGATCGAACTTGCGAAGCGTGCCTTAAAACCTTGTTTATTCAGAGGACTTTTGTCTTCCGCGTAGCCGAGTGGTCTAAGGGACGGTTTAATTGAGATAAAGTGGTTGCTCGCTTCCTCAGTGTGCACTGTTCGAATCCCATTCCTGTACGGAATTTTTGAAAATTAGGAAATAATATTTCCCAAGAAAAATTGATTTAACAAACCAACTTTGTAATTAATAATTTAATACTCACCTAATTTGGTCCAAAATTGTACTTTTCATTGGAATGGATCTTTACAAGAAGGCATATTTTTAAGCTTAGGTAATTAGAAAATTGTAAACAATTCATTTCATAATTGTACGTAGTTAATAGCGCCGCTTTCAAAGTGTTAATATTTAAGATTATTTGGGTTTTTTTCCAGTAATTTTTCATCATTGAAAATACCGTTTCTTTTGTCGCATTTGATCCTGATAGACTCAACACGAATTCTATTACCTGAGAAGTATTTTTAAATGGAATGTTTTTATTTTTGAAATGTTCAATTATCTCAACCCATCTACTTTCAACTCGTTCAAATAATCTACACATTGACTATAGAATGACAAAGTAGCAGTTTTAAAGCTTTGTATATCCTTTACATGTTTCTCTAAATCCTTCGGCATTTTATCCACAGTTAAGGGTAAAAATGACTCATGTTTTCTTTCTATTAATTTCAGCTTTAAATCCTTAAGGATATTGGCAATTTCGGATAAAGAATCCTTTTGCGATTTCACTTTTAGGATGTTATCATGCAATAAGGAACTCTGATTGTGTACAAAATACAGAAGTGGTTCGGCACATGGATTTTCAAACATTTGTCTAAGAATTGTAGGACAGTGTTTGTGTGAGACAAGAAATATACTTTTAAAGGCTTGAATAGTCGAATAATTTTTTTAGTGGTCTTGCTGTATCCTAATATCTGTTGAAACTCTACGTTGACAGAATCACAAATCTCTTTTAGTTCTTCAACTCTGATTGTATATATGTAAAAGAATGAGTAGATTTTTACAACCACAACTTTTATATTAATAAGCAAGCAATCACATGAACTCTTCAAAGCGCCATTTAAAATATGAGGTGGGCAATTGACGCCAATTAATTTTCTATCTGAGATTTGATGGAGTCTGAAAAAAAATTCTCTCCCTCTGGATCATCCACCAAACTTCAGATTTGTATTGTCTGCATATATTTAGTGCCTTTTAGGTATTCAACAAACTACGAAAATCTAAAGTTTTCTGGATTAAATTAAATAATATTTCCGATGTCTCACCGACTAAACATTCCACTTCTAGTGGGGAAAAAAATACCTAACCCATAAAAGGCACACTTTTACATTCCCATGGTTGGAACAATCACTAAAAAATGTTACGCAGTTAGCAAGTGAGAAATGAAATTGCTTCTGTTTTTTGTTTGGGCATAAGAATTTTTTTAGTGAAGCATTTTCTTATCAGTTTTGAAGTAAAATCTGTAGACTTAAAAGAGTGGTTGTGTTTAACTGAATGATAAAACCCATTATCCTTCGGCTACTGCCGTGCTTTTATTCTATTCATCTAAGATATTACTTTTTAAAAAGGATTTCAAAGACATGCTTGATGACGAGTTCAAATGGCGTTTAATATCATTCTTCCCGCCACTTGAAATTGGGAATTTAGAAAAACATGTGTCACATCTTACCATGTTTTCACTCGTTGCCTTTTTAATAAATGTATATTCTTTCTCAATATCCTCATTAAAGAAACATTTTCTTTTAGAAGCCATTTTGAAAAAGTAGAGGTAACTCGAAAAATGACTTGAAACGTTGACATCTGCCACGTTGCCAAATCTAGAAAATCTTGTGATTACTCAAAATGATGGACATCTTTGCCGCCTGCTTTGCACTGTCCCGCATTGGGTAATGATTCTTTTTGTTTTTCCTTAATTTTAGTTATATTTTTGCAGTTTGAAGGTGTACTTCGCTTTTGTATTTATCTATATATGGGTATTTATTTTTTATATACCCTTACTTAAGTAATTTTCTATTAACCTGTTGAATTATGTATATTGGTATTACTGACCTTATGAGCAGAGCAATGTACAAAATCCAACTCAGTGCCGGTCCCAAGCCCGGATAAATAGAGAGGGTTGAAGTCAGGAATGGCATCCGCCCGTAAAGTCTCTGCAAAAACATTAATGGATGAGTCTTTTACCCAATTGGAAACGACTCATCAAGAACGTCGACCCAGGGAAGGGCAAAGCCGAGAAGAAGAAATGTACGAAGTCCCTAAAGACAGAAACGTTTTAGTAGACACACACGGGTTTCATAATTGAAGACAAAATCACAATAAGACCGTGACACAGTAATGCTCTTCAACCAATAGGAAATGACGAAAAATGATACACGGGTGATTTCGTTTTGGCCCGAGTGGTCATCGAAGTGGGCGGAAAAGCGAAGAGTGCGCAATGGCATAGGCTCTAACTGTACCTATAATTTCACTTTCTTTAACGGATAAAATATTTTATTCCCTTCCTCCCCAAGCAAACAAACAAACACGAAGTCGCTTGTGTATCATCTTTCCATATTTCCTATGGGTTAATGAGCATTTACTGTGGTGCGAGTTATTGTGATCTACCTTTGAGATATATATATATATATATATATATATATATATATATATATATATATATATATATATATATATATATATATATATATATATATATATATATATGTGAATGCAATAAACCACATTGAAAGAGAAAACGGAATAATTTTTCCTACAATAATATTTATTACCTTTTTCGAAAATATCCGTGCAGGGAAGCGATTCGAACCATGCACACTGAGGCAGCGAGCACTGCTTTGATCACAGTTAAAAATATGACGTTTATTTACCACGCGTTTAACTATTCTTCATTTATTCTTGGAATTCCCAATTAATTTTCTATTTCTTTCATAGTCCCCGTTTGTACTTGCGAAAGTGTTCCTTAAAAGCTATTCTATTCAGAGAATTTTTTGGTTCTCTGCGTAGCGTAGTGTACTAACGGCATACTTTTAACTGTGATCAAAGCAGTGTTCGCTGCCTCAGTGTGCATAGTTCAATCGCTTCCTTGCACGCATTTTTCCGAAAAATGGTAATAAATATTACTGTAGGAAAAATTATTCCGTTTTCTCTTTCAATGTGGTTTATTGCATTCATTTTCATCATTCTCTCGCGCTACTTTGATAGATATTATATATATATATATATATATATATATATATATATATATATATATATATATATATATATATTGTCCAAATTTTGGGCGTAGCAATAAATGTAGGTAGAATTTTCTTCGTATATGTATGTGTATACACGCTCTTTTATGTAACTATGTATGAATATATTTCCTGTCAACTTCTCTGTTTCTCTTCGATCATGGTTTCGGTGTATACATTATTTAAAAGAAACACCATTAAACTCCAATATTGAAATATTTTATAGTTTGTACTCATATTTGGCAAAATGTGTTCTTCTCCACATTTCACAGCGGAGTCACTCCGCCCACCATAGCTAATGGATAAAAGACTTTAAAACGAACATTTCGTGACATTTGGTTGGGCGACCCTCTTCCCTGGCTCTTCCCCTATTTTCTCAGGGGAGGTGGGGAGGGGGGTACAAGCCATAGACGGAATTTAAGAGATCATTAACGGGGGCGACCGACAAATTTAATCTTCGCAGCGGCATTTTTTCTTTATTTTTCTGATCTTCGTTAATTGAAGTGTATAGCCATTATCTTTCAACATTTTTAGACGTCATTAAATTGATTGTTATAAGCTTATGTATGCGTGATTCGAGTGCGGATGCAGATGGATATATTTCACCGACTATTTTCTTCCTATTGGTTGTCATAGCAACAAAATTGAATGGCCAAGTAGAGAAAAATTCCTTAGGTTCGAGAAGATCATTAAAGCCTACATTCAAGTAATAGCAAAGACAGAACATACTTTTGCCTTTATGCAGAGTTTGCACATCAGTTAGTTCTGGCTTCCATCGACATGTGTTAGCAAAATGAGTTTCTGTAGCAATTTTACAGATATTTAATAGAAAATGTAAAAGAGGCAAGGGTAAAAAGGAAGACACAGACGCAATCATAAACATTTTGCTACCGGTTTTGTTATTTTTACTAGGTAGGTACGTATCGCTATTCGTCCCTTGTAAAAGAAAAAGTGCCATTGGCAAAGAAAAAGTGAGAAGAGGGATGTATAAAAAGTTGAGAAGAGGGGGTAAAAATGGAAATACTTAGGAGTAGAGCTCAGGTAGTCTCAATCTTGAGTAAGCGATGGTGGAAACCTTCGTTCCCTTAGGGGCGAAGGAACTCCTTCTGCGTCAGGGGTATGTGGAAATGAGTGCCCCTAAAGGGGCCACTAGGTAAATATTCGTTTTAACACATTTACGATTTTATACTTTTCACCGATGCCATTTTTAACTTCCGATACTTAATAATAACGTAGTAAATTATATCGAAAATATATTGCTATTTTGATAACTTCGAATCTTTCTGCGTCACTTTCGACCTAGCTCCTTCATTTTTTTTTAGATCTGCAGGTGCTTTGCGCATGCGTCCTTTGCCAATGAACCGATAGCATTTCGTGTTACATTCCCGTATATTTTGAATGATTTACGGCTGTATTTTTTTCCTAGTTTATATGTTATGATGGCGTGCAGCGGCTGTGGTAGGCCGGGATTAAAGGATTCAAAAGGTCGAAAAACCCAGTGCAAATTTTCCATTAGTGCGTTTAAGGACACGTGGCTTTCTAATGCCCGCATTCGAACAAGTGCTAGCCTTTTATTTATTAGCTGTTTTTCTGCTCAAAACCTTGATTCAAACTAGAGGTCTAACGACATTAGCAATCGAATTTTGCATTCACTTCTGAATGTAGGCTTTCAATTAGGAATATTACGAGGGGTGCTCTCTCCTATAATTAAGGAGAATTATGGGGAGCGAAGCTCCCCATTTCGAAAGTACCTAAAAGATGTTAATTTTTTAGCGGAAATAGCATAAAGTCGGCGGCGCTATCGTCTTGAATTACCAGATAAGTCCGATCTGGTTCTAGATCTTTTAAATGATTTTGATAATGTGTTTTCTTATGCAGTTTTATGTGTACTTTTCAGATCTGAAACTCGTTTTCGCAGGAAATGCATACTTTTCCTAGTATGGACTTCGGTCATTTATCGGAAAAGTATGTATTTCCGGATAAAACGAGTGTCAGATCTGAAAAGTACACATTTGCGAAAATGTGTTAAAACGAATCTTTACCGCCACTAGTACTCCATCGGCGTGGCTCCGGAACAGAGGACAGAGAGTGGGTATGTTGTGCTGCGAAGGCGGGAAGGGGAAATGATTGTCTATGTGCATGATGATGCGCGTGGAGCTATTTGAATCTTTTAAGAGGGCTAGATCATGTCGCCTCTCAAACTTTTGTGTTCCCTGCGAATGAACTCTTGCCTCGACGTCAGAAATCCAATGCGGTATCCACTAGACTAACCAGGGATCCTGTTTCTAGTTAAAGGGATAATTTCTTTAGATTTGCCCGAACTGGGGCATAGAGCACAAGGTGGTGCCCCTGCTTCCCTCAGACTTGCCAACGATTGTCCTTCTGATCTTTTGGGGAATTTCATTATCTGGTTGAAAGGTATGGTCTACGATTGAAAATGGATGGGCAGCGGAATTAACTAACTAGTCTATATTTTTTGCCTACTTTCCTCTTCTATTTAGATTCATTCAAAATTATATTTTAAAATTGAAAATGTAAATTTTTGACAACAATATATTAACTAGATGTAAGATTTGACTTGTGCAGAATTTAATCCTAACGGGATTTTAAAGTTCTGCTTTTATCATACAAAAATTAAGGACTCAGTTTGATTCACCTTTCACACATCCGCTGCTTATCCAGTTCCAGAAAGAAGAAATATATGCGTCGACTGGATTGATTGGAGATTCCTTCTGTTTTCAGTGGACGAGTCAGCCACCCTAACGGGGGAACTATCCATATATTTTCACCTACTTTCTTACTAATCTTACACACGTTTCACACATTAAAAAGCAAAACGAGATATCTCGAACATCATTGCACTCAGAACTACTCTTAGGTAGCTCGCACTGAACCCTAGAAGGAAGCTCTGATAGGGGGCGGGAAGAAGAGGGGTCCTAAGGAACACGAGTCCAAAATTTTGGGGAGGCGTCTTATAGTAATAGTACTATTAGGTATAGTGATGAGAAGTGGTACTATAATTTGGAAGGCAGACAGGGACTCATAGGCTATTCAACAGAGTAAGAACCGTATATCTGTCTTTCTATTCCAGATACATCTAGGGAGCGAGCAGTACAGAAATAATCAAGAGAGATCACAGAAAAAGAATAGAGCGCTCTAGGCGCTCGATAAAGTGATGGCGGAGACTCTACCCGCGAATGGGAATGGAGGTAGGCTTGAATGCCGCCGAGTACCACTACATTATATCGAACAAGGAACATCAAGACATGACAAGGGAAAATTATGTGAAGCAATCTACAGACGACTGAAAGTTGCTTTGATAAGTATCATAGACGCTGCAAGTGAATATGTCGAGATCTGTAACACACGAGCAACGTGAAAAAACTAGTGTCAATCAAAGGAGTGGAAACGCTACAAAAGATAAGCCTAGCACCAAGAACCCCAACTTAAATAACAGCGAAGTGAAGTATAGTCTGCAGAAAGATCAACCTATGGGTAGCCTCCCATACAAAAGAAGAGATCAAAGCAGAAATAAAGAGCAACCACATGGTAATAAAAATAAGAGGCCATTAAATTCGGAAGTCACACAAATGTCTTCAAAATATAGTGTGTGCGACGACTGAAATGGCTAACCATATATCGCAAAACGGGCTTCCCATATACCATCTTTAGAGCCAATTTCGGGCAGCTCCACCTCAAAAGAGGAGGTGCTCTCCCTTATCCAAGTAGAAGAAGAAAAAGGACTCAGGGTTCTTTTCCCTCTGCGGGATCCAGGGAAGTAGGCGTTCACTGACAATTTGTCAAGCGACAAGACCAAGATCAGCATGTCCCGCCCCGAGGTGCCCATTCGTGGGAAGGCCAAGACAAAAAATAACTTCTTATCTGCGCTAGGTGGAGCCTCGATTACGTTGGTGCCCCTCATTGAGAGGCTATCTGGCGATTTCGAGCCAAATGACTTCAAAGAATATCTGGGTATTTGCTCCACAGATGGCAGTATATTGGCCAAAGGCAACATGATCAATCAGAGGAGAGCATTAGATAATTTGATTGGTAGAGAGCCGAAGATGACCTCTTTATCGGACGGGAGCCTTCGGGAGAATGCGTCAAACCCTTCCATGACGGCTATGTTTAGTGCCCTTCGGACACTCAATGGCTCCTCGATGAGTGTAACAAGGCACTCTACCATGAAATTCGTGAAAGGGGTTGTATATGTGACAGAACTCGTAGATTATTCCTTAGAAGACATAGTTTTAGACCTGGCCCACCACTGGACGGTCAAGGTCGAACGTGTGATGAGAAAACAGGGAGGGGCCTCGAGACCCACACCTACTCATTTCATCACGTTCGATCGTGAGAGGCTCCTTGAGTCGGGTTGCTGGTTGGTATCGCTGCCGCGTGAAGGCATTCGTGCCATTGCCGCAGAGGTTCTACTACTGCCTCTGCTTTGGTCATACGAATCGCTCATGTCTACATGCAAAGTCTGGTTTACCCGAAGTTTGTGTAAGTTACTCCAAGGCCGTACACGATAAGTCCATATTGCGTAGGATAAGTGTGTCAATTGCAGAGAGCCACACCCCGCTTCTTCGAAGAAATGGGGGTGCGTAACTCCTGGAAAAGCAAATCTTGGACGTTCAGGCTATGGATCGTCTCTCATTTCGCGAGGCTAAGGACTTGGTCATGACGCGCCGGCGCTGTTTGGGATATCTAATGTCTCAATTTTCAAAAAGGCACTCTCTGCTCCTGGATTTCCAGGCTTACGAGTACGGTCGTTTCGCATGCCCATTCTGTGAGTTCTATCCCCCGGGTGCTCCCCTGATAGAGGTAGCAACAAGAAGATTTGATACCCTGCCTCGGCTAAAACTAGGGATTTCCCCACCCCATCACATAGCGTGAACGTTTCCCGTAAAGCGAAACGGCCGCGCGTCCCCACAGAGTAATTAGATTCATAGGAGGCAACACACCTGAAGTTGGCCATGAGGCCCTGTTCCGGGGTCCTTTTGTCTCTCTCTGAAAAGAGCAGAGCACCAAAGGAGCTTTAGCTCTTACGCACATACCAAGTGCTAGGCTGGGTGACTCGAAGATGGTGGATCCTCCAAAGGAGGGCCTTCCACTACCGAAGCTGCCCAGCCTGCCTAAGGTTTCGAGGCGGGGGCAGAAAAGGACTCTCATGGCGGCCTCAAACTCCCCCGATAAGTCATCAAAGTTGATAACGCTTTTATCCTCTTGTTCGCCCAACAACACACAGACTTCTGCCTCCGGGAATTCTACGGACATTCCCATGAAGGACTTCTCTTCGATGAGGACCTCAGCATCTCTACTGGCCTAAGCATTGAGGGCATAATCCTAAATGGAATTGTCTCAGACTCCGGGCCAACTGAGAGAAGCTATGTATGGAAGCTCGTCTCCTCCCGTTCCCGAATAGCTATTTTTTTGCAGGATACTATGCTGGGTGGTGGTTTTCTGCCCCCCCCCCCCCCCCGACTCTCCCGGGCTGAGGTTTTGCGACTCTCCAACACAGATTGGAGCCGGCCAGGAGGATGCAAGATTTTCACCTTGCATGATGTTTTCTTTCTTCTATTTGCCACAAATATCTCCTTTCTGGCAGTAGCATTGCAGTTACAACTGCATATGAGGTATACTGCGTACATTCCACCGTCAGCCAACTTCGACGCTGGGGACTTCCGCCGAAGGCCTTTTCTACTGCTCGGAGATTTTTGCGATAAGTACTCCTTCTCGGGAAAATACTCGATCAATTCCAGGGGTCAGATCCTTGCCGTCCTGATCGAAGAGTTGGAGATAGGCATCCTAAATGTGGATGAGTTTACGCATCACTGCCCGAGAACTATTTCCGATGCACAGCCTGATTCTAGGTGGGGATAGATGATAACCTCTATGGTAGTGATTACTTTTCTATTCAACTATCATTTTCGGGACCGCTGCCCCCTGAACCTCCTTGTGATCCTTGCTACGGGCGCTGTGATCCGCACTTCAGGAAATGACTGATTTCTCTGCTCCAGTAGATGAGTTTAATTCGGTAGATGAGGCCGTGGATTTCTCTGGCAGCCTCATTGCCTTGGGCCTAAGTAATATTCCTAGAATGTTTGTCCGTTTTGCACGCTTCCATAATGGTTAGCCGAGTGTGATACGCTCTCAAACAGAAGCGTTTTGCCTACATACGGTATAAGCCCCACCCGAACGATTTCAGTCGCGGGGAATTTCGTCAAGCTAGAGCTAGGTTCCGGTATGTTTCTAAGCACGCACGACGCTCTTCCTTGCGGGTATACCTGTCTTCACCCAACGGAAAAATCACTCTTACAAAGCTGTGGAAGTAGGTAGAAAGGATTAGGGGCAAAATCACTCAAGACCCCCTCCCCCTTTCTGTTCTCTAGGAGAATTAGACCGCAATCCCGGAATCCCGGACCACGTACCCATGGTGGAATGGTTTTTGATCGCTTTCATCGCCTTCTCTAGCCGAATGCTCCCTCCACCAGCTTTTAATGCACCTCGTAATGTTGAGGAAGCCCACCGTCCTGACTTTACCTTCAGACGAGGATAAACCTTTAACGATAGGTTTACATTGAATAAGTTACATCCCACTCTCCCTTCGTGCGCGGACACCACCACCCTTGGTCCGCACGATGTGACGCATACAATGCTTCGACACCTAGGTGAGTGAGGCATGGCCTTTAGACAAAGGGTGTCCTATATTACTCCTGGCGAATGACTACTATGCTCGCTTTTTGCAAACCGAGAAGATATCACTTTACCCCGGTTCATTTTGTCTTATTTCTCTAACCTTCTGCATGTACAAGTTTGTAGAAGTCTAAATACCGCGTACATAGGTGTACGCAGAAACACTCCGACACAAAGCTGTGCACCCTCTCGTATCTCTAAATGCACCTCTCGCCTCGAATTCTCTGTCGCCTTCTTCGCACTGCCGTAAATTCCGAGATGGCTCGAAGGCGTGAAAGAAATATCGTCGGTCCAAAGATGTAAAAAGGTCTTTCGCGCGACGACACGGATTTTACGAGAATTCGATTCTGTCTCTCGATTCTGCTCGTGAGAAAAATAAAAGGAAGACTTCTCGCTGGAATCAGGCAGAAGCCCTTGGACCTACGTCGAGTTTGTGTGAAACTCGATCCACATAAGAAACCGTTCGCCCGCTGCAAGGAAGGAACTTCTAAGGGAATTGGTTGTTGCCATCACGGTACTTGTAGGTGCCAAACTTCTCGCAGCGTCCCCCCCATTCAGAGTCTAATGTTACACAGGACCTCCCTCTGCGGATTAGCCTAGACGTAGCTAGGTAATCGGTTTTGGCTACCCACTCCAGGAGCCGAATAATCGGACAGGTACTTCAAGAAAGAAGTCCGATTTGAGTCACCGTGTGGCTCACCTTAGTGATCCGGCAAATGATCAGCATATCACCGGTCTAGGTTTACCCTCTCATTTGGTAACCTCGGACGGCCGGACTAGGTGCGATCATCGTCACCAGAAGAAGATCTTCACCGCCCCCTTCAAAACTACTTACGAACTCAAAGGTATCGTTAATTCAATTATTCCCTTCCCTAGTTTCACCAGTTTATTTGTGAACTAGAATTCTCATCTCGAGCCCATACACTCGAATATTAGAAGTGCTTACTTAATTTAGTGTTTAATTCAATAATAATATTCCTTTCGTTCTGTCTGGTGTTATTAAGACGCAAACATCCCAGTGAGTAATCTGCAAGTAATCCCCACGACATTTTGTAGACTTATTTATTCAGTGTAAGATTAATCCTATATATATTTATATACGCTGTTGCTTATTTCAAATTCATGTACATTAAAGATTATTTTTGTATCTGTGTATTTAAGTATTTTGGACGATCCTTTGGAAATTATTAAGCAATCCACTCGGCTTAAATCTCAACATTCCACCAACCCACCCATGGTTGGCTTTTACTGAGTGGGGAACACACTCAGGGGATCATCATCTTAGTTTTGATCAAAAAGGTACGCACCGGGGTTATTCTTATTCACCGGAAGTGGCTTCACCTCGGTGCGGCAATAAAATATATATGTCCAGGAAGTGGGACTGGGATTACCCACTCACCCAAACCCTCGACAAAGTTGTTGACGTAGAAATTGGTAAATGTTAGACTAGCATTTTTCTTGGACAGCGTAGGCCACCTGTTTCTTGCACAGGTAGGCTTATGCAAGTTCCACTCCACGTCATATGCTCGGTTCTCACTGTAAAATGCCATCTGTGAGGCCTTACTTCTTAGGCAGCACTGCGCCACGGTTTCTTTCGATCAGGAGAAGGCTTAGGATACCGCATCATGGAGACTCTCTACAATATGTCAGAAACTTATTTCTAAGTCTCTGCGAGATCGTTGATTCCGCGTACGGTTGCACGCAGTCATTGATTACATACAATGATCTCCCTTGCTCTTTAGGACTGCTTCAATTTTTGTCCAATGGAGCAGGAAGAGGGTGTTCAGAAGGGAAGGGTCTTCAGTGTCACACTCTTTGACCTGACCATCAAATGTATCACTTCGCTGCTGCCGGAAGATTTTCGCGCTACGCTTTACGTGACGACCTTTCGGTCACTTTCGGGAGATTCGAGATACCGGCTCTGGAGCGTCTACTCCAACAGGCATTTAACCGCATCTCTCGCTACGCTGAAGTGCACAGGTTTTAGTTTTCCTTGACCAAAACGAAGGTGGTGCACTTCGTCCTTTTGAGACTTTGACCCTGAAATTCAGCTGATCTGAGCCAAAAGAGAATGTGTGGGCGATAATCAAACTGGTGGTTGATAAACAGAAGTCATCGAATTTTAAGCAGTTGCGGAAGTTTATTGAACAAAAATGGGGAAATATCAGTCAAGATGACATCACAAATTTGGTCTCCAGCGTGCCAAAACAAATTGAAGCAGTCCTTAAGAACAAAGGACATCATTATAAATATTGATTGCGCGATTCAATTAACTGTATTTATTAATAAAATGTGTTTGGACTCTAATTTTTTGTATATTTCACCTTCAAATTATGATAAAAACATACTACAACAAAATATAACGTTTATTTACTTCCATTAATTTTCTTATATGAAAAAATATAGTAGTCTCACAACTCTTGGCCATGACTGTAGGTTTACTTTATCATTGTTAACCATCTCTGTAACCGATTCTTTTCCGCCGTCATCACCTGCGGAGGTCACTGGCCCTTCTCCTTGCGACGTTTTCCCACGGCAGGATCTCTCCATTCCATTGTTTGTGCTCTTCCTGCTCCAATAATCAACGCTTCAATGCTGTTGTCTCATCTGACAACCATTCACTGTATAGTGATATCTTGCATTCATCAACAGTCTTTCTTTACCCATCGTTAATTTGCATGAGTTTTTATTCCCCATTTTGGTCTCACACTTGTATTGCTCACCTGGAAGATCACCTACTTCATCAGGGACAACCGAAGCGTCTAGGTACAATCTAATCTTTATAACTCAGGGCATTCAATTACTTTTTGCTAACATTGTGAGACAATTGCATTCATTTTTATTCATTGAAAATCATGTGTATATTTCTAATTTGCTACCATTAATTCGACCATTCATCCTGTCCCACATCGAGCATTATTAAATCATGGCAATCTCATATTGTGTATATACAATTAATCAGAGAATACCTTTAGCATTTTATATCCTCTATTTAGCAACACTAAATAAATTTTTAGTTGTACAACCTTTGTATATCATCATATGTCCTTAGATTACATATACATATATGTGTCCTGTTTCATTTTGACGTATTTTACAGAAAACATGTTTAAGGCGCGGAGTAAGTTGGAACATATGTTAAGGGTAAAAATCACTAACTATTTACTATTTGGTATTAGTACACTTCTGAAATTATTATAATGATGCCAATTAAAAAAAAAGGTTTAAAATAATTGATTCACGAAGGGATATGTAACTATCTTCTCTGTTACTTATGAGTACTTCTCTGTGGACATAAACTAACAAAATACTGTGTATTAATCTACTAACTAGAGAGCGTTTACACGTTCCGTAGATAAGTTACCCCCTTCATTGGTGTCAGAAATCGATTCCTTCATACTTTGGACTAAATAAGTCTAGATCTTCCCGATACGCCTTCATCGAGTTGCGCCTTTGCTCTGGGCGAGGCTATAAGGGACGTCTGTTTTCGATGGAGAGGACGGAAATATTTCTGCATATGACTCTCCATCTATGTATGTGGACTTTAAATGTCAAAAAGTGAGAGGGTGAATCGGTGCATCTGTGTGACTGCGGGCTTGTATTGGAAGCTAGAAAAGTATATGAGTGGATAATGGATTTTAGTTAGTTACACACACCTTACCTTCGTTTGAGGCCTCTTGGGGATATAAAATTACGCCCTCCGGACACCAAATTTCAGATTTAAAGGGAAATGATGAGCGATCATTATCTTTCACACATTTTTCATTCTCTCTTCATTGTCTTCTGTCACCTTTTCCTCCTACCTGGCAAGGGGTGTAAGAGGTAGCTCAAGTAACTATACGGAAATTGACATCTGGAGCATTGCGAGCCCTCCCGACCCGAAATCGATGGGGGCGCTGGCATGATTTTGGAGTTCTGGAGAGTTACGATCCCCTCCTCTCCCGAACGCACCAAGTAATCGCCTTTCTATACTCTTCGGGTTATGTACCTTCCAAATACTTTCATTTCCCCTAACTTCACCAGTTTGCTTGCAAATTTGTCCTTGACACTTTCGGTTGGAAATGCCCTCGTTGATTTTCTGTTAATTAATAACAATACTACTACTACTCTTCCTAAATATAATTATAATCATAACAAAATAATGTTATTTCACCCCTTCGTCCAACAGGTTTACGTACATCTAGGACACTCCGTACACGCACACACACATTATAACACAGTTCCTTTGTCTTTCCTCTTCTAAGTCAGAGATTCCTGTTAAGGAAGTTCCCCCCTCTCTCCCTCTCCCTCCTCTCTCCCTCTCCATCCTCTCTCTGACCTTTTTAGCTCCTGCCCTCGCCCGTGACCCCATCGGGGCGTATCCCCGAATCCGCCGTGATGCGTTGCGGGGCGGGTCTCGAACCCCGGATCAATAGCTGTCAGGGGCTTCATACCGGAACCTCTTATAGACTGACAATAAGCCCAGCACGAAAGCCTCTTTAACCCCTGCCACAACATATACCTCCCGACTTATACCGATTAAACCCCATTATTCTGCCCATCAACGAGAGTAGAGGCACTCATTCTGCATTGAAATTAACTATGTGTAATCCAACGCAGTCATGGTGTGGTAATTCTGAAAAGAATGAGGAATTGGAGCAGCAGAAGAGGAAACACGAGTGGCAATTATTTTCCATATGGAAAAGAGATTGGGTAATCCAACCGAGACATTACGAAAATCTGAAGAGGTAACTTGAATGCGCCTTAAATATTTTAGAGGAGATTGCAGACAGAAGAAGGATGTATTTATTATTATTTTTCATTGAGGGTAAAAACCAACGAATCCATCTCTGCTATACAGTTTGTAAGGCAAGATCTGAAAAGAAAGATGTGAAGATGAAGAAAATGAAAGTGTGTGGAAGAAATATTGCCGCAGCTCCACCTGTAGTCAGTGGGGCTGAAAAGGCACGTCCTTGCTGGCGTTGAGTCCAGGAGAGCGCGCATTCCTCCAGATGTTAGCTTCAGGCATGTTTATGAGGGAAAAAGGGGAGCAAAACTGACCCTGAAAAGAAGTAAAACTGAGTAACTGTCGTAGAATTAGGCAGTTATCGCCTATTTATCGATTCCTTCGTTTGTTCGGGGAGGGACGACGACAGCCCACAATAATAATTGGAATTGAATTTCGTTGAGTCCGCAGGTTTTGGGGTTATTCCAATACTATAAATATGGTTGGCCGGGATTGGTCCTATTTAATTAGGCTTTGGTGGTTGGAGGACTTAAACAAGAATTGCAAAAATAATCTTTAATTACACAACAAAACATATAATACAAATAATTACACTCTCTAGTTTTTAATTAATTCAGCAATGAGGAAATTATCAATAATTACTCATGCCGCAAGTGTTCAATACTCCGAGTACTAACCGGATTGGTTTTAGGAAGAAACTACGAATGGCATCCTAGCCTTAGGGAGTCACAATAATTCCCTTTAGTTATCCGACATGACTCGGGAGGAGACTACTTGACGAGTCTTAGTCGGAGGGCGTCGCACCGCCTCGACGAGAAAAGGAAAGGTGTAAATATCTTACTATTTGGGGGGAGGGGGTTACTACAAGTAGACACTCGGGGAAGATTCTCCAAGTAGATGCTCAAAAGGGAAAGATTCTCCTGTAGACGCTCGAGGGGAAAAACTCCTGTGGGGCTGAGACTGTGTGCTTCTTCTGGACGGGTCCTTCGATCCTGACGCCGTCGTTTCAAATAAGAGTCCACAGACGTCTTAGAAGAGGCCGCCGAATACCTTCTCTATTTCCCGGGCTTGGCTCACTCGTGAGCAACGTAGAGACAGCTCGCCACCACCCCCTGAGGTCTTGCCAAGGGAAGGGGGGGACTTCTTCGGGACTCTCCCTTGGGGGATTCTGACGGAATACTTCCACGATTAATTTTGTGACGGGGAATATATAGGCGTTCGCCGGAACTCCTATATTTACTAACGGAAGCAAATAAGCCCTGCATCACCCCCTCGGCATTTATTGCTCGGCGGCGGGGTTTTGAAGTTTAATGGTACAACTGAACCAAAGAAATTCTCGGTACTAGGGGGGAAGGGAAAGGAAATGGGGCAAACAATATAATGGTCATTGTGAAGATTCGCGGCCCCTGATTTGCCGCGCGATATTTGGGCTATTTTGCTATCGTTTTGTTTTTTTCAGCGATCCCACTGGCTAATCAGCTTCCTGTATTATACAACGTCATTAACCAATCAGAACCGTTTATTTTCCCAATTTTCTTTTATGTTTCTAAAGACGGGTAAAATGTAGGGAGTTTTCGGTATTTTCTTGTTTTTCGTAAGTTTATTATCGATCTCGCCTAAATAATATATGCCTGCCACTATTTTTTCTTTTGATGTAGTTTTCTTTGTTTTTTTATTTAGCAAAGAATTGTGTTCGCCGAATCGAAGTATGAAAAGCGTTAACCATTTATTTTTCCCAGCTTCCCTTCGTGTTTGGCGTCAGTTGTTTCGAAATAGAAAGTGCGTGCGTTGTCTGTTCATTATTTTTGTGTTCTAACTAACCACAATAAAACAAACGAATTTTTAATTAACCATCAGTTAAAACAAATTCGAGTGTAACTCTGAAATAGCAGTTAACAAAGATGTTTTTTTCAGTTGCTGTAAATATTTTGCTGCGCTGAGGGCAAGCGCTAATGATGCAGATTCAAAATGTCCGCTGCACTTTTGCATTAAAATCTTATGTTTGGCTTTCGAATTAGGAATATTACTAGTTTTCTTTTTAAGTTGCGGGGGGTATAACTTCCTAAAATTAAGTGGGGGTTATGCCATTTCGAAACTGCCTAAAAAATATTTATTTGCTCTGGGGGCAAGCGCGAACAGTGCAAATTCAAAATGTCTGCTCCACTTTTGTATTCAAATCTCATGTTTAGTTTTCGAATTAGGAATATTTAGGGGGTTTTTTTCAAGTTCCAGGGGAGAGGGGTGGTGCAATTTCGAAACTGTCTAAAATATGTTAATTTTTATTCTTGTCTTAAAATAATGACTCAAAATAATGAAGTGAGTGAGACAAAAAGAAAGTAACTAGAAAAGTATTAAAAAAAATCGTGCGGGAAATCAGGGGCCGCGAATCTTCACAATTACCCAATATAATTACGTAGAATTGACAAAATGAATAAACAGACTTAAGGAACACTGAAAAAGAATCGTGAGTATTTATTTGGTAATACTTCAGATTAGGGGCGCACGGTAGGTGGCGCTGTTAGTAGGCTACAATATATCTCTTATGACGTCAGACGGTAGCTTCAGATGTGACCAATCACAGCGTTATATTTTTCTGTTTTGGGATTTGTAACTTTTCGTCAGTATTATTTACTAAATATCTGCGCCTTTGCTCGTTTATAGTTTTTTTTCTAAGTTAGGTAAGGTTTCTTGATGTCTTTTATTGTTTTGTTTTTAGTTTTTGTATTTTTTTGTTTCACAGCGAACGATAACAGCTTCTTACTGGCAACGTCGTAGCTATAAATAGAACCCGCTTAGCACTTGTTTCTATTTTGTTATGGCTTTTTAGTGCTGTAGTTGTGCTTCTTCGTTATTCGAATTCGGGTTTATTTTGTATGACCGCGAACAACTTTTAGATTATTTAGAGGCGCATAAACTAATCAAGAAACCTATAAACACAAGTATTGTTTGTCATTAGGTTAGGTTTTTCTGCCAGTAAAAAGCTGTTGGGGAAAACCTCCTCAGTTAATTCAAGGGGACTGCTCGTGGGGGAGATATCACTGCGAGGGAACCACCCTGCGATGACATATACAAAAAAATATAACGTCGTAATTGTTCACATCTGACACTACCGTCTGACGTGATAAGACATATATTGTAGCCCAAAATTGTAGCCTATAAACAGCGCCACCTCTTGTGCGCCCCGAAACTGAAGTGTTACCATTTATTTTAACTGCGAAAAGGAAAATGTGACCAACAAAGGCATTTTAGTTATTGTCAGGAGGGGGGGGTGGAACAGGGAACTTAATAAATTCATTTGTGAACAGAAAGATTAAGGGGGGAAGGGACAAATGAGGATAAAATAGGGTAAATACGAAGAATAAGAATAGTGGAGAGGATGCAAGAACTTAGACAAAGAGGAGCTCTAGAAGGAGCACTTCAAACTAAGGGATTTCGAGGTTTTAAGTACTCCCTTAATACTTGTTTAGATTTCCTTAAGTGTACCTTTAATTCTCCTTTAATGTTTCTTATGTACTTCGTTTCTACTCCTTAAGTACTGTATTGTACCTTGATTACTCCTCAGCTTTTATGTAATAACTTTTAGTGCTCCTGAAGTATGCTTTAGTCTTCCTTAATTAATCCTCAAGTACTCCTTCATACTCCTTAGGCAATCGTATAGTGATACTTAAGTACTCCCTAATTCCTACTTAAGTCATCTTTTAGTAGTCCTTTAGTGCTCTTAAGTACTCTGACTTCATTTAGTAATTCTAAGTATTTCTTTAGTGTTTCTTAAGTGTTCATTTATTGCTCATCGAGTACTCCTTCAGCGCTCATTAAACTCTTCTCTAATAAGTAAATACTCATTTATTCCTCCTTAAGTATTACTTTTGTGCTCTATATGTACTTATCTAGTCATCCTTAAGTGCTCATTAAGAGCTTTCTATATACTCATTTGGCACTCCTTTAGCATTCTGTACGTATTTCTTTAGTTCTTTAGTATTCCTTAATTATTCATTCAGTGCGACTTGAGCACTCCTTACTACTCCTTTACTTCTCGTAAAGTACTCCTTTAATGCTCCCTAAGTTCCTTGTTTCAGTAGTTTCTAACACAGTGCCACCGAAAAGTCCGGCTTCCAGCTCACCTTCTCAACCACCTTTCAATGCACCTCGCGCAAACTACTTTCCAAGCCCCCTGCCAAGGCACCATTTAAACCATCTGTCAAGCCACCTGCCAAGGCACCATTTAAACCATCTGCCCAGCTACCTGCCAACTCACCTGCCCAGCTACATTTCAGGCTTCCTTCCAATTTACTCGTGGACCCAATTTCAAAGTCACCTCTCCATTACATTCTAAATCTTCCTCCAGGCCACCTTCTAGCAAGCAACCACCTACCTACCAAACCACTTTGCAGGGCACCTTCTAATGACTTGTCAAGGTATTTTTCAAACCACCTTCCAAGCTACTACCGACCCATTTTTCAAGTCATTAGTGCACCGCATTCCAAGCTACCCCCAAGCCACATTTGAAGCTACTTGTCAACCCACGGAGTGAAATCCTTCCCAAGCCACCTTCTAAGCACCCCTCCCCCCCCACCCCCACCCACACCGCCGACCCACCAGCCAGCTTCCACAATAGCCATTAATCCCCAATCATAAATTATAGTCACAAAATATCAGTCCATCTGTGGTGGTTGAGCTGAGTCTTCAATGTTCGATTTAAACCATTTCCCAAAGGTGGTTGTCAACACGTACCAACACCACTAAACAAAACCGACCCCATCCCACGCGTTACTGCGTGCCCTCCCGCCCCAAACACTCGCAAGTTCATCTGGGCTATATACATACGAGTATATTCCACACATTTTCATTTCCTCTATCTTCACCACTGACTTTGCAAGTCTTTCATTAAAAACTTTTTATCAGATTGCCCTTCACTTAAACCACCCTTATTACACCTAAAACATGAAATATAAAGGAATACCTATGGTGCTGGAGAAGACAACTCCCATCCATCGGGTCCCCAGGTTGCGGATCGGGGGAAGGCCTCTAGATATAGAGGTTAGTTGCGAATAAACTGAATAAGCAGCCCCGGACAAAATCACGAGTCGCCCTTTGGCAAGGCGTAGCGCTCGGTAGCCACCCTATACCAGGGTTACGGTATGGGCAGGTGGAGCTCATAGTCTTGTGTGACAATCCACCTAGGAGAGGGACAACTCCGAACTCAAACCCGGGCAGGTGGAGCTCGAAGTCTTGGTTGACAATCCGCCTAGGAGAGGGATAACTCTGAATCCAAACCCTCCACTGTCTTGTGGATAGACACTTCAGTCAAAGGCTAAGGGACCTCCCTGACAGAAAGGTGTTCTCTTGCATTGGATTGTGCCATAGCCTCTGTACCATGGTCTTCCACTCTCTTGTGTTTGAGATCCCTGCCTAAGGGTACATTTAGGCATACTTTCCTATTTTTCATTCCTCCTCTTGTTTTACTCAAATGGTGTGTAGGGCAGGCTTAATAGATGAGCAAAGAGGCTCTGATGGCTTTTCATGAGGTTGCCTTGGTCTATTCTTTTCTTTTCTCTTTTCTTTATTCTTTTTCATTCCAAAGTCATCATTACTGTCCTCCCTCAGTTGTTGTGGCGTCCTGAAGGGAATTTTGCCTTGCATGATGTGTCGGCTCCATCATGTTGACCAGTTTTTTTTCCGACATATAATATTCAGTTAATGAAAGTTTTGCTATTGAATAATTTTGTACAAATTGTTGTTGTTGTTGTTGTACAAATTGTTATTTTTGTTGAAGATCTTGTTGCTAATATTATTTTTTTAATATCGATTTTAATTTTATCAGGAGATATTGAGCTCAACCCTGGACCTGGTCATCCTCGTCAGATAAAATGTCGTCTACTCTATATTAATATTAGGGGCCTACATGCCAATATTAAAGACTTGACTGCTTCATCCAAGTCTCATGACATTTTACTCTGTTCAGAGACCCTGGTTTCAAATATGAGGCATGTCTCTGAACTACTTATACCAGGCTTCAAAAAACCAATTTTACTTAGGCGTGATGCCATTCCTAGGGCTAGAGGAATGGCAGTTTACATTAGGAATGGTTACTCTGCTTCAAAGACCTCCTATGCTTGTTCTTGCCATGAGATGCAAGTTATGAAAGTATGTGGTAAGCAAAATAATTTTTATCTTTTTTCTGTCTATCGCAATCCAGACTTAGATGATACTATTTTTGATTGTCTGCTCCTTGCCATGGCCAAGGTACAGGAAAATGACCGGAAAGCCTGCTTTGTATTTATGGGAGACCTCAATGCTCATCATAGGCAATGGCTGTCTTCTGTCTCCCCTACTGACTGTCATGGTATCAGGGCTTATGATTTTGCGTGTGAGTCGGGTTGTGAGCAAGTCATTAGGGAGCCTACCCATTCATCTGGGAACTGCCTTGACTTGGTTTTCACTGATTCCCCTGGAGTCGTTACAAGTGCTGTTGATCCTCCTGTGGGAACTTCTGACCACTGTGCAATTTCTATAACTATCTGTATTGTGCAATCTATTCCTAATATAGCTCATACAAGCAAAGTATTCATCAAATCTCAAGTAGACTGGTGCAATATATTAAATGATATCTCCCGGATCAACTGGCCACTAATATATAAGGAGGTTGAAGCAGTTCGTATTTTGAATGATAAAATTGTTTCAATTATTGATAGACATGTTCCATTCCGTATGATCAGATATCGCACTAAGGACAAAGCCTGGTTTAATGATGACTGTAAGAGGGCTCATATGCAGAAACAAGAAGCCTACAACCTGTGGAAGGGGAGTAGATCTGCCTTTCTATGGGATAATTATGTGCACTACAGAACAGCAGCTCAGAGGGTATATAATAATGCGGAAGTTGAATTCAATACTACCACAAAGGGAACTCTTCAGCGCACAGCAAATTCCCACAAATTCTGGACCACTCTCAAGTCTGCTCTTTTTGGGAATGATTCATCTATGCCACCCCTTCTTAAACCTGATGGTTCCATTACCCATAGTCCTGAAGAAAAGGCAACACTGTTGGCTGATGTTTTTGATAATAAACAAAGTAATGAGAATCTAACTCTACCTGACACTTGTTTCCCTGAACCAAGGTTAAACAAGATTGCTTTCCGTTCAAGTGAAGTAAAACAGTTACTTCTTGATCTGGATGCTTATGGTGGTACTGACCCAAATGGTATATTCCCTTTATTCTTTAAGAAAACTGCAGAGTATTTGGCTCCCAAGCTTTCCGTTATTCTTCGGAAGCTGGCGAGGAGTGGTAGTTTTTGCGAATGTTGGAGAATTGGTAACATCACTCCACTATGTAAAAGTGCAAGTGGTAGTTTTAACCCTACTGAATATAGGCCCATTTCTATAACTCCTGTTCTATCTAAGATTTTTGAACGTTTACTAGCTAAACGTTTAAGTACATTTGCCGAGCTTAATCGTCTGTTTCCCTTTTTACAGTTTGGATTTCGTAAGGGTCTGAGCACTTGTGATGCACTTCTCACAGTCTCCACCATTGTCCAAAAATCATTAGACTCTGGTCAAGAAGTTCGCTTAGTTGGCCTGGATTTCAGTGCCGCATTTGACCGTGTCAATCATAAGGCCCTGATATTTAAGTTGAAGCAGTTGGGAGTAGGTGGTGTATTTTTAAATATTATTGAACAATTTTTAACAAATCGACATCAAAAGGTTTATGTTGACAATAATTTTAGTGATGAGAGAGAGGTGCTATCTGGTGTACCACAAGGCAGTGTTCTTGGTCCTCTACTGTTTATATTATATACCCATGATATGTGGTTTGGACTGGAAAATAGACTTATAGCCTATGCTGATGATGCTACTCTAATAGCCCCAGTCCCATCTCCTGAGTTGAGAGCATCGGTTGCAGAGTCTTTAAATAGAGATCTGGCTAAGATAAATGTTTGGTGCACTTCATGGGGCATGAAGTTAAATGCAAAGAAAACCCAGAGTATGATTGTTAGCAGATCCAGAACACTAGATCCTCCCCATCCAGATCTTTTAATAAATAACATTCCCATCTCCATATGTGATTCTTTTAAGTTGCTTGGAGTTATGCTTGACTCTAGGTTTACTTTTGAGAATCACATTCGATCTATTTCCTCCTCTATTGCTCAAAAAATTGGCATTTTGAGGAAATCTTACAAAGTATTTGGAGAGCAGACTGTTCTTAAAAATTGTTTTAATGCTTTTATTCTTCCGTGTTTTGAATATTGCGCCCCTGTTTGGAGTTCGGCAGCCAACTCTTATCTTAATTTATTAGATAAAAATTTGAGAGCAATAAAATTTTTAATTCCTGACCTCAAAGTTGATCTGTGGCACAGGCGAGCAATAAGCTCCTTATGCATCTTATATAAAATTTTTAACAATGCAGATCATCCACTGCATCACGATCTGCCCAATTTATATGCCCCTCAACGAGTTACCAGAGGTGTACTAAATGCCAATAGTAGGGCCTTTACGCCTATGAGATTCAACACAACACAGTTTTCAAGAAGTTTCATTCCTAACACAACTAAACTGTGGAATGAACTTCCTAGTGTTGTTGTTGAGTCCTTGGAACTTCAGAAATTTAAAGTGGGTGCTAATACATTTTTAATTAACAGAAACTTATAACTTTAATATTTTATTCATTATCCATACATATATAATATTATAATATTTTTAACATTATAGCATTTAATTTTTTTTTTTTTTTTTTTTTTTTTGATTTTCTATTTATTTATTATGTTTTTCTTAATCTTTGTTTCGTTTTTTCCATACCAGGTTTCTTTCCCCGCTGGGGCCCTTGGGCTTATAGCTATTTGCTCTTCCAGTTGGGGTTGTGGCTTGGAACTTTAATAATAATAATAACTTGTATTATCGAAGTTAAACTACACTGCGTCTGGTTAGTTAATGGATGGAGTCAAAATTCAGGCCACTAAGGCTTGGCGGGTTACCACGATAGAGTTCGTGCTTGCGAGTGCTTCTTTTTTTCTTTGTACGCAGTTCTTCATGAGTTTTATACCCCCCCTCCCCCGGGCCCTAATTATTAGAGGCTTGATGGTGGCTAAAGGTCTTTATCATTACTCCTTTCCTTTATTTTAGTATTTTGAACAATTTTATACATTTGTTTGCCATACTGAACGATTTTGTGTACGACTTTATGTGATTTTTTAACGATTTTTTGTAGTTTTGGGGGGGGACGATTTTTTTATGGTTTTGTCTGATTTTTGTACGATTTTTCCGTCTGCTTTTGTAGTTTTTGTACAATTTTTATACCTATCGTCCGACAAAGACCAATAGGTCACTAAAGACCAACCTCATTTAGTTTATGTTTATCATTTTAAAATAATGCTCGTTCAGGCGATCCATAACACCATTCACAGAGCTGCCGCCAACACCTTATGCGGGAAGAGAATTCCAGGAGGTGACGATTTGGAAGGTAAAAGAATGGATCTCTCGCTCTCTTAGTGGATTAGGCTCTAGATTCACATAGATAGGTAGCGGGTTCGTTTCCTAGCGAGTGTGCACACAATTTGTTTGCGTTTCTAGGGAGCTAGTCGCTTACTGATAGTTCTACTTGCCCCGAAGTATGTTTTCAAGGCTCGTCGGTAACTTGAATTAGTGGTTTGAAATATTAATGAAGGGATTAGAAAATAGGAAAGGGTGTTTCATTATAGACAGTTTTAAATTGGAAAAGGAGTATAGGTCAACAAAGACCCCCTTCCCCCCCCTAAAAAAATGGCTTCCTTACCTCACTGATTAAATTTGATTAAACACTTCCTAAAAAAAACACGCCATACAAATTAAACTTGAGGCGAGTCTTGAATATTGTGGAGAGGAGTTTGAAGGGAAAGGATGAATAATCAGGTTTGAAAGAATAAATTTTAAAAGTAAGGAGGGCATAAGGGAGTGGCCTTCCCTGGGCCCCGTGGGGCAGGCGCTATTAATGCCTAGACTTCTGCTAACGTACAAAAATGGCAGAGAGAATAGAGGAAAAAGCTTCCTCAACGGCTCTGTCCCCTTGGACTTCAGCCACCTCCTCAACATGACTCAAGCTCAAGCCATCACTCGGGATAATAATCTCTATTCAAGGGGAGGGAGAAAACCTCGGCGATCCACCCACAAGTCCAGTGACAATAAACTGATGGGTAGTTACTCTTGAAAACAAGGTCATAATACCCGTGATCGACAGTGCGGCCTATGATAGAGAAGAAAACCTGATGAAACGTGTTAAAATAGACTAACAAGAGAGACGGTAGTCTTTTGTACTGCCCTCTTTTCCTCTGTCTATTTTAGCACGGCTTCAAGTTTTCATCTCAGTACTCAGAGCGGTTGAACACCAATCGATTTATGACATTATTTTTCAATATGTACTCCTGACAGCGGTGTTTTGCCTGTTCGCATGTCAATGGATCTTGTAAGGGAGTCTTCCTCCGGGTAAGTATGGGACCTTTCCATCCGTTACACTTTAAATTTAGAACGCTTCGGGGGGTTATACCATCAGTTTCCCTCCTCTCTCGCTTTCTGAGAACTCATGCGACCTCCAACTAGGGCATAAGTAGAGCAACGAACTACATCAAGAGCAGGTCCAATTAGTTCAAGCTTCTTTGCAGCAACTTCAAACATCTCAATTTTGATCTATCTCTTAATTATAGCTACTTCGTCTCATTTTTCAACTTTGACCTTCCAACCTATTTATTTTTTTATCTTTTGGGGCTTACCATAAGTAAAATTAAGCTCGTATCAAGCGGAAAGGTAAGTGCTTACGTTCTACGATTTATCGCGTTATCTTCATGATCGTCACACATTTAAACGTATCAAGTAACTACTATTAGGTTGCTGTCGAAACAACATATTTGAAATCTTCAGACTCTCCTTAGACTGCAATTGTGCAGATATTATTAAAATTCAAATATAAAATCTATAAACTTTTTACTGAATTCCTATTTTAACTTCACTTCCATTAAAGAATGAATCCGGGAACTAACGCTATTTGGGGATCCTCAGAAAAGGGAACAATCGTTTTCAAAACGCAGTGAATTAATTTCCGATCGTTTATTCCTTTTTCATTGGCCAAGATCAAATTCCTACCTAATACGCTATTGACGTCTCTCAACTCGGAGCGATCGTATTAAGATAATTCGACTAGGCAATGGCTTCGCCACTCCCCCCTACGGGGGGGGGGGAAGCTTGCGCTTCACTACTAAGATTAAAATTTAAAATCTAAAAAAAAGCAGCCATGGTTAAATTTTTATAATTTTTCTGAACTTCGCCAATTATAATAATTTTAAAAAGGAACTCTAAACTAAATTTCTCCCCTTTCAAAATATTACGTTGCTAAAATATAGTTATAGAAGAAGACATATAAAAATAAATTTTCTGAACTTCACCTTTTGTAATTCTTTGAGTTTAAAAAATATCACAAAATGTCGATACTTATATTTATTTCTGAACTTCACCATTTTGTTTTTGATATTTTAAAAGAATTATTAGAAATAACTTTGGTAAAAAACATAAGTCATAACCAAACTAAGATGAAATTATTATTCAAATACTCAAAATTTTCCCCTTCTTAAATTATAGAGTTAGTGATGATAATAATGATGATGATAATAATTCTAATTATATTGGCAGCGCTCTGAGTCTAAAGATGGTGCGCAGGGGTGCGCAGGCGGTGAGGATTGGTTTCCAGGCCGCTGATTAGTTGAAAATCACAATACTTCCTCACTCCCTGCACCTTCTCCTGTAATCAGGCCGGTCCATGATACTCTCGGGATTGCCAGTGATTGTTATTCTAATCTTTATGTGAATTTCATTGTCAACAATTGAAAATGACGCAGGGGTGGAGCTTGTCTCCATTGATTTTAACTAACACTAGATTTTTACCAGTAACGCAAAGAGAGAGAGAGAGAGAGAGAGAGAGAGAGAGAGAGAGAGAGAGAGAATGCTGCTGCTGCTCCGGGTGGTGGTCGTGGTCGTAGTGTAGTACTCGTGGTGGTGGTGGTGTAGTAATTATGATGGTAGTAGTGGTGATAGTGATGGTAGTGTGGTAGTGACAGTGGTAATAGTGATTGATGGTGGGGGTAGTAGGTGTGGTAGTATTGGTGGTGGTGCGTGTAGTAGTAGTGGTGGTGGCGTTGTAGAAGTGATGGTGGTGGTGGCGTTGTAGAAGTGATGGTGGTGGTGGTAGTAGTTGTGATGGTGTGGTAGTGCTAGTGGTAGTGGGGGTGGTGTAGTGGTGGTGGTAGAGGTATAGTGGTGGTAGTAGTTGTGTAGTAATAATCGTGGTGTTAGTGATGGTGATGGTGGTGCAGTAGTGATATTGGTGGTCGTGGTGGTGGAAATGGTAAAGTAGTAGTAGTAGTAGTGGTTGTAGCGGTGTTGTAGTATTAGTAGTAGTGTCGGTAGAGTAGAAGTGGTGGTGGTGATGGTGGTGTAATAGTAATTGTTTTGGGGGTGATGGTGGTGTCTTAGTAGTTGTGGTAGTGGTGGTTGTGTAGTAGTAGTGGGTGTGTATTAGAAGTTGTGGTGAGGTTGATGGTGTAGTAGTAGTGGTGGGGATTGATGTTGATATAGTAGTAATGGTGGTGGTATAGTAGTAGTGGTGGTGGCGTAGTAGTAGTGGTGGTGGCGCAGTATTAATGGTGGTGAAGATAGTGTAGTAGTAGTGGTGTGGGGGTGTAGTAGTATTGATGGTAGTCTCAAGCTCAAAACAAGAACCCACGAAGCAGTTAAACTCTAACAAGAAGAGTCCAATTATCAAATCTGAAATTAAAAATAAGATTGAAAAACTCGTCACGGCTAAACTCTTGAAGTGAGAGACTTCTTCTGTTTGGTCTCATTCAACAGATAAATAATTATAAAAACCTCTTTTGGGGGTCCCTCGTCCCATGGATGGGGCCGTAGAATGCGGGGATTTACCCAACATTTCTGAAATGCCGCAAATGAAAAGAGAAAACCTGGTTTCTTCACCGGGACAAAAATCGACAAATGAAAAGTTATCACTTTTCTACGGATTTTCCCGATGAAGGCAATTTTTTTTAACAGTTTGAATTTTTTTTCTTAGTTCAAGTATGACTTTGTGTTATTGTAATTTTATTAAAAAATTGTAATATAATGAAACCTTTTGATATTAAAGTCGATATTTTGGACTTTTTTAAAAGAAAAGTGATTGGAAAAGAGAGATTCCGAGGGATTTTCCCCAATTTTTAAAATTAACGCTGGTTTTTCGTATATTTGAACCTTTTATCAAACTTCTATCTAAAATTAAACAAAAACATTATTAAAATTTTGTGTAATTAAAAAAATTACATATCGTGAAGTTCAGAAAATGCATTAAATTAAGGCATAGGTAAAGTAATTATACGGAGAACTCTCCTCAGGAAAGCGAAACCAGGGTAGGCCTCACAAGCGTTTCAAGGACCTTGTGGAGGCGAACTCAGTCCCGGCCGGAATAGCTGCAAAATAACTGAAGGAATAACTGACAGAATCTACTGGTGAGCTCTGATAAAGAAGGCCCATAACCGCTTTGAGGAAGAGCGACGTTCATGTGTCACTGAGGCCCGAGAGAGAAGGAAGGCTGCAGCAGCCGTACCTGCAGAACCTGGACAGTTACCCTCCCCTGATACTCACCCCCAGCTCTCACCTGGGGCTCCAAGTAGTTGTTAGCTTAGAACAACGGCCACATCCCGGGCAACCATCTCAGCTGATGAGCCAAACCAGGTGAGGGGGCACCACAACTCCAAATTGCGGTGTTGAGCAATGACAGTTCTACTAAGTAAAGTGTGGAGCAGTGTAAATGTCACAGCAAGGTGGGTGACACACCTTAGGGCAAGCCAGGCATCAAAAGTGGTTATCGAACAGGCACCGTAGAAGAGGAGTGAAGCCCTCACTACGTACTAATCCTAGTTTAACCATGGACTTGTCAAGAATTATGGTAGGATTGGTTGCAGGCGTCCTGGAAGATATGGTACAGCGGTAAAGGTAAAAAGTATAGCTCATTCGAATGCTGCTTTGAATGTTTTGGTGTCGAAACTCATTCAAAAAAGGACTGTCAGGCAAAGGACGTCACGTGTTCAAACTGCTCCCAACCAGGACACGGGTGGAAGGAGTGTTCGTCACAGAAGTCCAAATGCGTAAACTGCGGAGGGAACCACAAGACCTTGGTCATGAGGTGTCAGAACTGTAAAGAGGCAATTCGGGCCATGAGAGAAAAATAAAGAAGGCAAAGGAGGCAAGGACACGTACCTACCTGGAAGTAGCGGCCCCACCCAAAAATATCTCGGTAGAAAGGATAGACGGCCCAAAATGATTAATTCCGGGGGATTATGGCGATGGTTATAATCGCCCAACCCCCCCTGTCCAACTTGGCATATCCTAGCACATTCGCAAAGGAATTTAATCGCCGTTTGCAAGAGAATTGGAACTCAGATAAAAACTGTGGCTCCCCCAAAAAATCCTCCCTCGAAAGATTTACTGAAGATACAGTTCATCGACGACAAAAACGTAAAAGAAATTATACGAGGCGAAACAGCGGAAGAAGACGAGGAAGACTCAAAGAGCGTAAACTTAAACAAAAGCCCAAAGAAAACGAAAAAGAAGGGAAAGAACACCCCCCCCCCCCCGATCCAAGAAAACGAACCATTAAGTACAAAAGACGACGATGAAAAAGAAATAAACAAGTCACATTGAAGAAAGAAATCCTGAACGAGGGTTATCTATTCGACAGAACAGATGTCGACCTTAGGGTGTTCAGCTCGCCCTGAGCAAGCCACCGATTGGAAGCTCGAGAGAGATGCTCCAAGGAGTCATTTCAGGGAGGTTCAAGTGGATCTTTGATGACCCATACTTCCTAAAAGAAATCAAGGTCTGCGATTGGAGGGCGCAGTATATGTACCTCCCTGCATCCTGCGTCCACGGTCAACATGCAGACCTTCAAACAAATAAAAACTGGACAGAAAACATCGGAAATCGAATAGAAATGAAATACTAAAAAATTGATTAAGTGCAAAGTGAAAAATTATAAAGTGTTAGAATTAAAATAGTTCCATAATTTAAAATTAATATTATAAAATGAAGTAAATTAGAAAGATGCTAAAGTGTTAAAATAATAGTGATTAATATTAAGTTAATTAACATAAAAGTGTATTAAACTATAAAAAGTGACGAAACTTTAAATAGTTAATTAATATAAAATGTTTAATAAAAAATAGATTAAAGTAAAAACGAATTAGCATAAAACAATGAAGGTGAGTAAAATTGAAATCTTAATACTAATAAACCAGAATATAAATAAACTTTTCTTGGACTAATTATAAAATAAATAAATAAAATTTAAATAGTAAATTAAAAGTATTTAAAACAATCATTGTTTAATTGTGTAAGGTAAGAAGTTATTCGAATTAAACGGAAACTTTAAATAATAACAAAAATTTATAGATACTTACGCCGTATGCTAAGAAAAATGTGAAAGGCACTTTTATCAGATTTAGTGTAACTTCACAATTATTTCTAAATTTATTATATGCAAAAGGCTAAAATGTAAAATAAATCAAAAAATAGGTTTTGGTGCTCAAATGAGCGTTTCACATTTGTTTTAGCATACGACCGGTAAACTTAAATGAGTATTTGATTTTTTAACAATCATTTAAAAAATCATAATTCTAAAATGTAAAATTGTAAATTTTCAACTTTAAATATGTGTATATATTAGAATTATTATCATATAATATCTAAATAGCTGATTTTCACTGACTCCTGGAAGCTTTAATAATCCTACTTCGACTCATAGCTTTCTCTTCTTGACACAATTTCTCTTCTCCCCACTATTAACTGTATTTATACTTTCCAATTGATTTTGCATTAAGTAATTAATTACGTGATTAATGTAAAATGTACTTTTTGTATTTTCATTACTTATTAAATCTTATTTTAAGATGGGGGAAAAAAAGCTCTGCGGATTGTTGTTTTTTTTATATAAAAATAATTCCGATAAAAAATTACTCGCCTTTAGGCCTAGACAATACGCATGGATCTAAAAAAAATAAACTAAGAGTAAATATTAAGCTATGTTCTGGAAACCTTTTAAATCTTTTTAGACAAAAACCCACTTGCTAGACCAGATAGACCAGACTGTAGGCCTGCATGCGAAGCGCAATGGCGAAGCCGCTCGTCGTGTCGTTCTATTGTTTATTTCTAGTTAAAACAAGTTATTCCATTTAACATGATTAGAGTTTTCTAAACGATTAAAAACCTCGAATATTTCTTATGATTCGTTTGGTTTCTATCACTTCGAAGTTTAATTCCATTCATTCTCCTAATTTCTGTGTTTCAAGCCGCGTATCATTTGGGTGTAACGACGGCGCAATCTTTCGAATAAAATGACATCTCTTCGCAAATAGGGAAACCAGGATGAGCTTCTATATCCCGAATGAGAATGCACCAGACTTGTACATACATGAAGAGGTTCAATTATGTTCTTCGATTTATAGGTATCTATTGAAATGAGGTTCAGTAGTCATATAGAGAGGTCGAAAGGATGAATTTCAATCTCAAAGTTCTAATGTGCAAAGTGGAAGAGGATGTAGCTGAGATTACATACAATTAAGAGGATTTGCAGATTTTAGCAACATGAGCTTTGAGAGATAACTGAATATCAAAAGGTGTATCTGTATTAGGGTAATTTCCAAGAGAGGGAGCACGTTTTTTTAGTGATTTTCCGCGCAAAACTAGCTATATTTAGCTATATTTCTAGCGCTTTCTACATACTCAACGGCCAATCACTGCTCTTCTCCAAACATGAATTGACCGATCAGGCTTGTTTTTAGTTGTGTTTTTTTTGGTTGGAGGGGGGGGGGTGTAATAGTCCAGAAAGCACACTCCCTCGATCCCGACCACATTGTTAATTGGAATCGCATTATATTGTATTATATATCATTTTGAAGTGATTTTTTTCCAGGATTAAAATATGGGTGCTGGTATAGTATGTGATCTACATGCATGTCTATGGTATAGGTTGTTATCTACATTAGATCACAAGGTATAGATTATGATCTACATTTAAAATTCATAATATTTACTCAACTTCTTGTTTGTTTAGTGTATACAACAAAGCAGCCTTTATAGTTTATGCACTTTTAGTCTTTAGCCCATAAGAACTAAAAAAAAAACACCCAAACCTTGAATATTAGCTATTTATTATCTATTTATAATCGATTGAAACGAATGTTTCTTCAAAGGATTGATTAAGGAATTCAGAGAAAGGCTTAGCAATAAATTCTTTAAATTGGTTTAGATAAAGAGTGCCTAGGGTGCGTGATAAATATCTGGGGGGTGCAAGAAACAGTGACTTCTGTCATTGTTGTGCGTTGAGAGTCATCATTCGGCCATCTTCGAGTGTGCTTCAAGAAGTTGCAGTTAGTCAATTTATGTTTGCACTTTATGCAGTAAAATCAAAGCTATTTTTTTAGGCCAATTTGTTCACGAAAAGTATTGTATATAATTAATAAAATGAGTTTCTAATCTTAAAAATGTGATATTAATTTTGTAGGGGTGCAAAGATTAAGCAAACATTTTTGGGGGGTATGGGAACACAAAAAAGGTTGCAAAACACTACTTTAGATGAATGGATTCATCATGTGCGGTTCCGGCAATTAGTTAAATTTTGCATCTTGAATGTAGACATTCCTGTGGCTCTGTAACTATTACTTTGATTCCTGTAACTGTCTAAATTATGATAGAGTAAGGTTCAAAGAGATAGTTCGTAAGTCGAACGATCTTATGGTAGAAAACTTATTCATTTCTGTATAGTTGATTTATGTATTTTTTCAACTTTTTATCAAGCCAGTTTGTTATGTGTGTATAATCTAGTGTGAATGAAATATATGCAAAAAAAAATCATAAAATTAGTCTTTGATATTACCTTGAAAGTGTGGCAGAACTTGCGCACATGGAGTGAGGGGTGAGAGTTGTTGGAAGATGGTGGGTCATCAGCAATAACGATGTAGGTTGAGATGTTGTGTTCAATGGCCCGCTACCTAATGTACAGGTCACTGGATAGACTCCTTCGAATAATTTACCCTCTTAAAGAAGCTGTCGGCGAATATTTGGGTGTTTTTTTTTTCATAAACAACGCTGTAATTCATTGAATCATAGATACTGACTCCAACCTTGATGTAGTGCTCCATATTTGGTTCCTGTGCAGCACACAATGACAAATGTTCTTCAAGCAAACGAAATCTTTTCGTGTTCATTTTTATGTGAAATCCCTTTAGGAAACATTTCATCTTCTTTTCTTTCCTCCTTTCTCTGAACTTTCATGTCTGAGTTCTTCATTTGTCAGTTGATGCAAATTATACGACTTGACTCAACTGGCAACGACTTAGGATGACGCTCATTAAGTGTCACTTAGGAACAAGTGACTCTGGGAGAGCAAAGTCACATTTGCTACTTTCGACTGCCGCTTGAAACATCTCTTCGCTGAGCATACACACACCCACCCATACGCACACCTTCTCGCCTACAGCCAACAACTCTCTCTCTCTCTCTCTCGTTCAGCATACATGCACAAACACACACTCTCTCTCTCTTTATTAAGTAGGGTGATAACGTCATCATGTATGGATGTACAAGTGAAAACCTGATGATACCATCTTGTATGTATGTGTGAGTAACGCACACGCTCAAAGAGTAAAGTGATTAAATTATATTTGGAACTGATAATTTTTTGCCCTCCACTCTTATTTTGTCTATTTACTCCCTTCCGCTTGTCTGTTTTGTCTATAGACAATATATCAACATATGTGGCCAAGCTTTCTCGATTTTTCCCTACGGACTGGCCTGGCCCATGGCTTGTTTTCGAAACGTAGTTGTACATGAGTTTATGGGTCTTGGGTTCTGAGTGGAGCCTTTGTGGGATCGGCTCCTGAACTTACACTTATTACTTTTGGCGATACCTTAGGGTTGAGTGCATGTTGAGATGTGTTTACAATGCCTTTTCTCACCTTTTATGTTGGTATTTGGGCATGGGGACGGACGTTTCCTCTATTCTGATTCCTTCCATTGAATCAAAACATTAGAAATTACAACGGAGCATCCGCGGAGCATCCGCGGAGCATCAGCGGAGCAAGTCAAAGATTTCAAACTTTTCTTCAGAAGACTTTCAAACACCTTCAATTTCCCCAATTTTACCATCAGGCTTAAGCTTTCCCGTTTCACTTTTTCAACTTTGACTTTCCAACCTATTTAATATTTTTCCTATTGTGCGCGATGTGTGTAAGTCAATAAAATTCATTGTCCACAAAAAGATAAGTGAACCTATTATTATATTTAATCAGCGACCACAAACTTCAAAGAGTTCAAACTCTCTTCTGCTTACAATCACCCGGCCTCCGTAATAATGCTGGGTGTCGTGGCTTCGAATGGCGAGAAAATGCCGACGGTGTGATTCGAGGCCGGTCACAGACACATCGTGGCCGATTACAGGGACATCTGGGCCAAGAAAGTCCTGCCTTGGTTGAGAAAGATTACGAAGAAGGCGGACTACGTCTTTCAGCATGACGGTGCCCCGGCCCACACGGCAAACCGTGGAAAAGTGGTTGGGGTCGAACATTAACTTCTGTTCGAAGGATTTTTGACTGCCGCAGTCGCCCGACCTCAATCTCATCGACTACAGCGTGTGGTCGAATGTCGATGGCAAACACTGCAAGGTCCGCCACAACAACGTCGACGAGCTGATGTCGTCCGTCAATCGCGAGTAGGCCAGCAATAGGAAGGATTTGGTCCGCAACGTTTGCGCAGCATTCAGATCTTGCATTGTACATAATTATAGTTTACAAACAAAGTCTTTGCATGATCAATGCTATTTTATTTTTTCAATTTAGTTTACCTTTCTTGCATTTATTTTCATCTGGTTCCTGATTATTCTGTGATCACTGCATTCGGTGAGTGCTGATAACTGATATGTGTTTTATAAGTTTTTACTAGTGGTAAATTGTATAATTGATTTCATTTCTTCGCTCTATAGGTGCTACTCATTTTTTGCCTTTGGTTTTTATTCTTTTGGAAGAAGGAATTCATAACATAATTGGCCGTGGTCATAGAATCTACTAATCTGCCTAAACCTTTATTTTCCTCAGCTGTTGTGTATGTATGTATGTATTCAAGTCATCCATAACCATCTCAAGGTGATGGTTTATTTGTATCTGCGTATGTGTGTTTGAATGTAGTCGTCAGTTGAGCTCTCCCTATAAAATGAGGGTGCGTTCATGAATGCTTCATTAAAACCCTCTACATTTCGAGCGAATGGAATTTCGTAGGTGCTTGGGTTTGGATTATTCGTAGTGAATGCCTTTATTCAGTTAATTAGTTCAATTAATTTAACAGATATTCCTACTATTTGCATAATAATAGAGGGTGATATACTACCATCTATACCAAATTATCTAGCTATTTGTGTGTGATGGGTGGGGGCGGGGTTATTTTATTTTCATAGGTTCTCGTGTATTTTCCTGAGCTCGATTTCCTCCATTCAGTAACCGGAGTGTAATTTCCAAATGTCATTGCGCTATCGCTTTTCCATTAACAGCTCACCTCCCTTCCTCATCCACACATACACAGGCGCTTTCTCTCATATACACTCACACGTACATACACACACAAATTTTCTCTCTCTCTCTGTTCCGATGAAAACTCTATATTTAAGGTGTCAACCACCCCATCACCATTTATGACTGTGTGAATTCAATTTCACATATTATGATGAACGGAGTCAACAGAATATGGACATAGCGAAGCCATATTGGGGCGAAATATTTCCCGGTTTGAAAGATTATTAAATAGTTACCATTTATGCCAATTTACATATATATCTTTTTATGAGTTACATCATATTAAACTAGTTTAATTGATTTACATCAATTTATGCCAATGTAAACAATTTGCATAATATAACTGATTTATACCGATCATGCCTATTTAAATGAGTTACATCGGCTTACACCAATTTAACTTATTTACATCAATTGATACCAATTTAAAGTATTTGCACCGATTGAAAAGATTTGCATTAATTTATTTTAAAGTTGTATGATTTTTCACCCATTTAAGTTATTTAAATAGTTACACAAACTTAAATATTAATGATTTACACCAATCTTTACTTATTTAACTGGTTTAAATATATTTTCCTTTTTGGTGTCAAATTTTAAATATTTACCTCTTATCTTCTAGCCCCTCACCCCCTTTCTTGGATTGTATGTCACTTAAATCAGTTCTGAGCTTGGTGGGATCAAGTTCTACTGCTTGTATATGAGGGTTTCTGCTTGAGGAATCAAATTTCTCCCCTCACTATTCAAATTTGAGGGGTAAGATAAGGGCTAATTAGAAGAGAATAGGGTAATCTATAAAACAAACGTGTATTTATGTTGATGGTTTACCCTTGTTCCACGATTTACCCTTTAGGAAAAGGTAAATATTTCTATAAATAGCCTTTTCCAGTTCACCCTCAAATCAAGGTTCTAGATTTTTTCATTAGAGAGTTACAATGGAAATTTTTGTTTGTAAAAACACAATAACACAATGAAGAATAGATACATAATCGAAATATAATGTATCTGTATTGAGAACTTGGAAAATTGTTGAAAACAGTATTCAAATATTATCAGGCAACTCTTCCAAAAGAGTTGCCAGGTGTCTCTTTTGGATGAAAAGTACATCCGTTAATCATACCTATATAATTACACTTTTACAAAAAGAAAGCGATAAAAATAATGAAATCATAATTAAGTAATATCAACACCTTAGGCAAGATCGACAAAAGATGAATATTTCGAAAAAAAACGACCTACAGCAGCGTTGGGGACATCTTCCCGCCACGATATACAATTTAGATCAAGATCATTTAAAGTTTCCGCGCCACTCGCCAACTACGCTTCCTCGTCTTCCAAGTGTGTGTTTTCTTTTTTTGGTAAACATCTAGATTGGCGGCTCGGCCGAAAAAGTGGATTTTTGTGTGTTTATATTTCGTTCACCCGTGCCTGAATATTCATGCGCGTTTGACTCCTATTCGAAATATAACCGGCGCCATTTTTTTTTTTTTAGAAAAATGCCCGAAAATAACCAATTAGGATCATACACGGGGGGGGGGGGGGGTTGTGTCCCCCAGACCCCCCCAATTGATTGAAACTCAGGATCATCGTAGGGTGGTCTCCCAATTGTATTGACCACCACACGAGTAGTCCCCTTAAATTTACTCCAAAAACGTGAAACATATTGGAACACGGACGAAATAGTTTACGTCCCATCGTTCGCTCCACTGAGCCTACATATTTACCCTTTGTTTTGCCCTCAAAGCTGAGCCAGGCACTCGGACTATAAATTCTTCAACAAAAGTCCGCACACCGAGACTACTGTTACTTCCTAGGAGAGCAAGACTGGCTTTCTTCACATCAGACCAGCAGCAGCTCTAACCAAAGGTATAAAACCTTTTCTACCCGTTCTCACAAGATTATTAGGCAGCTGTTACTTAATATTAGGGTCAAGTCGTATTAGGTCCGACTCAACACTTCAATAGAATTCTTATACCTAAGGAGGTCTTTTTTTCCCTCTACACAGTGGTATAATTAATCTTTTGTGCATTCTTTTTCAAATCTTGACCGACTAATTACTGTGAGCCCTATCAATGCTCGTAGTCTTAGAAATTAGAAGAATGAGTTATTTAGTTATATTATTGATGAAGATATAGATATAATATGTGCAATAGAATCATGGGTTAATAAAAATAAATTTAATGACAATGTAAGTGAATTTGAACCACAGGGTTTTGATATGTACTTTAACCAAAGGAAAGATAGTCCTGGTGGTGGGTTGATAATCATTTATAACAGAAATAGCATTTCTCCAAATCTAAGTAATTCTATAAAGCAAGGAGAAGTTGAGTCACTTTGGATAGATATTAGGGTCAGTAAAAATAGGATAATACACTTGGGAGCTTTTTACAGACCACCCAGATAGTCTGATTGTATTGATGAGTTAATGATCAGAGAAATAAGTAAAGGATGTGAAGTAAATACATTCTTGGTGACTTTAAATTAAATTTTGTGGACTAGGAAAATATGGTGTGTGCTTTAATTTTTTTTTTTCACTACTGTGCGTTCTACGGTGTTATTTTTCTATTGTGCTCCATGAAATTGCATATGTAAAATATGTATTATTGCTCATTTGCAACTATTTGAAGGCATAGAATAATGACTTTGTCTTTTCTCATCCTTCAATAATGTTTTGCTAACTTAGTCATCTTAAAAATGAAGTGATATGGTGTTGCTTTTATTTAATATGATTGTGTTAGGTGATTTCTTTCACTGAGATACAAGTTATGATTTAATTGTTTTCTTGAGTTTTTTTAGCTTGCAATTGAGGCTAACTTAGAAAATGTTGGCTGCCCAGAAGAGGATGTCTGGGAAAAGCTACACACCTGGCTTGTTCATTTAATGAAGTTCGCCAAGCAAAGATGAAAAAGCCTCCATTTAAATTATAGGAAGTACACAGAGGACATAAACAATGCTGTAAATGAACAAATTAACAACAGTGGAAAGGTAACCCATGTATATTACACACACACACACACATAATATATATATATATATATATATATATATATATAACTGAATCACGAAAATAAGGAACGTGAGGAATTAATGAATAACGTTACAGCCACGAGGAAAATGAAACAACGGAGAACTGCGAGGCCTTTCGACTAATGGTCCTTTACTAAGCAGACTAAAAGACAGGGAAAAAGAGAAAGATATTTATACACCTGATTAATGAAAATATGGGATATAAAGATTAAAAGGGGTGGGATTAGCAGATACCTGGGAAAATCCTATTAACGAGATGAGCCGTCAGGGTAAAAAAAAACAAAAAAAAAAGGTTACAAAAGAAAGGGGGGGGGCAGTGTTTAGGAATCACATATGCAATATGAAAACAAAAAAAGTTTACACATGATAACTAGAAGATATGACAAAAGAAAAATATGAGGAAAGGTTTTTTTATATAAATAAGCTAAAATAGCATCTAGGTGGTAATCATTAATTCAGAAATTTTATCTTTAAAATCATTCTTAAACATTCTTTTGATACAAGGGTCCAAAAAATACATTCCAGGGCCGAGATTAAAATTCGAAGTCAGTTGTATAAATGCCGATTCTAAAAGATTTCGTGAAAAAAAGTCATTTGATTTGGCAATCACAGAACTCTCCTTCCAATTAATACGATGGGAATTTTCACTCAAATGGATAAAAATGGCATTTGATGTTTGCCCAGGGTTTACAGAGTACTTATGTTGCTTAATACGCACATTCAGATCCTTACTAGTTTGCCCAATATAAAATGAAGGGCAATCCAAACAAGGGATTTTATAAATTACGTTATTTGTTTCATTAGGGCAATTTTTTATTAACATTCTTTTTAAAGTATTAGTATAAGAGAAAACAAAATTTACATTAAGTGTTTTTAACAATGTTTTTACGGTTTCAAAGCCATTAAAATAAGGTAAAATGAGGATATTCTTGGGCGCTTCCTTCTCAATAGTACTTTCGTTATAAACTTTTTTTTGGCTTTATTATAAAAAATATCAAGTATATTTGCTGGATAACACAAGTCTGCACCGATTTTTCTTATAGATTCAATTTCCTGATCCAAATATTGAGGACTGACAATGCGCACGTATATATATATATATACACAAGCCGCTGTTCTCTTCCTTAACAGGAAGAGCTTGGTTACTCAGGCACCCCTGCGGGGGTGTGGCCTACGGCCTTATTTGCTAATCTTAACCGCCTGTTTTAATCCCCTTTATAGACTTTATTTTAACACCCTGAACACCCTTTTCTTCTTCATCTTCTTATTCTTCTTCTTCTTCTTCTTCTTCTTCTTCTTCTTCTTCTTCTTCTTCTTCTTCTTCTACTTATAAAGGAATTATTAGAAATAACTTTGATAAAAAAAATAAATATACTTAGGTGACAACCGAACTAGAAGAAAAAATCTTATTCAAACCTTCAAAAAATCTCGTTCTTAAAATATAGGGTTATGGATATATATATATATATATATATATATATATATATATATATATATATATATATATATATATATATATATATATATATATATATATATAATAAAAAATATAAATAAGTAAATAAATTCAAATTTAAATAATAAATAAATGAATAAAAAAGTAAATAAATAAAAAAAATCTCGCCATTGCAGGACAAAATCATCTCCCTGGCATTTTCGTAGGTTTGTCTAGTGGTAATTTGGTCTCATTCTTGGCTTTCCAGATTCATATACTTTCTTTGATTGTTGGCGGCCAGCAGATTGCCATATCTGATATTTCTGTCTTTCATCCTTTATTTTCCAGTCTCTCTCTCTCTCTCTCTCTCTCTCTCTCTCTCTCTCTCTCTCTCTCTCTCTCTCTCTCTCTCTCTCTCTTTCTCTCTCTAGACGTCTCCTTGTCGTGGGGAGAGAGCATGCGTGTACCATAGATTTTTCGAGCTGTGTCGTCGGATGTTACCTTTATGGTACCCCTGGTAGGGCTCCCCTTGTCGAAATGGTCGGGAATTAAGTTTCAGACAAAGTGCGTCCATCTTCTACTCTTCTATCCTGTACTTTGTTACTGTTTTCTCTATCCCTTCGACCGATTAAAAAAAAAACACAAAAAACAACTATCCTTTCAGCTTTATCCTTCTTCATCTATCTAAAAACAGTAAAATTCAGCACAGCTTTTGAAGCTCTCCTCCATTCATATTGGGTATTTGGAATAGAATACCCGGGGGAAACTTAAGAAAACAATGGTATTTGTGGAAAATTATATTTTCAACCTATGCTAAAAATTTCCAAGACTCATATCATCATGGGGCCAAAAACTTGGCATTGCCTAAGTTAGGTTAGGTTAGACTGAAAGGGTATTTATTTGCAATAAAATTTTGTATTATAATAACTACTGCTTTACATTTACCGATTTATTTAATATTTTTATTTATTTAATTGGAGATTTTGTGTAATCATTAATATTTTCTAGATGACAATCAAGAATTTACTTGTATTCGTAATTTTGGAATGTTTTTTAAAGATTTTACTGGGTTTTTTTCCATAACATTGTAAAGCATTTATTTTTATGGATACAAATAGTTAGATTTTTCTTTGTATTTCGTTATTCTGAAGATTTGCAATAAATCTAGTAGAAAATTTGTCTATATTGGTTGGTATATCATGCTGTTAATTTACCGTTATGCTGGGAAAACTAAATGGCTTTAAAAAATGGTAAATAAAAGTGGTAAATATGGGCTGTAACTTCTCCTTATGAAAATAAGGCAAAATGCAGTCTAAATTTACCCATATTAAAAAAAAGGTAAATCGCGATCTCATTTACCCTTAAAATGGTAAGCTATTTGGGACACTTACCATTTTTTCTTACAGTGTTCAAAGAGGGTGTCCAGTAAGGAATATTACATTATTACACCATGTACCTGATCTTAATTTTCACTACTTATAGCCACTCTTTACTATTTACAATAGCGTCCAAACCTAGAGAACAAAATCTACATTTTCTTAAAAATACTCTTTAAATTTCGATGAAAATTGCACAGAATATTCTGTGAAATTTGTTTCTGATACTTTTCAAGTTTAATTTCATAAAACGGTGGATTAAAATGTTATGAGGAGTGTAATGCGTATTTGAACAAAGTATGAGTCCCAAAGTAGAGAACTACTCCTATAAATTTCAGTTTACACGTACAAAATCGTGGTGTAAGTTAACATTGCCCCCACGTGCATTGTAGACTCTACTGATGGTATTGCTCATTTCTCAGGATGGTAAGACAAGTTAAAGGTCGAAAAATTCTTCATAGAGCAGGTTGTCCAGTGGTATAATAAAGCAATATCACTCTCTGACATAACAAGACATTGTAATCGGTCCTAAAGTCTGATATCACACATAATAAAGTCCCATGTGGATACCGGTTCCTGCCAGTTGACGAAAAAAATGGGTCACCTTTGGAAAAAAAAACCCACTCCCAGGGAAGATCGCACGATACAACGGATGTGGATGAAGGATCAATCTGATACAGTAGCCAGTATTTAACTAAAGATGGAGAGAATCTGAAGTTGAATGCGTCTCGCCAGACTGTCTCACATCGAGTGGGAGAGGTTGGACTATAACAAGCGCCACTACTAAGAAACCACTGGCAAGTAAAAAAAAAAAGCGGGTAGGTTGGCCTGCAGTGCTGATAAGGGTGAAAATTGCCACTGCCTGTGAAGCTGCATTCGGTTATGTACAGTCTATAAGTAATACCTCTATACATAAGGTGTCTGTCTAAATCATAAGCCTCTATGCACGTCAGTCTGTAGCCTCCTAACAATCTACACCTACATTCACTTGTAAACTAATGGTTCCTTGTTCAGGTTGTGGCCAGTTGCATTGGAAGCGGGATTGCCGTTCAAAGATGCAGCATGTCATTTTCACAAAAAGAGAGGGCACATAAAAATGTGTTTCCAAGCTAAAATTCAGAAAAGAGTATTGTTAATTCTCTAGTTTTTGGAAAGAAATCCTTAATTTTTAGGACCCTCTCTATCTTTTTGTGTCGCACAAAAATGCAGAGAGCTAATCTTATTGTTGATAAGGTTTTCCTAAACAAATTCGAAGTTCTAATGGAATTAGATACTCTTTCTCTGATCCTTAAAGCTGAGAGTTTATGGTGGTTCTGCCAGAGAGGTATCTCGAGAAATATTAGTAGTGGCTTAAATGGAAGAAAGAGCTGTCTGTTTCGACTGAGTTGATTATTTTTGATGGCCCAGGTCTTTTTTGTTAAGAAGAGAAATCTTACTTGATCATATATTCTAAATTCGGAATTATCTTATTTGTTCTTGATGCCCTTGGATGCTACAGGGGTTTAGGAATTACTATAAGTTTAATCCTCCTGTCCCTCCTAAATGTTGCGAAGCTAGAACATGGCCTTAAACTAGACGAGACAAAGAGAACTAGATTGTCTACAAGAATAAGGAAAAAATTTCCTGTTACTGGGATTGCAGACTAACTGGTAACTGAGCGGTGAGATTTGATACCTATCTAATTCCTAATCTACATGAGCTATTCAGTCAATTATCTGGTGGTTAGAGCATATTTTCTTATCTTGAAATGAGTCTAACATATTCTCAATTGTCTTTGGTTGAAGACTCCGAAAAATATACTGTTATTACCACCCACCTTTGCCTATTTAAGTAAAACCTTTTAGTTTTTGGCATATCTTCGGCTTCTGGAATTTTCCAGCCACCTATGGAAGGCCTACTACGTGATATTTCATAGGGGTTTTGCTACTTGGACGATGTCTTGCTCAGTGCTTCATCTAAAATGTAGCACGATGATATGCTAATACAGATCTAGTCTGTGCTCCAGAACATTAGCCTGAAACTGTGGCTCTGAAAAAGTGCTCCGATGATGTACCTCAAGTTTCATAACTAGGCGACTTAATTAATAAGGAAGACATTCACTCTACTCAAGACAGAGTATAGCCTATCAGTGAAGCAATTATGCCTACTAACACAACATAGTTAAAGAACTATTTGGGACTCCTGAATTTCTATAGGACATATATACTTCAAGCAGCATCTATGCTTGAACTTTTGAATAGATTTCTAAAGGCACTGTCGTAGAATAGTCTCCCGACGATACACTATATATATATATATATATATATATATATATATATATATATATATATATATATATATATATATATATATATATATATATATATATATATATATATATATATATATATATATATATATATATATATATATATATATATATTCTTTGTGGAGATTATTCTATATTCGAGTGCGGGGTGATCAGATGGCCGAGAATGACTCTAAAATGGGCCTGGAGAGGGCTTATTTATCTTCAATATACTTAAGAAGTGGAACGGAGCCCAAGGATAAATACTATTGCAAACATTAATAAAATAGAATTTTATTATTTAATCTAACAAAACAACACACGGAAAATATTTACATGACCGGGGATTAGAATAGGAGATACACATGAAACGGAAAAGTTCATGGGAATATTTGACTAAGCGGAGGATTAAGATTTGAAGGGATTTAAAATGACAAAACAAACAAGAAGGGTAATGGTTGGCTAAAATACGTTTAAAGCACAGAGTTACGTTGGTACAAGGTTAAATAGTTAAATGTAATGCGTAGCTTACATATTTATAAGGTCGTCGTGGCAGAGGAAGGCGATTTGAAGGAATCTTCTGTCCAACTGGCGATTTCTTTTCCAGGAGAAGGGTTTTTAGGGGGGGTTGTCCCTATCGAGGGGGAAGGACTGACTTCGAGGAGTGAGAGCGAAGTAGGTCTCAGAAGTACGAGCGATCCTTGAGACAGGATATCGGAGATGTTCTGGATGAACAATTGAGGTTATTGGTGTAACCAAGCGTTCTCTTGAAGAACGTTAAAAAGGGGGGAATTAAATTACCACTGATGTGATATCATGGGAATGAGAACCGTTTCTTGTCGAACTGGCTCGAAGAACAATGACTGTTATAAAGTTGTTCTCTTTCTGAACAACAGGGGAGCCCTGTTGACTTGGCACCTCGAGGGGAACGAGCCTTGGCACTCAAGGATATTGTCCTCTTCTGGACAATAAGATGGTTCTCGGGGTATAGTTCCTAGGTGCACAAGGGAGACCGGATCGGCGGGATGCCTCGCGAAGATAATCGCGATCTGATTCAAACGCGAAATTCTATCGCATAAATTGCTGGAGCCAGCCCCTCAGCGTAGGGGACAATGGGGGGGACTTCGATGGAATGTCCCGGTAGCGCTTGGAAAGATCTTATCTTCCCATAAGCCTAATTCAATCTGGCCAGATCGACGCGTGGAGGCAAACGGTGGGTTGAACCTCCTTGATTAAACTTGGGAATAGTGGGCGATACGACGCCGTTTTACTCTCTCTCTCTCTCGCAGGATGCACGTGGGAAGCATGAGTTTTGACATGTGATAGAAGCGAGGCCTGGCAGCCTCAGGCCATTCTATCACAGGCACATACGCCTTGACATTGTGGTAAAGAGCAGGGAACTTGATTGTAGCCTCTTAAGAGGCTAAAAGCTCTATTGTGCTATCTGGTGTAGGTTGTAAAGAAATCTATTTATCCCGAGCATCATTCTCAATTCATCTGAGCAGAACTATTCCCAGCTGAAAAAAACAACATTCCTTAGCAATGGTCTTTGCCCTTCGTAAATTCCACTTTTATTTGTGGGTTCAAAATAAATTCACAATAGTGACTGATTACAAGCCGTTGTTTGGCCTATTCTTCATAACAAAAGTATTACGCAGGTAACTTTGGGTATGATACAGCGGTAGTCTTTGCTACTTCAAGCCTAAAAATTTACTTTTCAGAAACGTTTAAGTGTTACTATATTTTTCATATAAGTAAATTACTAGAACTATCAAAGTTTCATTTTGTTTAAGTATGTTAGTATCATAATTTGAATGTGAAATACACAAATATTTTGAGCTCAAACCCATTTTACTAATAAATGCCTTCAATTGCTGCGCGCATTCAGTATTTACAATGATGTATAAGGGCTGTGATCACCCGTTGATGGGGCTCAATGTTAATAAATGGGTCACCAGTTATAGGACTTGAGAGTTAATAGGAGCACGTGTTATGGTGTGCTCGGAGTTGATATGTGTCTGAACATTGTTGTGTTCTCGTGATAAAGGATTCAAGGACCTTTAATTTTAGGCGGCGGAGAACTTGGTAACCTTAGGAGTGGAGAGGAATTCGCCTGGCCGGGGATTGAGATTAGGTAGGCTGGGTAAGAGGATCGATATGGATTACCGGTAGCAAGGAATTCCCAAACGGAGGAATCTCGGACTCTTTATTAGGGCGTATAACTTCTTCTGTTTCTGATTCCTTCTAATCTGATTCTTTTCTTATCTATTTCTCCTCTTTCTGATCTTTTTCTGACCGTTGAATGTCTGAGTGTGGCGGTATATATTAGTGTTGGCAACAGTAGGCGTGGCTTATTATTATCTAATGATGATGTATCGGTGGAGCCTATTCCAATCCGTGTTAATTCGTGTCCATGGAGATAGAGATTTGTTTTTGCCTCAAATACCAAAGACGCGACTTTGCGTTTCGCAGTTTTTCGTTAGGAAATACAGTCCGCTACTATTATTTTTGAATCTGCACCTGCAGCTAAGCTTGTTTGAACTGCTGATCTTTTATTGTGGTAATGGGAACCGCTTTTGCTTCGCTTTACTATGTATGTTTGTGTAAATGTGCATATGTTTGCTGCCGTGCGAACGTCTCGAATTCCCACTTCTTGCCTCGAGCAAAATATATATTATTATTTACATAGACGAAGGCTATACATTATTATTTTACAAAGATGTTATATATTTGTGGAGACATGGTCCTGGCACTAAAATTGCGCCAGCGAAGTGTCTCGCAGGAGTAGGAAGAATTGCAACAAATTTCCTCTCAGATGTACATATATATATATATATATATATATATATATATATATATATATATATATATATATATATATATATTTGTAACTGGTGAGAAATCAAAACGAAAAGCCATGAATTAAGATATCAATAAAAGTTGGCGACAGAGTAATAAAACGAACATTCCTCGTCTGGAAATGGAATTAAGCCAAGACAGCTGGCGGCGGCTCAGCTATGATAAAATAAAATATCATGAAAGCGTGAACTTGTATGCGTCACGAACCGGTGACCTTCGGGACAATGGGATTAGCAAAGTCTTGCCCAGTGGGCCGAGCTAAAAGCATTGTGCTCCCAGTAACGAAAAGAGACCACGCCTCCTATACCATTTATATAAGAAAATGGAGAATTCGACATAGGAAGATTCATTTACTCTTGGGTAGACAGTAAGGCAGATAGACGATCGAATGTAAGAACTAATTACGGTTCGTTTAGCGTAGCGAAGCACCCGTTGTATTTCGCCTAAGTCTTGTTCTCGTAACACTCGCTGTCCTGAATGCTAGTGAACTTTTTCCTGACTAATCGTATAAACGCGAGCCTCACTTTTGTCTGGCTTGTTTTTGTTTATTGGAATTCAACATTTATTTCTTTACGTGATTCCTCTCAGTCTTTTCCCGATCACAAGCTTTCAGTAAGTCTAGCCAAGCCGGTATATTATTTGAGTATCTTTTTGAGTCAGATGTGAGATTAACGCCACCCTTCTCCTCACTCGTAGGACTTGAGGGGCTTCTCCAAAATATCCGGTCATTTTTAACCTTTCAAACGAGTGACGTCCTTTCTTTCTTGGGGTTCCTCATCCTCGCCCATAAACTGGGTTACCTCCTACCTTTAACCTCCTCCCCCTATAAAGTGGGTGACCGTGAGCCCTCCAAAATGGTGACTGATTCCCTTCATATTATTTACACAGAGACTTATTATTATTTATGAAAACTGCTATACATATTTTAGATTATTTATATGTGCATACTTATTTGCGTGCCTGTTAGAAGCCTTTATAGGATTCACATGATACTTAATTGTAAGCCTTCATTGCTGAATCTATACCACCTTGCAATGCACTTTTGTCTTATTACTTACATGGACGAAAGATATACATTATTATTTTGCAAAGATGTTATATATTATTTACACAAAGAGTTATTCTTATTCATGAAAACCGCTATGCAAATTTTAGATTATTTGTATGTACATAATTATTTGCATGCTTGTTACAAGCCTTTATAGGATTTATATGATACTCATTTGTGAGGCTTCATTTTTGAACCTATTTCGTCTTGCAATGCACTTTTGTCTATCTCTATAAATATAGCGCATTCATCTTATTCTTTGATACAGTGTGGTGCACTTTGCATGTGCATGATTATTTGCGTGCCCATCTCAAGACTTCATAGGATTTTTATATGAAACTCATTTGTGAGGCTTCATTGTTGATCCTAATCCACCATGCAATAGGCGCTACAGATGTACTTTGTTGTTCAGGAGTGCTTCAATTCGTTCTGGCATTATGGAGACCAAATTTCTCATTGTGGCTTGACTGATATTGGTCAATTTTTGTTTAATAAGCATTCGCAAAATATCGCAATTGGATGGCTTCTGTTTATCAATTACCAGTTTGATTATTGCCCACAAATTGCCTGTTGGGTTCAAATAGGGTGAATCCCCAGGCCAAGGTAGCAAAATCTCGATTAAAAAATAGATTATAATTACACATTATCATTCATATAACATATTAGTCATCATTTTACTCTTTTGATCGAATAGCAGAGCTGCAGGGACTCAAACTCACCTAGTATAATAACAAGACCACATCGCGATTTTGGATTCAGCGAAGAAATGTATTTTTTTAATTCTTTTTTAAATGCTGATTTTTTAATAAACCTGCTGTAATTTAAATATTAGAATAATTGTTCCTATCACGTAAATAAAAAAAAATAAGGAAAAAGTAAAAATATATATTAGTCTCAAAACTTTAAGGTATGAATACCTGTGCCTTTAACTGGTTGGCCTGCATCTACTATGGAAGATTTAGGTCTTGATTCGTATGTTAGAATGAGAGACGAACTATCTCTATTCATCCTAATCTTAGATCACCTGTGAGACTGCTCTACTTTTGACCAAACCCTTCTCGCGATTTGGAGGATTTCTGCCAGTCATGGTCTGAAGCTCATCTCTATGGGCGCAATCATCCCAAAGTGGAGTTACGCCCATGGGAATGACCAATTCGTCCATGGCATTACATTCACAGAGACTGCTGGTCCGGTGGACGATCGACACATTTTCGTGGTCAGAACTGCACACTCCAAATTGCTAGACATAAATCACAATGCGTCATTTATATAAAGAATTAATAAAGTACCTACAACACTCATTTGCACAGTATCTCATATCTCATATCGGATAATAGTCCTTGTTTTAGGTCTCAAGAATTCAAAGAATTTCACTAGAATAAGAACATTTGCCACATTATTTCTCCTGTAAGTTAGCTTTCTATTAACGGCTTGGAAGAAAAAATTGTGGAAACTTTCAAGAAGTTCTTTGAACTCTTAATTATACTTTACAACTGACTAAAAAAAAATTCTTATTTAACTATAGACTAACACCTTATACTATCACGACAGTGTCACAGGCTGAGCTAATGTACTGAAGGCAACTCCGATTCCCTTTAAACCTACCACTTTTGGTCTGCTGAGTCAAACACAGCAAGAGATCCTGAAGGTATGCACTTTGCCAATTTATGGAACGAGTTCTACGATCGTAGCAAGCTACTCTATAGACACGGGCTGAGCCTAAACCTACTAATTTCTCTTTTTACCCTTGTTTCTCCTGCTCCTATCCCTCGGGCCCACCAAACACGATAGGACCTGGGGGGAGAAAGATGGTGGGGAGCTGAAAGAGGTCTCCCAGGAAGAACTTGCGGACGATACAATTCATCTTTCACAAAAAATAAACGGGATATGATTGGCAATAATTAGGAAGAAGCATATGAGAGATCTGTTCAAAACAACGTAATACGAGGGGCGGTTAATAGGTTTTGCCAATCGGTAGGGCAAAACAGAGGAAGGGGGATGGCTGTTTGTGGGGGTGTTAGGACAAGTTATGATAAGTCAGGGCCTGCAGCCGCACGCTCCTGCCTCGTCTATTTAAGAAGCAGTAGCTGATCGCATATCGTCAGTCACGAATTTTTCAACAATGGAGAAGGTTGAGCACCACGCAGTGATCAAATTTTTGGCCAAGGAAGGCAAGAATGCAAAAGAGCTCAATGAACGCATGGTTGCAGTGTACACCGACACCGCCCCTTCTTATGCAACCATTGCTCGCTGGAATAGGGAGTTCCGCCATGATCGTGAGTCCCTTGAAGATGACCGCCGTCCAGGATGCCCGTCAGAAGTGACCAACGAGGACAATGTGGCCCGTGTGAGAGGATGATCCTCGAAAATCGACGGGTGAAGATCGAAGAAATTGAGCGAGAACTTGGAATATCACATGGAAGTGTTTTCAACATCATCCACGACACTTTGGCCATGATCAAGGTCTCTGCCCGTTGGGTCCCTAGAAACCTCACCATCCCATGATTGACTTCAACGTCGTCAAAGTTCGGAGTAGCTGCTGCTCATGTACAACCAAGACCCGGTGGGATTCGAGTTACACATAGTGACAGGTGATGAAACGTGGGTCCATCACTGGGATCCCGAGACCAAGCTCAAAAGCATGGCCTGGAAGCACAGGGGCTCTCCGACCCCCATTAAGTTCCTGACCCAACCCTCAGCCGGGAAGATCATGGCCACCATCTTCTGGGATTCTGAGGGAGTGTTGATGGTGAACTATGCGCCTCGTGGGGGGACCATCACAGGCCAATATTACGCTGAGGAACTGTTGGGGTTGAAGAAGTGCATCTGTCAGAAGCGGCGCGGCAAGTTGACACGCGGTGTCCTGCTCCTCCACGACAATGCCCCTGTCCACAAGGCCAGAGTTGCCCAAGCTGCCCAGCGCAAGTGCGGATTCGAGGAGCTCAACCATCCTCCCCTACAGTCCAGATCTGGCCCCAGCGACTACTTTTTATTCCGCCAGCTCGAGGCTGCACTGCGTGGACGCCTGTTTGGGGACGATGAAGATGTCCAGCTCGCTGTCCAGGAGTGGATTGAACAGCAGTCGGGAGATTTCTGGTTGTCGGGAATTCGAAGCCTCAGGGACAAGTGGCGCAAGTGCATTGAAGTCGAGGGTAGTTATATTGAAATAATAAAACACTTTTCCTCATATCTCTTTTCCTTATATCCTAATGCAAAACTTATTGACCGCTCCTCATAATTATGGAAACAATCAAAGTTGTAGAAATCTAATACGAAGTTAGTCATGTTTTTATATAAACGAGCACAGGTTGAGGAACAAGATCGATGTGAATTGAAGATTTTAGTTTGGTTGGAAGATTTTGATATCTAAATTACATAGAATTGGATAGAAAAGCGAAAAGGAACCATTTTGAGAACTTATCTTACCTGACTAGTTAACTTTTATTAGTGCTAGGACTAGAAGAAAAGGTGAAGGCACTATATAAAAAAAGGAAGTATTGGCGTTGACTAAAGGTATCAATAAAAATACTACATACATCTCAGACTTTAGCTATCAATTCGTGATAAATAGGGCTAAATGTTTTTCGTGGTTTAGAGCAAGAGAAAACTAGTATTTTTTGTGTAAATGCTTTCTGCTTTAAATAGAAACAATAACGGTTATATACTGTGAATTCAATTTTCCGAACGTAGATTTTATAAATGAAACGACGGAAAATGCAACGAATCGCCTTCTATCACTTATAAAGGATAAATTCCTGCACAAATGCTAGAGCGAATTTTAAGAAATGAAGCGAACATTATCGAAAGTATACATCTTGACTAAATACTTGGGTAAAACAACCACAATGTAATTCGATTCATTCTAAATATTCCTAAGAAATATTCAAGAAAACCTTACTTTTGCGTTCTCCCTTGAATATTATAGTCGTTTCGAAGCTATACTTGATTTCTTGTCAAAATTACTGCCTAATTCGTAAAGAACATGTTTATGAACGGTGAGCGAGCAAGGATGAATCAGATTTAACGTGAATGATGTGGAGATGCCAGTTAAATACGAGGATTCGAAACAAAACAAAACTTAACCTAACCCCTAAGCTTCTAAATATACCGTAGTTAAATTTGCATCATCATTTCATCATATCTATTTGTTGAATCGGTGCAATGAAACATTTTTCACGAGGTTTATGACGCCATAGTAGCGGCAAATAATAGATTTATGGATTGAAAAATACTATTTTTAAATACTAATAACTCGAAAACTAGTCTTTTGCGCGCCGAAAAAATAGCAAGCAAATATTCAGATAGGCTTGTAGAATGGATTGAATGAATAAATGAAATAAAAAACAGTTGGCTTTGCCTCCTACAAATTTCCCCTTCCCCTAACTTTACCACTTAAAAAACTCTTTTAAAAAAAATACCTTTCTAGACGAAAATGCCCTTAATGGTCTTCTGCCTTTCTTGATCATTAATATGTGGCGCCCTTCAGGGGGATTTAAGAGATAAGTGACGTCATTTTTTAGCCGACGTTGTCTCTTGAAGATTGTAAAAGGAATGGGGTGAAATAAAGAAACGGGTAAATGTTCAGACGGTTGCCTACGCAAATAATAAAAAAGGAGACTACTTGGTGCGCCCAGGACAGGTAGGGAGCTCGTCGTCTGTATCTAACCCCATATCGCCCACCTCTTTTCACAAAAGAGCACAAATTCGCATTCCGAAGTTCCAATGGTCTGTTGTGCGAACTGATCGCCGCTGACTTCGAAATAAGCCCTTCCGGCCTCAGCAGGTAGGCTTAAAGAGGTAGCGGATTCTGACACTGTTCTCTTGTCCGTCTTCACCCTCAATTTCTTCACTGAATGCACATGCCCTCATTAGATTACGCCATTCGGCCTTCTTGATTGGGATGCCGCTATTAGACTAGAAGAGATAATAATAATAATACCAGGCAATGGCTTCGCTACTAAGATTAAAATTTAAAATCTAAAAAAAGCAGCCATGGTTAAATTTTTAGAAATTTTCTGAACTTCGCCAATTATAATAATTTTAAAAAGGAACTCTAAACTAAATTTGCCCCCTTTCAAAATATCACGTTGCTAAAATATAGAGTTACCAGGCAATGGCTTCGCTACTAAGATATATGAAAATATATTTTATGAACTTCACCATTTGTAATTCTTTGGGTTTTAAAAAAAAATCATAAAATTTCAATACTTATGCTTATTTCTGAACTTCACCATAACTTTGATAAAAAACATAAGTCATAACCAAACTAAGATGAAATTATTATTCAAATACTAAAAAAAAATCCCCTTTTTAAATTATAGAGTTAGTGATAGAAGATATATAAAAATAAATTTTCTGAACTTCACCATTTATAATTCTTTGGGTTTTAAAAAAATCGCAAAATTTCTATACTTATATTTATTTCTGAACTTCACCATATTGTTTTTTGATATTATAAAAGAATGACTAAAAAATTATTTTGATAAAAAAAACATAAGTCATAACCAAACTAAGATGAAATTATTATTCAAATAATAAAAAAAATCCCCTTCTTAAATTATAGAGTTAGTGATGATGATGATTATTATTAATATTGCTGGTACTAATAGGAATATTTGAGAATAAACCCCCGCTTTCAAACAGACTGAGCTCGGAATAATAATAATCCTATTTGGGTGGGAATTAAATTTACTACCTAAATTCATGATGGACGCATTTTTGCGTCCGTCATAATGAGCGGAAAGGGGAGGGGAAAATGATCTCTAAACCAGCTTCATTGTCCGAAATCCCAGGAGGATAATGAGTCTCTGATCGAGTCATAGTCCCTCATTTTCAGGTCAAAAATGACCTGCGTCGGGAACAATGCGTGAATCATCCGGCCCAATTTGGCACGGGTTCGAAGACTCGGTGAGGGTTTAGTGCGCTTATTCGAGTCCCTGTGCCTCTTTTACGAATTTGTTCGTAAAAGTTTGATTTCAGCTTAAAATCTGTTTTTTTTTCTTAAGTGGTTTGCGAATTTGGGCTTCTTACGAACTCGATAGGAATGGACTTGATGACCTGTGCCCCATTCCAGAATTTGGACTTAAATGGGTTGATTTTTTATTCATATTTCACCATTTTGTTCTTAAATGGGTTCAGTCCTTGTACCATTTTGTCAATTTGTTCTTAAGGATTTTGAGATACTGTCCTATCTTAAGAACTAGTTCTCTAGCGATTGGATTATTCCTTTATGAACCTTTTATTAAATGTTCGAGTCCCCAGTGCTCTTTTTTCGGACCTGTTCTTCAAGTTCTTGTCTCTTTGTCCTTTTTACCAACTTGTTCAACTAAATGCGCTGAGCCCCCTTTAGAAACTTGTTCTTAAAAACTTTGGCGTATTAGTGGTTTTGAGTCCTTGTTCCAGTTAAGTGACTTGTTCTTTAAAGGTTTGTGTCCTTGTATCAGTTAAAAACTTGTAAAGGTTCAAATTTTAACACTTTGTTCCACTTTAAAGCAACTTGTTCCTTAAAAGCTTTGGGTCCTTATGGCCTTTATAAGCGTTTGTTCTTCAAAGCTGAGTTCTTGTGCCTTTTTTCTTAAAAAAACTTGTCTGCGTTTGATGTTTACCTTTGGAACTCGTTTGAAAAGAATATGAGTCCGTGGTATATATATATATATATATATTTGATAAAGGCACAACGTTCAGATTGTGGAAGTTGGGGCGGCATTTCCCACTTTCGTCTTAAACTCCCGTAATCATAAAGACACACACAAACCGCCCTATCATGAGCACGTACACATAAAAGATTGCATAAGCTCGGCCCAATGCCACGGCCCCAAATCCGTATTTTTGTTCCGTTTTGACCACAGTACTGGTGGCTCTGCTTCTCTGAAGTAGGTACATGGAAAAGTCCACGTGCGACTGAGACTATCCCGATTCATCATACATTTCATTTTCATAACATTGTCTTAGACCTCGGATTATTGTTAATTTGCAATTCTTATTCCTTCATTGACTTTCTACGCCCAACGGAATTTAATTCTTGTCAAAATTTTATCAGTATTAGCCAATTAATCACAAATTATCCCTATTACCAATTTTAACTATTTTATCAAATTTATGCATTCATATTTCTATTAATGAAATTACAATTCATAACACCTGGGGAAATGAGTTCAATGACCGTAGGTCAACATGCGGTGACCGATCCAACACGCTTTAACTAGCAAGTGAACTTTCACTTTTGCCATACATGGTTATGATTGAATCGTGGCTTCGAAGAATAAACAAATTTTTTTTCTTTCACACTTACTTGTAAAGAAATAGGCAAGCATTTATACAATTCATGCACTCGTGTATGCATAAATACGTAAATGTGCACATTCCTGAACAAAATCCATTGAAATTGGATTGAGGAATGTGAATTCAGAAATTACAATGCGAAGCCTTTATTTTAATGCCATTGTTAATTCTGCCTCGTAGTGTTACGAGAATCAAATAACTAACTCTGTAGGGTGAAGCGGAGAATTCAACTCCACTAGCCGATTCCTTCACAAAGAAAAATCCTAAACTTAGAGCCATTACCATATGGTTTGTGTTGGGTGAATTGTTGCTTTTCTTTTAACTTACGCAAAGATGTTTTTTTCTAACCGATCCAAATTTGGGCTGTGTTTTAAATAGTAAAAGAGATCACACAATACCATTAAGAGATTCCAGCATTCGACAGTTAGGGAGTTTTTTGCTTGTTGAAGAAGAAAATTCATTGGAGCTCCTCAACAGGGGCTCAAATCAGAGAAAGCCTTCCAGTCAATGTGCAAAACCCCCTTACTTCCACTTTTGGTTAGCCCACGTTATCACTTTAGCTCATTTACCACTTAAATTTCAAGGATGAGAAAACCCTTCTCTGCTCTTAATGACTTCATTAAGCGATGTTTAACCTCCCTCCCCCACAAATGGGTTCTTCCCTTTGCCTTGACCATTTGAGGAAGAAAATTATCGACTGCACATTTGCGAAGCTTCGAGGAAGAGGAATTCCTTTTGTACTGTAGAACTTTAGTTAGCAAAATTTTCGAAGTTTCTTCCAGTTTAAATGATTACTTTTATCTTCTTTTAATTCATTTTTATGAAAGATTGCTAGTATGCCTTAATTTTGTTCGTGTTTGATTGTTTGTTTTATAGACTGAACCCCAGTTAATAGCGGTATGCGTTCCTTAAGGATCTGTACTTGGTCCACTTTTGTTCATACTATACATTAACAGTTTAATTAGTAAAATGCCTTAATTTTTCTTCCTCCTTTTCCTCTACTTATTCTTCTTCCTCATCTTCTTCCCTTTCTTCCTCTTCTTCTTCTTCTTTTTCATCTTCTTTGTCATGGCAGTCATAAAAAAAGGAGAGAAATCCGACCCGAATAACTTCCATCCTATTGCTTAATTTCAGTAATTGTTAAACTCCTAGAATCGATAATTAGAATTTGGAAAGTGGGTCATATCGAGTCAAATAACTTAACATGGGCATAAAATACGGATTTCGGCAAAGATACTTGTGTTTAGTAAATCCCCTGCAATGTTTCCATAAAATGATTTCTATCTGCAATTATAAGAGAGAAATAAACATAATTTATTTAGGTTTCCAAAAGCTTCTCATACCACTTATTTTCTTAAGAGGCTCTTGTTGAAACTCAAAGGGCACGGAATAAGGAGAATAGTTCTTAAGTGAATAGAAAATTAGGTCTCAAATCTTTCGCAGTGGGTTGTCAAAAATAAGGCAACCTTGGACAGCTCCGGTAACTCGCAGTGAGCCTCAGGCATCAGTACTGGGCGTGGTGTTGTCCATTGTATATATAAGGTCATCCCATAAGTGATCCAGAATTTCTTCCAGGTTTATCATTATTTTATGGATAGAAATAATCGAAAGCAGGTTTGTTTTTATACTAGTCTAGTCTACTAAACTTAGTTTAACCAAAGGCTGACATTTTGAAAAAACTTCGTCATCATTTTATGAGTCATTAATTTTGTATTATAATTGTGAATTTATGTGATTTATGTTAAATAATGTATATTATGTGTCCCAAAAGAGCACATTCGCAAAGTTATGTTTTGGGAGTTTAGGAAAGGCAATGATACTAAGTTAACAGCAGAAAGTTTGTGTCAAGTATAGGGTGAAGAAACAAATAGCCACTGCCAAAGAAGGTTTAGGAATTTTCTCAAAAATAAATCCTGTTCAGGATGATCAGTGGAATTTGATCATTATCTTTTAAAAAATAACCGTGAAATAAGATTATACTGTAATTGTTGAAGAATTGCCTGAAAAACTTCATTAAACTAATTAGCCTCTGTATCGCCATTTAAAGGAAATAGGCAAGGTTTCACGATTGGAGCAATAGATTCCTCGCGACTTGTCAGAGGTAGACTTGCTACAAAGAACCAACATTTGTTCTACAAAGAACAAACATTTGTTCATCTCTTTTCTTGACTAAAAAGTTAACCTTTTTCGAGTAGGATAGATACAGGGGACGAAGGATATGTCTCGGGGAAAAATCGATACCACAACCACAACCACAGAAGATTCTTTTGTGCGTTTGGTTGCATATGAATGGCATAATCCATCTTGAATTATTTGACTGAAATCAAACTATCACCAAAGATAATTATGTGCCAAGTTGGACCGTGTACATGCAGCACGTGAAAAAAAGGGGCCACCACTAATCAATAGAAGAATTGTGTTCTCCATCAATACATCGCGCAACCTCACATAGCAAGAGATACAATAAATAAAGCTTGACAATTTTGCTTATGAACTAATGAGTCATCCTACATACTCACCCGACTTACCCCCATCAGATTACTATTTATGGAGTTTAGCGAATCACCTGAAGAGAATGAAGATGTCAACAGCTGAAGAAATCGAAACAACCTTAAAGAATTTAAAAAAATCAAAATCGAGTTTTTAAAACATGGTATTGAAAAGTTAGTATAATGATGGAGATTAGTGGTAGAAACGTTTGGAAATTAAATTAATTATATTAATAAATACTTATTTAAATGTAAATAATTTTAAAAGAGTTGTTCTATTTATATCCAAACAATCAGGCTAAACGTGAAAAAATCCCGTATTTCTTATGGGATCACCTTAATGAATTTGATAATGGATTGATTAGTAAAATCTCCTAATTCACAGAAGACACGAAGCTAATAAAGAGACCGTTTATACATACACTGTTGTGGAAGTGCCGCGATAGCTAGATAAAATTGTCGTTTGAGCAAATAAATGGCAGATGAACTTTAGCATACGTAATTGCAAAGTCATTCATTTAGGATGCCGAAATTTTAATGCGGATTACCAAATGCTAGAGTCGGAACTTAGGGATTTTAATTTTTGAAGACCTCAAAGTGTCGAAACAATTCACCGAACCTATTAAGAAAGCAAATTTAAATTTTAGATACATTTCCCGAAACTTCATATTTAGTGGAAATATATAATTTTACCTCTATACAAATTGCCTGTCGGTCCACATCTCGTGTACGCCATGCAATCTTAGTGTGCCAACCTCTACATTTTTGTAGCGCTGTTAGCAGGAATGCAACGTATGGCAACCAAACTAATTCCTGAGCTTAGAAATAAGATGAAGGAAGAAAGACTGTGGGTCCTTCACCCAATTATCCTCTGCAAGTAGGCGATTACGTGGACAACTGATCAAAGTTATTAAAATCTTAAAACGATTCACAAATAGGAATTATATATTATTGTTCAGGATGGATGGCAGAGCAAACTTTATATAAAATTTCATTATCCGGTCGGGGATCTTCCCAGTATCATGGAAGCATTGGCGTTAACTAACTAACTAACTAACACTCGTCAATAAGGGATTCAAACGACTAAAGAAGCGCTTCCACACGGCCAGAGCTCAAAATTACTTAGTTGCAAATTTACACAAACGTGGATTATCCTTCCTAAGCAAGTAGTTGAAAGCACGTCAATAAATATGTATGTTCAAAAATCGACGTGAGTATTTTCCGAATACAATTATTACCTAGTATGAGGCACATAAGAAAACGTCTATTCAAAAATCAAGAAGAAGAAGAAGGAGAAGAAATAAATCAGAGGTGCCATCGATTAGACCCCTGTAAAACATGTATCTAAATTCACTTTCCGTTTGCCTTTCTGACCTTCAACACTCTATTCCCTTCACCCTTACCAGGCGAAGCTCTTCGGGAGAAGATCTGTCCTGTCCTCTCTTTTGTATGATTGTTTTGCGCTATATTAGAACTCCGCATAAATCATAGGTACAAATCATAAACATAAATCATAGTATAAAAAAGACATGATCTTAATTGATACACATGTAGATCATGGGTATCAACTTTCTCATACTACATGGATTAGAGTTAATACCATCTTTTGGGCACACTTAATCTGGTTAGTCCTTTGCTAAAGTTCGCTTGCTGTAGATTTCACCTTCTTGCTTAGCGGGTTGGCGTTGAGGACATAGATTCAAGGGGTTTTTTTTTGCTGGTCTGTATTCTGTACTTCTATAAAACGTAAACAGAGACTTGAAAAAAAGAACTTTAGCATATTTATTTAGTAAGGAAATATTCCCGGAGTCGGAGTCAGATATGGAAGCTTGTGTTCCCTCCTAGACCCAACACACGAAATTTACCTTCTGGGCATCAACAGCAATTTGCCTCCCAGCCCTAAAGCCAGCAGGAGGATATGTTTATTTTTATATATATATATATATATATATATATATATATATATATATACTGTTGCGTGGCGGAGGGGTCTATAAAATTCCCACAGCATGCAACAGCCTCCTTCCACTCTAACCTGGCCCCCTAAGGACAGCCTCACAGAAAGCGCGGACCCCACTCAATTGTGACAAGGTTGGTGGGGGCTTATGCACCGGTTGTAGGACCAAAGCTTTCTCCCTTAATCTCCCAAGCGGTCGGAGGAAGCAGAGATGCCATCTGCTCCCGGGAGCAAGAAAACAAGAACAACAACAACCGCTTCTTAGGGGAAACGGAGGGGTTAATTGAGGCATTGTGATGCATACAAAAATCGAGTGCAAGGTTAGGATGGATGTACGGATGATCGTAGATGACAAATACTGTATAAGAACTTAATGTATAGGGAATTTTGAATGTGTTTCAATAGCTGTAAACATGTATGTACGTAAATAAATTAGACGTATTCACATGTACGAATTTAGACGCATAATATAGTGAGAAAATAGAGGAATGGAAACTTGATTCCAATCCGGAGGCCCTTTTGTCCCGGCTGTAAAAACATAATATTATGTTCACTGATGCTATATTTGTTTTACTCAAGAGTCAATCCTCAAGAGTTAATCCTAAAGAGTTAATCCTTACTATTTAACATTTTAAGGCTTGGGATCGTGTAACTTTGTCGTATTCCTGAGTCCTAAGGCCGGTTTTGTTCATACATTTTAAGAGATGTATTCAAATGGCCCCTGGGCTGTTGGAGCTCTGAGAGTTTTGTGGCTCATGTTCGTACTTTTGCATACCTTTGCTCCTTGTACGAACCTTTTTCTTGTTGTTTGTAACCCACCTCTTCAGGCCAGAAGTATTTAGGATTGCGTGAATTGCTGTTGCTGATTCTTTTCGTTTTATTCACCTTTTTTCTTCATTTCCCTGTATGTACACTCCTCACTTTCTTCCGTTGTGCTAATACCCTCGTTGGTTAGGGAGTTTTCGCCTTTTTTAATGTAATATATTTTGTATTTTCTGTATTCTTTGCATCCATACATTGATCATTGTTTCGTCTTTATTTTTCTTTTTACTTAAATTTCCTTTGTCTGATGTCATCGTTCTTAAACTCGATTAACTTCTTTTGACACCTTCATCTTTCAACTCCTCACTTTGTGTGACGTAGAGATACGTGTTTATGTGTATATATATATATATATATATATATATATATATATATATATATATATATATATATATATATATATATATATATACACGCGTTGGCTGCTTGCTTCCACAAACACCACATCATTATTTGCCTAATCTTTCTCTAATAAAACAAGTAATTTGCCAAACTTCTTTCTTCAACCATTCTATACCGCTCTATTCCAGAAATCCCTTTTAGACACGGCGTCTCCCAAGGTGTTTAACTATCTCCCACACCTATATCAGAGAGAGATGAACACCCGATAAAGCCACGCGAACCTTAAAGTTACCGCGGAAAGCATTCTTCCTGCCGACTCACACCAAATGTGCTAACATACTACGGGTTAGGATTACCCGTGTCAAAGATAAAGACCCTGGTGTGCGGCCCATGACCTGTGTAAACATAGTACGATTTAGATGTACCGCTGACAAAGATAAAGATCCAGGCATATAGCGCGTGACCTGTCCTTTCCATTTTAACCCCAAAACGAGAGAAAAGTGATGAGATAAGGCAAGTAGAGTGTTGTAAAAGGAGAACAAACTAAGTAAAATGAGCTGGGTTTGGAACATCCAAGTATTTAATCCAGTTTAAAAGTTGGGATGGAAAGATAATAGACAATAAGTTTCTCTTCTGAGATTTGAAGGTTAAAGTTAAGTGTTCAAGAAATGAGTTGGCGGCGCCTTTGTTATTTCGTTGTTTCTGTGTTTAATTTCATTATATGCGTGAAAAACCTGGTTCAGCTCTTTGCAAACTGATGACTCAATCTATTTTTTATTGCTTTATGCTTACACAATAAAACGTAGACACCCTTATACTCATACACAACCGCACATTACATTCCCGCAGGTGTAAAGGGTATACACGAATGGCTCATTTTTTTTAGTTACATACAGCGTCACGCAAAATTATTGGATACATAACATTTTTTACTAATTCTTGCATAATATTTCTTCTTTTGGGTTGAAAATTCACAAATATGTTTCAATAATACTTTCGTTCACCTGTGCAAATAAAAGATGAAAAAATCCTGAATGCAAAAATTTTATTTAAAAAAATACCAAAATAACATATGCAAAAGTACTGGAGACATTAATTATTCACTATTTCATGCATAATATTTTCGATTTGGGGTTGAAAATTGACAAATATGTTTCAATAATAGCACTCTTGTTCTTGGCTAATCAGAAAGGGCCACGATACTTTGCTTATCAATGGCATCATCTGTTATCTCCTTCAGCCACCATTCTCCTTTCTCCAATCCGCAAGTATCACAGGAAAGAGTGATGGCTGACCACGGATGCCCGATAACTGTAGAAGAGACCTTGAACACCATAAGGTCCTTCAAGCAGAGGGCTCCAGGCTGGTCTGGGATTACGAAAAATAACCTCGTAAATGCCCCAAGGCAAATTATTCAGGGATTGGCAAACACGATGAATGCCGCCCTGAATACAGGCTACTTCCCGGATGGATACAAGATGGCCAAAATCATTTTTATCCCAAAGGAAAACAAGCCTCCCAGACCAGGTGGAAAGCTATCGCCCCATCTCTCTTCTTGAGATACAGGGTGAAATCTTTAAAAAGATTTTAGCGAGCAGGCTACAAGCTCAACTGAGCTAGTTAGGAGCGCACAACCCACAGCAACACGGGTTCCGCAAAAAAAAGGCACAGACACCGCCCTGGCGCTCCTAACTGAGAAAGTAGCATACACCCAAGCAAACAGGTTCTATGTAGACATTGTGTTGAGGGACGTGCAAAAGGCCGTCGATAAAGTCTGGCTGGAAGGACTTCAATACAAGATCCTGAACCTCCAGCTAGACCCAATCCTGGAAAGGATCCTCTGTGACTTCATCATGGACAGAAGGGCGTGTCTCATGATTGAAGGGCACAGAGGCCCCGAATTCGAATTAAAGTCGGGCGTCCCTCAGGGAAGCTGCCTGAGTCCTCTGCTTTACTTGGTCTTCACCATCGACTTCCCAACTCCGGTGCACAGGGACACGATGTATCTGCAATACGCAGATGACGTCACACAAATTGTCCCGTGCCCGGAGAGGAAAGCAAGGGCGCAGGCGGCCCGCACTATAGCGGAAATCAAAAACATCAGCCGATTCGAGAGACGATGGAAAATCAGGACCAACAGGGACAAGTTCAAAATTGTCCAGTGAACCGCGAGTTGACATGGCCCATCATCATAGATGGGAGGAGGTACGGCTACTCCGCCGAAGGCACCGTCCTGGGCCTCAAAATCACCGACCATAGATACTCGAGACACCACACGGAGAGGCTGAACCTGGCGAAGAGAGAAATCTCCAAGCTCTACAGGTTTAGAGATCTTAGCTCGGCCAACATCAGAAAATTATATATGATGTATGTCCGGGCTATGCTGATCTACCCCGCAGTGGTGTCCCAAGTGGCTAATAAAACCTTAATGAAAAGGCTTCAACGTATCCAGAACACTGCCTCTCTGCTTATCAACAAAGTAAGAAGGCGTGGACGAGTCAGGCAAAGCGTCCTGCATCGGAGGAAATGCTTGGAGCCCATCAATGTCGTCACCCAGAAAATGGACAAAAAGATCTTGTCCACTCTAACGGATGATGTCATTCCAGAACTCCAGGGAGCAGGCGGCAGGTTGAATATACCTGCGTAGCTACGGGCGAAAGCCTCACGCAGAAGCCGGTTCCCGAGCACAAAACTGTGTACACGAAATAATATCACTCCAATATACACATAAAAGCGTCACAACACATCACATCTAGTCCCATACATTTTTACACGAAAAATGAGACAACATACAACACTAACATAGCATTGTCGGCAAAAAAGCTATTAAAGGCTTGAATGCTACAAACAACATTATTACACTAAAAGTAAAAAGACAGAGAAGAAGAAACAAAAGACAATAAGAAGAACACTACAAACATATGAAGATAAAAACACACAAAATAACAACACAAATAAAGGAAAAATGAAACTATAAAAATAAAGTGATGCCCTCCCTACTAGGACAAAATCCCCCCTCCCATCTTTATTTTTTTTTTCACCCACTATATCTTCCACTATACCATCTCTCTTCGAAAATTGAGTACATCATCATCTTCCACCAGTGAACGATAAGGAGTGATCGGCTGAGTTGAAAAAATAAAGATGGGAGGGGGGAAAAAAAGGAAGAAGAAGAAGAAACAAACAGAGGATAAGACAAACGAACAAAATTCGTCGGACGAAGAAGAAGCGCACGAAGAGGAATACACGGAGGTCTCCTAACCGACAAGAAGGAAGTCCTCGAGAGCGGTTACTTCTTCGACGGCAAGGACGTGGGCCTCAAAGTATTTGGCTCTCCCCTGTGTCCATTCCCAAGAGATAACCCAGAATTTCTCCTACTTGGCATTGCCAAGGGAAAGTTCAAGTGGACCTTCGATAGACCTTTTTCACGGGACGAAATTGCAGCATTGATGTTGAAGGGAACGGTGTTCATCCCACCATTGGACGTGCACGCCGTGAACATGTCAACATTCAAAGCTATAAAAAGTGGACAAAAAACGTCCGAAATAAAGTGAAAGTACAAGTGTATAAAATATAACGATAAACCCCAAAGTGAATAATGATAAAATAATTGATAATATCAGTGATTTGAAAAAATTGTACATAGAAAGTGTGTGTTAATTAAATATATCTAGTATCAAATTATCTATTGTGAATTATCAAATAAGTGACTTAAAATTAGATTAAAATCATCAGCTGGATTAAAATAGAATTCTAAAAGGTTTTTACAACAAACGCGTAGAAATAATGTAAAGTAACTAAAATAATGTGTAGTTAACGTTAGAAATATATAATAATGTGTAAATATATATGTAAATATTTAGGAATAAATTTTTTATAACTATAAACTATTAACTCTTAGGAATAAACGTGAAATTTGTATTGTATAGAGATACAAAATTTTGATTTCCACGTCTCCGGAAATCTTTATCTTCCTTCTTATACTTATAACTATCTCTTCTTTGCTATATTCTATTTTCCACACTGTCTGCTATATATTTACATTTATGTAATCTCTCTTTGTAATTCATTCTTAATAAACCATGTACCGTGTGAACCTTCCACCAGTTGTAATCCATGAACGTGATGGGCGGCAAAGTTAAGGAATTGTCAGAGGACGTGCGCAAAATGATCATTGAACGTCACAGAAGAGGAGATGGCTATCGTAAAATATCTCAAGATCTAAAGAGCCCTTTAAGTACAATAGAAACATTATTAGAAAATGGAAGAAATTTAATACAACTGCTAACATTCAGAGGAGTGGCCGTCCGTGGAAAATAAACAACGCAACTGCACGGTGGATTGCTCGGAAAGTGCAGAACAATCCATTTACAACTCGCATGGAAATTCAAAACGATCTTAAAGTAGCTGGAAAGAAAGTGAGCAGGGACACAATTAGTAGAACATTCAATTGCATCGGCCTACATTCAAGATCGCCAAGGAAGTCTCCTTTGTTGAGCATTGGACATGTAAAAGCTCGGTGGAAATTTGCTGAAACATATTAAAACCAACCGAGCGAACTTTGGGGCAATTTTGAGACCAAAATTGAACTTTGGGGGCGGAACACGGCAACTCAGGTTTGAGGAAGAAGGAAAAAACTGCCCACAATCCTAAGAATACCATACCTAATGTGAAATTCGGAAGCGGTAGTATAATGGTATGGGGGTGTTTTTCATCAAATGGCACTGGGAAATTGAAAATAATCAGAGTGAAGATGAATGCCTCTCAATATTGCGAAATTCTAGAACGAAATCTTCTCAAATCTGTCAGATCATTGAGCCTTGGACGAAGTTTTCTTTTCCATCATGACAATGATCCTAAGCACACGGCCAATGCAACTCAAAAATGGTTTGAAAATAATGAGAGTGACGTCATGACATGGTACAATCAGTCTCCTGACCTAAACCCAATCGAAAACTTGTGGAGGAAACTAAAGCTGCAAGTTTGTGCAAGGAATCCACAAAATGTCAAACAGTTGGAAGATTTCTGCAACGAAGAATGGGCTAATATTCCTGCGAATACTTGTAAAAGGCTTACAACTAACTACAGTAAAAGGCTTGAAGCAGTAAAACAGAATAGAGGCTATGCTACAAAATATTAAATAAATGTATCCAGTACTTTTACGTATTATTTTGGTATTTTTGTAAATAAAATTTTTGCATTTATGATTTTTTCCTTTTTCATTTGCACAGGAGAATGAAAGTATTATTGGAATATATTTATAAATTATCAACCCAAAAGAAGAAATATGCAAGAATTAGTAAAAAATGTTATGTATCCAATAATTTTGCGTGACACTACATACACACACATTTACAGGCAAAATAAATCCACAAATATAGAGATGTAAACCCAAATCCTTATCACTATTAATACATAAAAAGGAAAATTTAGGAATTATTACCAAAATATACATAACCTTAAAGACACCCTTACAAATTCCCTTAACTTAATCCCCTTTAATTCAAACCCTTACAAAGGCGAGGGGGGAAAATATATTAAAGATTACGGACTGACAAAAACCTAAGATCCACTCAAGGTTATTAAAATAACAAAGAGATAAGAAAGCGACAAGGGATAACCTTGCAAGGGTGCTTGTTAAACCCGCCAAAAAGACGATGAAAGAGAAAAAGAGATAAAAAGGAAACTTAGATAAATATCGAAAAAGAAATAAAAATAATAGATGGAAATAAAATTATACTGAAATTCTTTGCTTTTGAATTGTGTCAAAATCTTTGTGAATAAAAAGTACACAACGGAAATTAAAATTAACGGGCAGTAGTTTCTTTTCAAATGTAATCTGTTCTCAAAAAGTTGATAATAATCACTTCAACCTCTAGCAAAATAATGATTAGGATTTCAAGTTCCTTCGTTCTATAATAAAACTTCGGGGAATAGTGAAACAACAAATATGAAAAAGCCGGATGAAAACTATGTATTCTTCTTCTTCTCATTATTCACCTTCTCCTTCGTCTTTTTCTTGTGCTTCATATTCTTTTCCTTCTCTTTATCCTTCTTCTTCTCGTTAATACATTTAGCTGTAACTATTTTCTCACAGTGTAGGGCGGCGCGTATCAATGCCATCTTACGAGAAAATGGTGAACAAACACTGAAACGTAATAGGTTCGTGTGTAAATTTTAATTATTTTCTCAGAATCCCTTCCTCGTCCCCTCCGAAGTTAAGTGAATAACTCACACCGAAACCTAATGAGTTCGAGTGTGGGTTCGATCCTAGAAGTCACCCATCTTCCTATTGAGAGGTCAGAAGGATATGAACGTAGCCCGAAACACTGCGAGTTCTAAATTATCTCTTACAACCAAGGCATCGTGCTTCAAATATGGCTTGGCGCCGAAGGTTCACCGAGGTTCACTATCATTGAACGTGACCTTTGCTCAAAAGAGGTCATCGATTAACATAATATTCCTAAGTGTATTTTCTGCTACGTTTGATCCAAATAGTTGCTTTGGGACTATTCAAGGGAACGCCCATTGGAGATATAATAATAATCCCTCAAATAATAGAAATAATAATAATAAAGGTTCATTGGGTCCAGAGGTTTAATCTATCTCAACGAAGGCTTTAAGTTCGTATCTTTAAGACATACGAACTTCCGGAAGGATCATTTTACCCGTCTCAAAAACCTCCATTGACAAGATTCGCTTTGCCTTTGGGTCGAGTAATTGCCTTATCTCTCTCGCTCTTTTGTTAGGTCATGGCCTCTTGATATATCAGAACTGAGGGCTTTTACCCATACCATTAAGTACCTCTGACTACTTGATAAATCCGTGGAAGCGAATTCACCCGGTTATTATGAAGGGAGCGTTCAGGAGGATCTTGGATTCATCCAGGTGTTGTCCTTGAAACCGTCATTGCGCGCATCTCGTTCTAAGGAAACCTTATGGGGAACACGTACATGTATGCATTTATGTGAGTTCAACGCCAGTTTGTTAGTTAATTTTACCACCCGTGTGAAAGGGCCCCAGACCATGAATTTCGCATAAAAATAAGAATGGTAAGCCCTAGAGCCCCGGGGCTCAGGCCTGGTTGGAGGGGTAGGTAAAGGGAGATCGGCAGTGCTGTGTTTGGCTACAACCATCGAAAAGACAACTCTTCGTAAACCAAGGGAGGTCCACCCGTTTCATATCAGGGAAGTGTGGATATGTAACCTCTTCGGCAAGTTCCCGGATAGACAAATGATATATTGTGTGTGCGAAGGAAGAGTGTTGAAAGAGAGAGCGGCGTTGTAATTGGCTGTCTGCTGACGTGTGTGAATGGAGCTACAGCGCCCATGCTAGCCGAGTGGATACGGCGTTGGTATGTCAGCGTCGCGGTACCGGGTTCGATCCCGGTAATAGCGGATACAAACGTCAGCGCACGTCGAGGTCTGGCTAATAATTGGTTGACGCGCTGTGCTCAGTCATGTACCGGGGTGGTCAGATATTACACTTCTCATCGCACACATAGACAATTACAACACTGCTTTCTTTCATCTCCCGTCTTCGCAGCAAAACACACACACACACTCTCTGTTCAAGGAATCCTGATAATGGGTATCTATATCCACATACCTCTGCCTCGGAGCAGGTCCCTCCACCCCGGGGCGACGAAGGTTCTCCCTGAACGTTGTTTCGTTTCAAAACATAATTCTTCCTGGCACCTCTCCTCAAAGAGGACCTGTCCCTGGTGGCCTTTGGCTCACCAGCGATTGTCATACTGACCTTTATGTCTATTTCATCACCTGGTCAGGATCCGTCTGAATAAAGGTGGGTTGGCGAACTACTATCAATACTACTAGCACCCATGCTTAGACCTCGCTCACGGCCGGTAAGTGACTAGCTTCCTAGGAACCCCGAAATCTGTACTATCTATCTATCTATCACTCTAAAATGAAGATATATTTGTGATCCTGATTATAATTCACCCTTTGTTATGGTAGAATTGTAAGATTATTTATTGCTATTTGAACTTGTAACATAATTTTTCTTAATATTTATTTGTACGAAATATACATGTCCATTAATCTAAGGTATTTGTCTATTTATGTCAGTATTTTTAATGCTTCTGTGGAGTACGCGTTCATGTATGAGTATGTGCGACATAATCTGTCGTCCTTCTGAAAGAGCTGTGTTCACGTAGGAAGATTTAGTCATTTGGTACATGACTTCGCGTCGAATGTCTCGTATGCACAATCTTTCTTTCTCTCTCTCTCTCTCTCTCTCTCTCTCTCTCTCTCTCTCTCTCTCTCTCATAACTCTTATAACCACCCCATTTAATGGATTAATTTTTACTATCCTTTGGTTTATATGGATCTTTTATAATCCATTCGTGCCGTAGAGTTCAAAATGTAATATCATTTTGCTCTCGTGTCTCAAAAGATTAAAAGAGATAGTTCCTACTCAATTTTATCCCATTATATATGCCAGAATTCTCATTTCAAGAAAGATAAACTTTGATAAACGACGGTATTTAAAATTATAGTAAATATAGTAATTCAATTTAAGGGTCATAAATGTTCACTTATAACCTAAAAGCTTCGAACATCGTCTCATTCTATTTGGTCATTCCTAAAGTAATGCGGCATTTGTTATGTTTATCATTATTTTTATATATAGAATCAAACGACTCTTTGTAATTATTTATATTTAAATAAGTATTTATTAATTTAATAAGTAATATAATTTCCACTAGTATCCAACTTTTTAATAACTTTTCAATACCTTGTTTGTAAGAATCGTTTGGTTTTGATGTAAAGATCTTTAAGGTTGTTTCGACCGCTTATGTTGTGTTGACATCATCATTTTCCTTTCTCGACTAAAAATTGAGGTAGTTTTGAGTAGGATTGTTACAAGAGACGAAAAGAAAGTTATGTACAACAATATCAAACGTTCTAGATCAGGGGTGGGCAACCCGTGGCACGCCGATGACTTATTTCTGGCACGCGAAAACAGGTTACCGTTTTTTTTCCTTTTCTTCATACAGTGGTGCCTTAAGAAAGGAGTTTAATTCGTTCCAAGACACTACTTGTTTCGAAAAAAACTCGCATCTTAAAGCAATTATTCATATAAGACTACATGTAAATTTTGTACTACTTTTGCCTGGATTTGTGGCGAGAATTGACCACCTGACAACTCTGGTTAGCGCCTTCGCCGGCAGGCGCCATTACAGAAACCTCCTTGAGATTAAACTGTTGCCGTGTGGTGACAAACCAGCCTCGCCGCACAAAAAAGTTTTTTTCCTGCAACTCGTGTCTGCAATCAGCTCTTAAGTGTCGCGTGATTTTTTCTTGATACCTCCGGCATGTTTTTGCTGTTCATTGCGAAGCTGTGTCTGGTAAAAGAAAAGTGATATGTTTGGTTGAAAGTTGGTGACATTTTTGAGACTTATTCATTATATTGCCTTTTTGACTTACTTTTATTCTTCCTCCCCTTTCATGTATATCCTTATCTCATGTATTTTTATTTTCACCCTGTACAGATTGTATAGAATGTCGCGACCACCAGCCAAGAAACGACGTCATTAAAATGAAGAGGATATTAGAGAATTTAAGAATGCTGGACTGAAAGATTTGGCATACTTAAGAAAGACAATAATGCATTATTATACATTTTGTGTCCCGGTATATTTGTGTTGTATGACTTTTTCTGTAAAGAGACATTTTGAAACTGTTAATAAGAACTTAAGCAATAAAACTGAGGAGGAACAAAAATAATTAATTTCTCGTGAACAGTGTAAGACAAAAAAAAGATATTGGTACTTTTATGAACTTTATTTCAGGTAGGCCCAGTTCCAACTTAGTTTCTGCTAGTTTTGAAGTTTCGAAACTTAATGCCCAAGATGGAAATCTACTCAGTGATGGGAAGTATATTAAAGAAGCTTGACTAGAATTTACAGTTTTCCTTTTGGACAATTTTTCAGAAAAGAAAAAGATTATTCAGCGCAATAAAGATTTGTTTGTGAATAGGAAAACAGTTAAGGATGTGATATTTCAGCTGGAAAGGAAAACAGCTGAATAATTGACAAAAGATTTGTCATCATGTAAGTTTTTTCTATATGTGTTGATGAAAGTACGAACATTACATCATCAGCAAGGCTAGTCATATTTCCTTGATTTTGTAGGGGTGATAAAGTATGTGAATAGATGGTTGCCCTTGTAACATTACCTGAGCGTACTACCGGGGCTGAAATATGTGAAACAGTTGTAAAAGAATTATTTACTCTAAAAATTTAAATTTCAAAAGTGGTATCCGCCATAACAGATGGTGCCCCCAGCATGACTTGTGAGAAGGCAGGATTTGTAAATCTGTTTGCCAAAGATGTTGGTCATCCTCTGATAGGTTTTCATTTCATTATACATGAAGGGGCTTTATGTGCAAAAGCTGGTCTAAATGAACTTCATGAAGCGATGCAAACAGTTACTATGGTTGTTAATTACATTTCTGTTCCGACTTTAAATAAACGACAATTTCAAATTCTACTGAATAAGGTAAATTCTGTATATAAAGGACTGAAAATTTCTAACAATGTTCGTTGGCTTAACCGAGGTTTGGCTGGGAAGTGATTTGTTGAATGCTTAGATGAGATAAAGTTCTTTATGAATGACCAAAAAGTGACTTACTAAGAATTGTCTGACATCATGTGGGTTTGTAAACTGATGTTTTTTGCAAATTTTGTAAACATTTAAATGAATTGAATATTAAGTTACAGGGCTCTGGTAAGACACTTGATGTTACTTATGTTTGGTTACATAAAGGCTTTTGAAGTGAAACTAAGAAGTTTTTAAGAGGGATGTAGATAATGGGAGATTTAGATACTTTCCAAATCGAAACAGGTACATTAATGATCTCCCAAAAAGATGACAGAAATGGCCGCCAATGACTTCAAAAACTGTTTTTTAAACATTATTGAGGCAACTGTTAGGCAGTTCTTTGCAAGATTTGATAAGTTCAGAGAACTAGAAGAGACTGCAAAATCCATTAGGTTTACAGACAGTATCAAACTGGATGAACTAAACTTGCAAATCTTTCCATGGATAGACATGGATAATTTTGAAATACAGTTGGTTGAATCTCAGAGTAGCTCAATTTGGAAACAAAAATTTGGGACCTTAGAGTTGACTTGGAAAATATTGAAAATGAGCGATTTGAGACCGGAGTAACATAGAGAAATGTGGAAAACGTAGTATTAAGGATTTGGAATACTATTCAAGAAAATTATGTCTGTTTAAAAAACCTTGCAACAGCATTACTATCCCTGTTTTCGTCTACATATGCTTGTAAATCTTTGTTCTCAGTGATGAACTCTAGTAGTGCATGCATATCTCTCAAGGTTACTAAATATAAACTCAATATAAAATCTCTGTCATCAGTGATGCAGCAACAGAAATCTCATTGATAATATATAAAAAGAGTCAAGTTTTCTCTCTCTGATGTTATCTTTTGAAAGTGGTTGTTTAAATGTAGTTTGGAAGGTAAATAAATATATTTTCTTTTTTATGTATCACTTGTAATACAAATGAATAACTGGGAGAAAATAATAACTGATTAATAGAAAAAAATAATATTGTTAATTTTTTGAGATGATAATAATAGTGTCTTTAAATTGTGTGAATATGTATGACAGTTACAGTAATATTTCTAGGCTAATAAAAAATATCCACAAAAAGAACCTTTTTGAAAGGCCTGTCATAACGTTTTTCATTCAGTCAGTTGAAAAACAATCACTTACTTTACTGCTCTTGGGTGATTTCTTTTTTTTGCAATAATGTGTCTTTACTGCTCTTGGGTGATTTCTTTTTTACAATACTGTGTCTTTACTGCTCTTGGGTGATTTGTTTTTTACAATACTGTGTCTTTACTGCTCTTGGGTGATTTCTTTTTTTGCAATACTGTGTCTTTACTGCTCTTGGGTGATTTTTTATCATTTAAAAAAGCTCATCAAATACTTGACTTGGAAAGAGGAGCGGCTAGAACTAGATAGACCTACGGCCTATCTAGTTCTAGCAATGGGATTTTTTTGAGTATTTGAATAATAATTTCATCTTAGTTTGGTTATGACTTATTTTTTTTAGCAAAGTTATTTCTAATAATTCTTTTATAATATCAAAAAACAAAATTGTGAAGTTCAGAAATAAATATAAGTATCAAAATTTTGTATATCTTCTTCTATAACTATATTTTAGCAACGTGATATTTTGAAAGGGAAGAAATTTAGTTTAAAGTTCTTTTAAAAATTATTATAATTGGCGAAGTTCAGAAAATTTATACAAATTTAACCATGGCTGCTTTTTTTTAGATTTTAAATTTTAATTTTAGTAGCGAAGCGCGAGCATCCCCCGTAGGGGAAGGGGCGAAGCCATTGCTTGGTTCATGGTATATTTTTTCACATGGATACTTATTTTCTAGCCCTAAAGACTAGAAATTTTAGGGTTTTTTTAATTAAAGAAAAAACAATCCTCACGACTCTTAGTCGCGTGCGAGTCTAGTCGCGGGCGAGTCTAGTCGCGGGCGACTCTACATCTCACTGTGTCGGTCCGTCCCCGTTTTGCTTTTTTGTTTTTTGTAATAACATTGTAACTATTAAGCCGATTCTAACAAAATTTGAAATCCTTATGTTGTTTTACATTCTCTTTCGAATGATATAGTTGCCAAAGTCCCCCCAAGGTCATCCAGGAAATTATTGTAAGTTTTGAAGATCATAATGTCATAAATCAGAATATGTTATAGCACACGACCTTTATAGTCAGCAAACCTTGTTTTTTCTCCATCTGAATTTGCTAAAATTATTTCATTTTGCTCTATTCGTTGTTAGAGGCCAGTATCTATTACCACCTGATAAATATTAAAATTGAAAATCTATTTTAGATATTACTCCGATAAAACTTTCGAATGTACGAACAAATTTTTTTTAAAAAAGCAGCCATGCCTAAATTTTAATAATTATTGTGAACTTTACAATTAGTAATTCTTTTTGTTTTATTTTTTTTAATAATTACTGTGAACTTTACAATTAGTAATTCTTTTTGTTTTATTTTTTTTTAATAATTATTGTGAACTTTACAATTGGTAATTATTTTTGTTAATTTTTAAAATAATTATTGTGAACTTTACAATTAGTAATTTTTTTTTAATTAATAATTATTGTGAACTTTACAATTAGTAATTCTTTTTGTTTAAAAACTTTTTAATAATTATTGTGAACTTTACAATTAGCAATTCTTTTTGTTTTATTTAATAATTATTGTGAATTTTATAATTAGCAATTCTTTTTGTTTTAACAAAAATTCAAAACATTCGATACTCTTATTTATTTCGATACTCTTATTTATTTCAAAGTCTAAAGGAACCTTTAGAAAGGTCATACCCGAACTAAAAAAAAAAGTATTATTATATAAATGCTAAAAACAAATCCCGTTCTTAAAGTATAGTGTTATGGATTACAGGAATAAAAACATATTTAATATACAATAAATCAAGTACCGTACCTGGCATTTAATGGAGACGAATAAGAATAGCCTTAGGTTCATCATAGGAGGTAAAAGCGGAAAATTAATATGAAGAATTAGGCCGCCCTAACAGAGTTCCGGTCAGAGTGTCCTAACGTAGCGTCTTCACTAGTTCAATTATTATTATTATACCACTAGTTTATATATTTAATTTGTCTTCATTATTGTTTATTCTTATCATTGCTCTTCTACTTGTATTTTTTCCGTGTGCACACATCTAATGAAAGCCTGAGAACACCGATCAATCTGGTAAACAGCGGTACAGTTTTCGACCATCAATTTCATCTGTTTCGTTATTGATCTGAGTTCTATTTTCCGAGGGATTTGTGTGAGTTGTTTTGAGCAGTTATGCAGCAAGTTTGTTATTGAAATATATTTCGCGCAGGTATTTTCTTGAATTTGGATGATGCAAAATTGTTTTGTGGGAAGTGCATTATTTTGTGGCTGATTTTTTTGGGGGGGAGGGGGCTGTGTGTCGGATGACTAAGTTAAAAAAATAAATCTACGTAATATTCCGCATATTCCGATTTTGATTACTATACTATTAATCTTTGTTTTATTTTTTCTTTTAGATGTCTGTCTTTGAGCTTAAACGTGTTTTGGCTAGAGAGCGGAAGTGATGAACCAAGAAGAAGCGGCTATGGTTCCTTCCTGTGGAATAATAATAATAATAATAATAAAATAATAATAATGATAATAATAATTCATAATCCTATATTTTAGAACGTGATTTTTTTATATTTTTAAATTTAAAAAAAAGTGGACAAGTAAACTGGTATGAATTTTCAGTGCATTCTTTACCCCCTCCATCTCCCCCCTCCATTCCCCCCTTCTCTCTCCCTCTCCCCTGCTCTCCACTACCGCCCTTCTCGGCACTATCCTAAAAGTCTAGCTTTTCCCCCTCTCCCTTTTCCTCCTTCCATCTCCCCCATCCCCATCCCGCATCCTGCCTCCCTCTCCTCCCCTCTCACTACCTTCCTCTTTCTTCCCCTCTATCCCTCCCCATCTCTCACTCCTCTATATCCCCTTCATATCTCCCCCTCTCCACCAACTCTCTTCCCCTCTCCCCTTTATCCCCCTCTCTCCCCTTTCTCCCCCATCCCTCCCTTCCGGTCTCCTCCTCTCTCCCACTCCTTTATCTCTCCCCCTCGTTTATCTCTCCATCTTTTTTATTTCCCCTCTCCCCTTCCCCTTATTTCTCTCCCCACTCTTTCCTCCTATATCTACCCTTCCATATCTATCTAACTATCTCCTCTACCGCTCACCCTCTTCTCGGCTATGGGTAAAGTATTGGATAGGGTGGAGAAGGGGGAGGTGGAGAGGGGAGCCTGTGAATGGGGAATACTGGGAGATAGAGGGGAGAGATAGAGGAGAGGGGAAAAGAGTGGGCAAAGTGTATATTTTTAGAACGTGATTTTTGGAATAATTGCTTATTTTATTATAGCTTTGTTTATGAATGAACTTCCCCCTCACCCTGTTCCCCCCCTTGGTGAGAAATAGGAGAAAGAGGGAGGGGAAGGGATAAAGGGATTAGGGAAAATAGAGAGGAGGAAAGGAGGAAGGACAAGGGATAGGTGAGGGAATGTGGATAGGTCAGGGAATGGGGTAGGCGGAGAGGTAGGTGATGTGATAGGGGTAGAGGAAAAGGGAGATGAGAGGAACATGGAGGTGAGGGGGATAAAGATGATCACAATCGATTTGAAAGATCAAATAGGCCGAAGGCCAACAGCCAAATGGGATGGTAGCGAGAGAAGCAAAGCGAAGTGCAAGCACCCACTGTATGGGGGAGTGGCAAAGCCATGGTTTGTAATAATAATAATGCTTTTATGTGTCACCGTTCAAATCCCTGTCCTTCACAGAACGCTTTTCTGTGAACTAAGGAAAGGTCAGAGAGAAGAAGTGGGTCTTCAAGGCACGCTTGATAGTACTAAGGGACTGGTGTATTGAGCGCGATCACCCACGCAGCACAGACGACTACGAGGAAAAAGCAATAGGGGATGGGGGCACACCTGGAACGTTGTGTTTAAAGGGGCTGGCATAAGGTCAGTGATGTTGCCAGGTAGGACGGAGCTGTGGTATTAATGGTCTTATATGTAGGAAGAAGGATCTAAAAAGTGATGCCCTATCGAATGGGCAGTGACTGCAGTGAGTTTGCACGAAAGAAACAACCCCCGGCAGAGAAGAACATGGGCTGCAAAGTTTTGAACCAGTTGGAGGGGTCGAAAAGTGGAAACTTGTGATCCAACGAGACGAGAGTGGTAATAGTCAAAGCGAGAGATAAGCAAATCATGAATGACAATTTCAAAAGTGCTGTAGTGAAAGTGGAAGTGGATACGGCTGAGATTACGGAGGAAGTAGAGAGGATTTACTGACGTTGGCAAATTGAGTTTTGAAAGAGAATTGACTAACAAATGTGACGCCTCATGTTTTACAGTATTGGAAAGAGGGGCTCAGGTTCTCTGAGATTAAGATAAGGAGCAGTAGTTTGGTAACGAACAACATCGACTGGAGTACCCTTCATAATATCCTTGTTTTGTCTTGGATGAGTTTCAGAATGGTGTCCGAGAGCAATTCATTGTTTTAAGAAAATATTTTGGTTCCTAGTGTCGCACCAAATTAAGCCGAGGTTAAGGAGCGTTTGGATTACCTGAAATCAGCATAGAAATGAAATAATAGACCAATGCCACGCATAAGAATACAAATAGAAATCCACACATGAGAATACGGGGAAGGGGGATAGAAGCAGAAAAGAAGCGGACCAGGAACTGAACCTTTCGAAACACAAAAACGCACCTCCGTCGCACAAAATATATCCTTTCCAATATGAATAGACTGAGTACGAGATGAAAAATACGAGACAACTAGTTAAGGGCAGTTACAGAGACATCCATGAATTCAAGGAGGCGGTGCAGAAGAACAGTGTCATCAAAATTGTCAAATGCTGCCGAGAGGTTCGGAGTTCCAAAAATGGAAGTCTGTCTAGCATCGGCCGTATGACGAAGTCGGTCAGATACGCGCAGGAGAGCTGATTTAGCGTTGTGCCAGCCTTAAAAACTGACTTAAAAATCTCATAATTGTTGAAAAAATACAGGTGATCTGGAATCCTGACTAATACCAGCTTTTCAAGGACTCTTAAGATGAATGGGATTTGAGAGATTGGATGGTAGCTTGTCGCCATGTTTGGGTTCAGGTTTGGTTTCTTTAGTATAAAGCGAACACAATTAAGCACAAATTTCTTATTACTAACATTGATAAATTTTATGTCTTAAATAATAACAGGGAGTTTTTTATTGCTTTCTCTAAAGCCTCGGACCTTCACAACGCACCTGCCTATCAACTGAGAACAAAAAGAAAAAAGAGTGAAGTCCTCAAATCACCCTTAAAGGCACTAAAGGAGGGGCATGAGCGTACTGAAGAGAAAAATAATTCAAGAGATGTAGCGATTTGCCTCGTAGGAGGTTTACTGCTTAAGAATCCGTTGGAAGACTTATGTGATTCATGTAAAAGAAATAGAAAACGGCAACTGCTACCATTAAATAAAAGTTGACCACTTGAATTTTTTAAGTTATTAATTAATGGACTTCTATATGGGATGAATTGCCCATTCAGTTGGGTATTAGAAGGATTGACCCCCTAATTTTTCAAGTTATTAATTAATGGACTTCCATATGGGATGAATTGCGCATTCAGTTGGGTATTAGAAGGATTGTTTATGGATCACTAATTTTATTATGGATATCATATTGATACTAGTTAGCGTAAATCAATAAATAGCACTGCACACTGCTTTTAATCTCATTTGGGACGTCCTTCTTCATCTACAGGAGAAGTTAGATTTCAGAATATCGATCTAACTAGCTCCTCAAAAGCTAGGTTGAATGTCACTCTTATAGCTTTGGCCTTAGGGTGTCGCAGAAAACTGAAATTGCTCTACTAAAACGGTTTGAACCAATGGAAAATATCACCAAGATCGAGAAATGAATGCATATAATTACGAGGGGCAGTCAATAAGTTTTGCGAATCGGTAGGGCAAAACAGAGGAAGGGAGATAGCTGTTTGTGGGGGGTGTTAGAACAAGTTATAAAAAATCAGGACCTGCAGCCGCACGCCCCTGCCTCGTCTATTTAAGAATTAGTAGCTGATTGCAGATCGTCAGTCACAAATGTTTCAACAATGGAGAAGGTTGAGCACCGCGCAGTGATAAAATTTTGACCAAGAAAAGCAAGAATGCAAAAGAGCTCCCTGAACGCATGGTTGCAGTGTACACCGACACCGCCCCTTCCTATGCAACCATTGCTCGCTGGAATAGGGAGTTCCGCCATGGTCGTGAGTCCCTTGAAGATGACCCTCGACCAGGACGCCCGTCAGACGTGACCAATAAGGACAATGTGGCCTGTGTGGAGAGGATGATCCTCGAAAATCGACGGGTGAAGGTCGAAGAAATTGAGCGAGAACTTGGAATATCACATGGAAGTGTTATCAACATCATCCACGACAATTTGGCCATGACCAAGGTCTCTGCTCGTCGGGTCCCTAGAAACCTCACGCCCCATGATCGACTTCAACGTCGTCAAAGTCTACAAGGCCAGAGTTTCACAAGCTGCCCTGCGTGAGTGCGGATTCGAGGAGCTCAACCATCCCCTCTACAGTCCAGATGTGGCCAAAAGCGACTACTTTTTATTCCGCCAGCTCAAGGCTGCACTGCGTGGATGCCGGTTTGGGGACGATGAAGATGTCCAGCTCGCCGTCCAGGAGTGGATTGAACAGCAGTCGGGAGATTTCTGGTTGTCTGGAATTCAAAGCCTCAAGGAGAAGTGGCGCAAGTGCATTAAAGTCGAGGTTAGTTATATTGAAAAATAATAAAACACTTTTCCTCATATCTCGTTTCCTTATATCCGAATTGCCAAACTTATTGACCGCCCCTCGTAAAATATATCCAGATCATCGATGAAAGACGTGCCGGATAATAAGAATTTGTACGAAGTAGTTTAGTTTACAAATTGAGTAATAATTTCAAAATGACCATCATCAAGTGGAGGGAGAATACCACTGGGAGAATGAAATTCGAGCGCAAGTGTGATGTGTTCAGTGACGAGGATTACATATATCTTTCCCTTTAATCGATGGAAATATATTTTTTACACTTATAAAAGATGCGCAGAACTCCCGAAAAATATGCACATTTTTAGTCGCGGGTGACTCTATATCTCACTATGTCGGTCGGTCGCCATTTTGCTTTTACTTTTGTTTTGGTAATAACACTCTAACTATCCGGCCGATTCTAACGAGATTTGAAACCCTTATGTTGTTTTACATTTTCTTTCGAAGGATATAATTTCTAAGGTCCTCCCAGGATAGTCCTGGAATTATTTTGTATTGTAATGACATTGTAACTATCCGGCCAATTTTAATGAAATTTGAAACTTATGTTGTTTTACATTGTCTTTTAAATGATATAATTGCTAAAGTCTTCCCAATATTAACCCATGAATTATTTGGCAATAAAATCATTCGATTCGTCCGATTCTAACTAAATTTAAAACCATTATGTTGTATTACATTCTCTTCCGAATGATATACTTTTCAATATCCTCTCAAGGTTAGTCCGGGAATTATTGAGAGTTTTGTAGCTCGTAAAGTCATAAATCATAATAAATGAGAGCACACGACTTTTGGTCAGTAGACTTTGTTTTTATATGCAGTGGTGTACCACTTAAAGAAAAAAAAAGATAGTTAGAACCATTTTTTCTTTGTAGATGTTCAAAAACTGCTTGAATCCCTTCGACGATTGCATCTGTGGGGATTCCTCTGAAAGCGTCTGGTAATGGATGATGTGATTCGACCTCATTAATGATCGAGGTTTGGGCCGCAATAAAGGCATCGTTCGCACTCAGAAATCAAGGCAGAGGGGCTTTGCTTCTTGTGTCTGCATGGCGAGGAATTGGTTAAATGGACCTAAGCTGGTAGCAGCCTCGCTGTCATGCTTACTGTGTAAGTAAAAGAACCCTAAACTTTATCTAACGGATTTATAGCTCGTCGAAATAAAGGTTTATTTTTAGCTTCTAACTTCTCAGGAAGTGATAAGATACCCTCTTTGGTTAAAAGATACCTGAAAAAAGTGAGCCTCTCCATCCCCAATTAGAATTTATGGGGCTTTGCTTTAAGCCATAAGCAACTAATAGCTCAAAGAAATAATTTAGGTGAAGCATATCTGTCACGTGATGAGGTCAATAAACAAGAATTTCGTTTTTGAGAGCGTGGACAAAGGGAAAGGCCACCTAGAACTGCTCTAGGAAAGGCACAAAAATTTAGGATGACGTTTTCAAACCAAGTGGCATGAAAAGGAAATCAAAGGGCTTGATGAGGTACAGACCGCCGTCTTCTCCACGCTTGATTCTTCTGCAGGTATTTGATAAAAAGCCTTTTGAAGAGCAAGCTTGGAAATACTCTTACACCCGCAAAAAGTGTTGTGAAGTTCGAAATAAACAGAATAGGGTATCCATCAGCCTTAGCGTCTCTGTATAAAGTATGGAAGTCAGAAACCGGGCAATCCGGGCTGTAGGGACCATCTTTCTTTGAAACAAGATGAGAAAGTAATTTCTATTGGCATCTAAATTGCCTAATAATCCCTTCTCTTTCTATCTTCTTAAATTTCTCTTAGGCGGCCTTCAGTTTTACAGCTGGTAGTCGCCGTGGCCGAGAGTAGATTTTTGAGAGTTTGTTCTTTCACGTCAAGGGTGAATGGAAAATGCTACAAAAAATCGGATCCTAAGATATGACAACTGGCATCTGAAATTAAAAATAGCAAGGGTGTGATAGAACGGTTTGAGGCCACTTAATTTCAACCGTTATCACATGTTGTTTAGAAACACGATGCTACCCACGTGCATCTTCGCCTTGAAGCCGGGCGCATTATCGCCGCCACCTGAGTTAATATTGAACCAAGGAGGTTTATCATCCCCCCCGTATCGCCCCATGCGCCGATCACGCCAGATTGAGTTAGGCTTATGGGCAGATAAGGTATTGTTCTCAGGCGCGGCTGTGCATTCCCTCAAAGCCCCACTCCATTGTCCCCTACGCCAAGGGGATGTCTCGACTATTTATACGGAAACTTCACCACTATGAGGAGATTCGAGATCCAGATTTTCTTCGCGAGACATCACTACGATCCAGTCTCACCTTGTGCACCAAGGGCCCTCTACCTCGAGATCCACCATCATTGTCCAGAAGAGGACAATATCCCTTGAGTGCCAAGGTTCGAGCCTTCAAGACGCCAAGTCCACAAGGCTTCCCCTGTTGTTCAGAAAGAGAACAACGTTAGAACAGCCATTGTTCTTTGAGCCCGTTGACAAGAAACGGTTCTCACCCTTCCCCCCTGTTGTTCAGAAAGCGAACAACATTAGAACAGCCATTGTTCTTTGAGCTCGTAGACTAGAGACGGTTCTCACCCCCCCTGTTGTTCAGAAGAGAACAACGTAAAACAGCCATTGTTCTTCAAGCCCGTTCGCCAAGAAACGGTTCTCATTCCCAAGACGCCACGTCAGGATCCTTTAATTCCTCCCCCCCCCCTTCGGCTGGAACTCGCCAGCGGACCGAAGATTCCTTCACGTCGCCTTCCTCTGCACAACACGTGTAATTACCTAAGCTGAACGTTACCTTTGAGTATTTAACCCTTTTGTCAACCCTATCTTGTGCTTTAAATGGTTTAGCGTACCATCCCATATCTTTAATTTTTATTTGTTTTACCTTTTTAAATCTCTTCCAAATCTTAAATCCTCGGATTAGCTAGATTTCCCACGACCCTTTCCGTTCTCTGTTTATGTCAATATTTTCCGTTTTGTGTGTTGTTGATAGTTTTTATTAATAAAACTTTATTTTATTAATGATAGCCATATTATTATCCTTGAGCTCAGTTCCACTTCTTAAGCATATTGAAAATAAATAGTCATATATGGTATATCGTCGAGAGTCCATTCTACGACAAAGGGATATATAGACCTGTCGCAATCTCACTCTCTCCCATAGAAGGAGGGAGAATAGTTTTTTGTGATATACATGAATTGGCTGACTCGATAAGTTCTAATGAGATGAAAAAATTGGTGCTCTTCTCGCGTAAATTGGGACGTCGAGTTGATGGAAACAGGCAAAGGTGTATCTGAGTGTGGACTAATTGTAATCCTAGAATGTGACTTGCAGGGAGGTGGAATTGGGGAGGCGTACAAACGGTGCACACAATTGAGAATGACTGTAGGAACGAGAATCTCGATAAGATGTGATTTTCTTGCTCTTGAGTTTCATAGCGAGTTCCTCTAATGTTACGATGAAGCCGTCGAGTTTGATGCTGAGGAAAAGCCATTCGCCATCAAGTGAGTTGCATGGTCATTGCTGCAGAAGGAGGTTGTAGAAGCTCATAGTCGATTCGGACCTCGTTTCCGCAGGAGAGGAGCGTGATTCTCACAGCGAAGTTGGCTCAACGAGGCTCGGGTTTCCGCAGATTTTGGACTTTTGGAATTATGAAGTTAGTGATTATGAGAACTTTACCTGATCCTTGGGGTCAGGTACGGCTGCAACTTGTGCGTGTGAGTGAGCACTTCCTGCTATCTCTCCCTCCTTTTCCTCTTCAAGTCATTTTCCATGGTAACATAAATTCTTCTCCCTGAGACATGCCAGATTCCCCGAATTTGGGGAAGAATAAACTCAGCTTGTCTGGAAGCATAGGAGATAGCTTAAAAAGTCATTGTTTATCCATCCTTTACGTGCCGAGAAGACTAACTTGCCTCTGAGACGCCTTCCCCTTCTCCCACTTTTATCTATAGTAAGAGTCGTTTGCCTTTCAAGCTCAAAGGTTATTTCTAGTCACCTCAGTCCTTTATCCATAGTCGAATAACCCTATTCAAAGCCTACTTCTCCAAGTGATTCCTACCTCCTCCAATACCCGTAAAGTTTTACGAACTTATTTCCCTTAACTTTACCGAACTCAAAATGACCATTTAATTCACTTCGCGCTTTCACTAACTTTAACATTAGGTGAATAGTATAAAATCTACTGGTAAATTTACAACATAAATATTAAAGGGTTAACAAATTCAATGAATAACTTTATTCCCTAAAAATAAAAAGAACTAAAACAGTCTGATTTTTATTATTTATTTTTTGGATACAAAAATAGATCAAGCTTTTATTCATACAAAAGCACTTTTAGGATCACATAAAAATGCTAAAAACAAGTCAACTTTGCTATGTTTTTAGTATCTTCCAGGGGACATCGTCTAAATAAGATTTAAAGGAATGGATCACAAAGCCTTGAATCTTCTTTAAAATTTTAATTTTCAGGTCAACATCTCTCTAACCTAATCTAACAAAGTTTTCAAAGTAAAGAGTTTATCCGAAACTTCAGATATTTATAATCGAAACAGTTTTATTCTTGTATTACTCAAGGAATTGACAGCAAGTCTATATAAAAACACTTATTGGTAGATATCGCACTAGAGCTATGTAGTGCGCGCATAAGTGGTAGACCACATACTAAATTAGGACCTTCAAATCGTCAAGGTAGTTTATAGAAACTTCAAAGAAAGCCAACAAAGCTCTGGAATTATCTAGTAAAACAATCCAATAAATCGAAGCCTATAATTGTTTTTCTTGCCGATTTTCTGGCTATTTGGATTATACACTGCCTGGCCAAAGTAAAAGTCATTCAGTGTAATAATTATTTAATAAGCTATTAGACATCCTCTCGATAGAATTACAACCCTCATCCTATCTGTAATTGATTCTACAAGCTTTTGCATCTTCTGTAGCTTCAATTTCGGCCACAATTCCAGCAGCCGTAGACCCAAATCGTTCAATGATGATAGAAGAGGTCCCTCTCAAGCTCATCTCATAAATTCTCTATGGGATTTGAATCTGAGAACTGTAGTGACCACTAAATATGCCGAAATGATCCCTCATGCTGGGTGAACCAATCTTTGACGATGTTAGACCGGTGGATTCGCGTGTAATCGTCTTGAAACCTTCCATCGCCATTAGGAAAAAAGAAGTCCATTGAAAGCTGAACTTGATCGTCCAGGAACTGCAAATACTTGCGAGACTTCATCTTGTTGCTGCAGAGAGTTGCAGATCCATATCCAGCCCAGGTAAAACAGCCCCAGACCATCACACTACCTCCAGAAGCCTACACAGAGGGACCGATGCAGGATGGATCCAATGATTCATGAGGTTCTCGCCATACTATAATGCGCGCATCACTCTGAAAAAAGAATAAACCTAAATTCTTCGGACCACATGACACGTTTCCAATCATCTACACCCCAATTTTTATGTTCTTTGGCGAACTGAAGCCTTTTTCTCGATTTGTTGCACTCACAAGTGGCTTCCTGATTGAGGCGCAGCTGTGTACATGCATTTTTTTCAGTTCACGATGCATAGTTCTGGTTGAAATTGTGTTTAGAACTTCACGAAACATGTTGGTTAACTGCTGCGTCGAGCAACGCCGACTTTTCGTGACCAAATGCTTCAAGGAGAGCCTGTCTCTTTCGTCAAGAATTTGATGCCTATCACATTGTCTACGAGATGAACCGGCTTTGCCATCTTGTTTCTAGCGTGCAATTGTTCTCTGTATAGTCCTCTTTCCTATACTTGTTGCTGTAGAGATATCACGTGTTGATTTGCCACAGACATTGGAAGGCGACGATGCGTCCTTGATCAAATGGTGTAATGTCTTTTCCACACGTCTTCATTCTTGCAGCTTCTGTAAAAATTAGGACAGTTATAACATCTAAACCAGGTAATTGTTACGTCAGAGACACTACTGAATGTTGCCATATAAGTTTACTCTAAACTAAAGGATTCTGAAACAAATTAGCTACAAAAAACATAAATATATCCAAACTCAGTGAACAACCTTTATTTTGGCCAGGTAGTGTATAAACTAGTCCTAGTCTCCATATGAGCCAACACGTCATCATGTAGGGGAAAGTGCAGCATGGGGCTATCAATATGGTAGTCGCCATAAAACTAAAAAATCTTCTGTAGAGGGATGTAGGGAATATCAATTATAATTAATAGAAACAAAACTATTAATAGGAAAATATTCAGGGATATTTTTTTAAAGGTTAATCATGTTCAATTGGGTAAATTGTTTCTACTAGAAACAAACGAGAAACAAAAGTCTTTAGCGGCTTCCACACAGCAGCTGTGTGAATAGTTCGAGGAATCACCTGCATGACCATTTCAAGAATTTAAACTTAAGGGTGTTGCCCTTGAATGGGCCCTGTAATCAATGCCTGCCTCTTTATGATCTAATAAAGTCTCCGCTGAAGGAGTACTAAACTAAAGTAATCCCGCGAGAGTTGACCTCGGGTGCTGCGCCCTGACCCGTGGTCTAACCGCGTGGGAGACGATGCGAAGCACCCGAGCCGCCCTCTGATCCCGGGAAGGCTAGGCTTTCCTTTAGGGACACCACACCACAGAGCAAAAGGTCAAACGGCCAAGATTAAGCCCAAGGTCATCACACCGTATGGGTCCACTGATTTCCTCTGGGTTCGAATTTTGAATTGTCGCGGTGGGTTTCGTTCGTACCTAAGTGGAACTTAAAAGGAACCCACTCCGGAGGTGTAAGAACGATGAGGTAAGCTTCTAAGTACAGTTCTCATTATCGATTCCCTTCTTTCTCTCTGGTAGGCGAGTTCGTATAATTCAGTTCCTTGCTCTATTGTGCGAACTTGTTCTCTTTTGGCATATGGTGAACAAGGTTTAGGAAAACACTTTTAGTTTTTAATTTGGGTTCATTTAACCTTATTTTCTTTTTTACTTTATTTTAGCATTTTATGTCCCTTTCCTCTCCAATTGAATCTTACCAGAGCGACGTTTGAGGCGAGTAAAAACAGCGTTTTTGATTTAAGTGAAGTTGAGCTACAATGGGTGTGGTTAATTTGAGGATGGGTGCTAGATTCGTCATATCCATGGCGCCTACCATATGCTAAGCGATCCGAGGTATGAACTTCACTTAAATGGTAGTTCCCAACTGAGAACTAAAGGCTTCAAAGACTTCCAAGGAGAGCAATTATGTAGTCGGTGAAATTCCTGCCAGAAAAGGAACTCTCACTGAGATGAACAGTCCCCCATTGGATTATTCAATTATCCTTCTTATTTTATTTGAGTTGAACGAAGACTGTCACTGAAGAACAGGTTTTGAATTATGATAATTCATTATTATTATTTTGTTATATTATATAATGATTTATTTTATCAACCTTATTTCTTAAATTTATCTGTTTCCGTGCCAGTGCCTTAAGAATGGCAGTTACTTCGAGCGCCAATCTCTACTTCCTGCCCTGTCGTCTCCGCGACGAGTAGTCTCGTCCTTTAGTCCCTCAGATTACCTACCTTGCAAGGCATTTTCACCTCCCTAACCTCGCCATTTTCTTCCCACACCTCTCTTCAAAACTTATTCGGTCAGATGTCACGTTGGGTTTTGCCCTTTCATAAAAAAAAACCCCAAAAATTAAATGTTGACCAATAACTGGTAATGGTGGACAGTCCCTGATCCCTTCGATGTTGCAACATGACCCGCTGCTGACCTCCGAAAGGTGGATTTATCCCTTCGGAAAACAGGGCCGTTCCTTAAAGGGACGAGAGGATCTGCGGGTTGTATTGAAGGCGACAAAATAGCCCATTGAAGGGCACCTTAGAGTAGTTTGCATTAGTAGCAGTAGTAATTTGTGAAGAAGGATGACCACTCTTCTTTGTTGTTTATCCTTGCGTATACTGTATGTATGAGTTGTTTATATATATATATATATATATATATATATATATATATATATATATATATATATATATATATATATATATATATATATATATATATATACGTAGGTGAGTCAAAAAGTTCTCAGACAAATGGCAGATTATTGAAATGTTCGATTTTGTACAAGTAAATACAGGGTCAAACACGATTTTCATGTTTTCTGAACAATTCCTACAAAATTCGTCATTCAATTTGTCGAGACTCTTTGTATTAGATGTGCTTCAAAAAGGTTACTTTTTTGAACCCATAAAATGGCAAATTTTGAGATAAGAGCGAACATTAAATTCCTGACTAAACTTGATTGGAAGCCTGTTAAGATTATTGACGCTCTACAACAGGTTTATGGTGACTCTTCGCCATGTAGAGCGGTAGTTTACGACTGGATTAAGCGCTTCAAGGGGGGCAGAGAAGAAGTTGAAGATGATCCACGTGAAGGGAGACCCTCCACCTCCATTAACCCAGAAAATGTCGAGCTTGTGAGGAATCTAGTGGATAAAGATCGGCGTATTACTATTGATGAAGTTGCCAATGCATGTGAAATCTCTCATGGCTCAGCATTTGGAATTCTAACTGAAAATCTTGACCTGAGCAAGCTTTCAGCACGTTGGGTCCCAAAAGCGTTGCGAGAAGACCAGCTGAATCATAGGGCCAACCTTTCTTTGGCTATTTTGACCAAGATTGAAGCAAACGAGGATAGTTTTTTTGAGCGCCTCGTAACGGGAGATGAAACTTGGGTGTATCAGTTTGATCCTGAAAGTAAAAATCAATCAAAAGAGTGGCACCCAAGGGGGGAAGCAGGGCCTATCAAGTTCAAGACAGAGAGGTCCGTTAAGAAGATAATGGCTACAGTTTTTTGGGATTCGGAGGGAATTATTTTAATAGACTTCTTAGAAGGACAAAAAACTGTTACATCCAGCTATTACGAAGGAGTTTTAAGGAAGCTGAAAACTTCAATAGCCAAAAAACGACGAGGAAAGCTCCACAAGCAAATCTTGTTCCACCATGACAATGCCCCTTCACATTCGTCCAAAGCTGTGAGATCTCAGCTACGGGAATTTCGATGGGAAACTCTTGCTCATCCCCCTTATAGCCCTGATTTAGCACCCTCTGACTTTTTTCTGTTTCCAAATTTAAAGGGACACCTAAAAGGAACCCGGTTTCAATCATTAGATGAAGCAAAAAAGCAGGTCATTACTTGGTGCCAGAGACAACCCCGTGAATTCTACAAAGATGGTCTTTACCGTTGGATTCATAGATTAAGAAAGTGTATAGATGTTAATGGAGCTTATGTAGAAAAATGATTACAGTATTATTACAAATAAAAATTTTATGCCATTTATCTGAGAACTTTTTGACTCCCCCTCGTATATATATATATATATATATATTTATATATAATTAGGTAAGAGGCCATGTTGTATACATGCACTGTCGAAGTCCACAGCAGTGGCAGCGTTATTGATTTTAACTTGAATTCTCTTTATTTTTCTTCCAAATTTTTTGTCTGAGTCTTTTTTGTAGGCGAGAAAAAACATTCGCAAAAGACATATATTATTCCGAGACGACTTTCGATCGTGGTCAGTCATCTTCAGGGAATGAACAGAAATGGAATGATTTTTTTTGCTTTTTTTTTAGGAGAAAAAGGTACGGCTCGCAGTTTCTCCTCCCCATTGTACCCCTCGCACGATCGGAGGGGGACTTGCTCCTGGAGAAACTCCCCAACACTTCTGACTCTCAGTTCAATTCAACCGATAGTGAAGTGATTAATGGGAAGTCCGGAGTAAGCTTTAGAAGAGGGTTTATAGCTGTGGGAGACGGAAAGTTTAGAGTTAAAAGAGGACAGATTGGTGAGGAGGCAGATTGAGCAACCTCAGTAGTCAAAGGTGGAAAGTGTGGAATACTCTTGCCCGAGGGACAAGGGGGACCTGCTGATTAACGTGGATTCCGAACCACCGTCATGCATTTACTCATCATTCATCATTCTTACTTCCTTTCTCACACATTAGCACCTATGTTCCTCATACAGAAGCGGGAGGACCGCCTAATCTCTCTTCCCTATTCTCTTCATCTTTCAAAACGGCATTCATGCCGTTTTGAGTTATCTTAGCTCTGAGCTTTGTTTATGTATTGTTATGTTACTTGTTTGTTGTTTTTACTTTCTTTAATTTGTTTTACTTTTTACTTTCATGGGTCTTTTTTTTGTATTCCTTTTGGGTTTTTTTAGGGGGCTGGAGTGTTTCACTACACTTGTTGTTATCACTTTTTCTCTATTTCACTTTAATTTCACTTTGTTCACTTGTTTTACTGTTAACTTTCATTTCACTATCATTTTTGTTAAACTTTTTTATATAGCTCACTTATTACACTTTTAGTTCGTTTTGTTCATATTATTTCTGTTTGCACTTTTGATCTGTGTTGTCTTCTTAGTCGGTTGTTTCTTCCTATTTGAGTTGTTTAAATTCAGTTGTCTTATTAGGGTATCAATCGGGTGTCTTGGTTGGTTATTTCGTTGGTTAGGTTTGTATATAGTCGGGTAAATATCTATATCGTTATGCTTGTTTCTTCACTCTTTTCTACTTAGGTAAATATGGGACCTCTTCGATTCTCAGCTGTTGTCTTCCGCTGGGAAATCGAGTGTTAAAGGGGACTTCAGCTCTGGTGTTCGTTTGCTCTGCAAATATCGGAGGTAGATCGTCTATCTTCCTCCATATTGTCTCCGCTTTGTTCCTGATGTTGATGTTGAGCGTTTCTAATCCTGCTTCTTGGTGCAGATCCTGTAGTCTCCTCCTCTCTCTCCTATGAGTGGTGGCGATTAGGTAAAGAGCTTTATTTTGTATTCTCTGGTGTTCCAATTTTTTGGTTCTTGATTAACCGTTGATAGGGATTGGCGGGTATAGTAGTACCTCTCTTGCTAGTGCAAGATAGATTTTTCTTTAATTTTTCATGCCTAAACTTCTTAGATTGTACAGTAGGTTAGGCATCAGAATCGCTTTGTGCTTCCTCTCCGTTATATGTTGTTTGTAGTCTCTTGATGCTATTCTGAGTACTAGCACTTTGCCCTCATTATGATATCTGTAGTTCTGATCTTCAAATACAGTTTCGGCTGTTTTGTTCCTGGAGAATGGTAATATTGTAAATTTCCTCCTGTTCGTCCAGATCTTCCAATCTCTTTTAGTTGTTGATGTTGCTGATTACAAAGCTGTTGTCCTTGCCTGAAAGTGTACGTTCCTGTACTAAGTGAGGACGAGTTGGCTTATGTAGTCCGCGAACTGTATGTTTAGGCAACCGAGCATTATTGGTGGTGGCAGGTATGCTGTGTATATTGAATACAGCATGGGGCTGAGACAGCCCCCTGCGGGAGTCCAGCTTCCAATTTGAATTTTGGACTTGAATAACCATTGATCTCCACATAATCGCAGAAAATTCTCTCCAGATTGATATTCATCTGGAGATTTAAGATCTTATATTGCATTCCTCTGACCCAGACTTTGTCGAATGCTTTTTCTACATCTCTCAGAACCAGATCGATGTATTCTCTGCTTTAGCTTTTGCTATTATATCTGTTAATATTCCAAGTGCCATTGTCCCCGTTCATTTTTAATTGTTATTTTTTTCTCTCGGGGGCCTGCCTTTTAGTCTATTTATTAGTCTCCAGTTCTCTTTGGGTCTTCTCTCTTCGTCAATTTTTTCTATTAGGCTATCCCATATGTGGCTTTGTTGTTCTTCTATGCGATGTCTCAGTTCTTCTCTCCGTCTTCTAATTTCTTCGTATCGGTCAATATTTGGTCTAGTAATCCTCTCAGTTGCCTATTCTTCCTCTTCATTTCTTCTGTCCATCGAAGATGTGGAAGAGTACGGTATCTTGTCTTTGGTACGAGGGGCGGTCAATAAGTTTTGCGAATCGATAGGGCAAAACAGAGGAAGGGGGATGGCTGTTTGTGAGGGTTTTAGGACAAGTTATGACAAGTCAGTACCTGCAACCGAACTCTCCTGCCTCATCTATTTAAGAAGCAGTAGCTGATCGCGGATCGTCAGTCACAAATTTTTCAACAATGGAGAAGTTGAGCACCGCGTAGTGAGTAAACTTTTGACCAAGGAAGGCAAGAATACAAAAGAGATCCATGAACGCATGGTTGCAGTGTACACTGACACAGCCCCTTCCTATGCAACCATTTCTCGATGGAATACGAAGTTCCGACATGGTTGTGAGTCCCTTGAAGATAAACCCCGTCCAGGACGCCCGTCAGACGTGACCAACGAGGACAATGTGGCCAGTGTGAAGAGGATGATCCTCGAAAATCGACGGGTGAAGGTCGAAGAAATCAAGCGAGAACTTGGAATATCACATGGAACTGTTATCAACATCATCCACGACAATTTGGCCATGACCAAAGTCTCTGCCGGTTGGGTCCCTAGAAACCTCACGCCCCATGATAGACTTCAACGTCGTCAAAGTCCACAAGGCCAGAGTTGTACAAGCTGCCCTGCACCCATGCGGATTCGAGGAGCTCAACCTCCCCCCCCCTACAGTATAGATCTGGCCCCTAGCGACTACTTTTTATTGCGCCAGCTCAAGGCTGCATTGCGTGGACGCCAGTTTGGGGACGAAGAAGATGTCCAGCTCGCCGTCCAGGAGTGGATTGAACAGCAGTCTGGAGATTTCTGGTTGTCGGGAATTCGAAACCTCAGGGACAAGTGGCGCAAATGCATTGAAGTCGAGGGCAGTTATATTGAAAAATAATAAAACCCTTTTCCTCATATCTCGTTTCCTTATATCCGAATTGCAAAAATTATTGACTGCCCCTCGTATATATCTTTCGTCCGCCTCAATGATCGTTCTTATTAATCTTGAGTTCTCCTCATCAATATTTTTCAGGTTGGCGTCAGTGAGATTCCTTGGAACAAAGTTACTAAGATCTTGTGTGCAACCTGCCTACTTTGCTCTCCTGTAATCTTTCCTCTTCGGTACTGGTATCTGTATCGGATATTGATTCATGAACAAAAGTGTTCTAACATGGTCGCTACATGCAAAGGTAACTGGTTGCGTGTAGATGTTGTATAGCATGTGGATGTTTTATGGCATATTGAAGCTACTTAAGCTTGACGTCTAGCTTTGTAGCTGCATTGCCTGTGACATATGTTGGAAAGTCTGGTCCTAATTTCTTGAAAATGTTTCTTTCCAACATCATTTTTAAGCTGGCTTCTCTGTTGTTTCTGGAGCGGTGTTCATTTGCAATGCACCTGCCATTGATGTCTTCCATAACGATGGTTGGGAAACCAATGCCAAAGATTTTAAGTAGGTTTTGCAGGGGAAGGTAATTTTTCCTTGGTGCTTGGTATCACGTAGCTACTATTATTGACATTAATTCCGTTTCAATTTTCACGGCCAAGTGTGCCTCATCCAAATTATTAACTTCTTTGAACTTCAGCCCTCTTCTTATTGTTATGGCCGCCCCGTCATGACGCTCGCCTGAAGGGTTCGCGTTTATGACGGTACAATCAAACAATTTCATTGTTTTTTCTTCTGGATTCACTCCGTGTTCTGATATTAATATTATGTTTGGATCGATCTCTCTGAAGTTATTTTCTAATGTCGATGTTTTACCGATACATCCTTGAGTGTTGATTTGCAGAATGCTGAGCTTTCTTCTCCTTTCTGGTTCCATTGTTTATTAAGTTTGGTCGTCTAGAGATCTCTGGACTTCTGGCAGGTCGATTCCTTGTTGGGTTCTGCTTCGTTGCCTTTAAACCTACCATTCTTCATACTTTAAAATGTCGAATGACAGAGAGTAACGCAGTCGCCAGGGTAGATTCGAATTTTATCCTCCATTAAGAGTTTTTTTACTTCTTCCTTGTCTTCTTTTCCTGTCTTTCCTTTGAATGCCCATTTTCATTTTCCTTGTTTAATTGCCTTAATGATGTCTTCCTGTTTCTTGCCTCTCGGGAGGAGGGAGCATTCATCGCTGTAGACTTTAAGTTTTATTTCCTGTGCTTCCATGCGTACTATTTGGTCTCCTTCATTGTTTTGCACTGACATGTTTGAATTTGCGTTTTCTTCAGTAGTACAGGGTAACCACCCCCAAAACGGGCCTGCACACACTTTTTGTGATAAATCCTTCATTTATTCACTAATCACCCTGACTTTGCAGGAAATGACAGAAGACGCCTGTGAATACAATTAGATCTAAGTGGGAGCTCCAGCAAAGATTATACTGCATCAAACGTTACTACAAGACAGGCTCGTTCAAGAAAGTGCAGGACACTTTCGTGCATCAGTTCGAATGTGAAAAAGCCTCCTCCAAGAGCAGAATTCAGGACTAAGTGGACCACTTCGAAAACTATGGGACAGTGGAGAATCTCAATGCAGCCGGTGACAATCATCCAAGCCATTAAGGACGCCCCAGGAAGTGTACAGCTGAGCTGGTCGAGAACGTAAGAGAGTCAGTTCAGCAGAGTCTAAACGCTTTGTGCGCAAGCGAAGTCAGTGCCTCTGTATATCCTGTGAGACTTGCAGAAGAGTGCTAGTAATGGATGTAAAGGCCTACCCATACAAAATACACAAGAAACAGACCTTACAGCCTCAGACAAAGAGCAGATAAAGGATATGGTAGTCAAGATACTGGAGAAGATTCAGGAGACCCCAACTTTCCTTAACCTCCTTTAGAATTCAGATGAAGCTCACTTCCATCTTGAAGGAAAGGTAAACTCGAAGACAAATGTCTTTTGAGAGACCTCAAGACCAAATGGCGTAGCCACCAAGCCCCTAAACTTCCCTAAGTGCACGGTCTGGACTGCAATCGAAGCCAGAGGCACCATCAGACCATTCTTCTTCGAGGAATCTGGCACGACAGTGACGGTCACCAAGGAGCGGTATGTTGAGGTCTTCAAAACTTTCAAGAGGGAGCTGCAGACCCTGTTTCCGTCGCTTTTGGGGAAGTTCTTGTTCCAGCAACATTGAGCAAGCTCTCACACCCTTAAACCTGTCCCGAGTTTGCCTGAAAGAGAGATTTAGTTGCCGTGTGATCAGTCTCAAGACTGATTTTGAGTGGGTACCTCACAGCCCATACCTTAGCCTCCAAGTTTCTTTCTCTGGGGCTACCTTAAAATGAGAATGTACGCAAGGAGACCCAGGAACATCACGGAACTCAAGGAAGCCATGAGGGAGGAGATCGGAGTCATTAGTCGGTCGGTTTGTAAGAACATCATGGACAACTTTGTGCTGCACCTCAGGAAATGCACAGAGCTAAATGAAGGTCATCACAACACGTGATCTAGAATAAAGAAGAAAAGTACAAAGACTCTCATGTTTTGATATGATGTTTATAAACATAATAAACTAGTTATCTCAAAGTTTCATTCAATCCTTGCAGAAAATTAAGAAATGAGGCCTATCGAAAGTTGGTGCCCGTTTTTTGTCGGTCACCCGGTATGGTCCTCGTTGCTCGTTGGTGCCGACGTTGATTTTAAGAATTTCAGATGAGGAGGGGGGGGGGGGTAAAAGGAAACCACATCTTCTTCATTCCATTTTTTTTCTAGCATTGTATTGAGTGTCGTAGCAAAGGTGCCCGCTTTCCCAATATTCATCACATGTGCATAGAGTATGCATGTGAGCACTTCTGTCCATGCCCCTTATAGCACAGTTCGATGTGTCTGTGCTTCCTGCATTTGTTTCACAGTTGTTTTAGCCACTACTGCGTATGTTGCATTTCTTTTAGTTTCTTATTCGTTTCTCGCTTCTTTTTCCTTTGGTTCTATTATCTCCTTTTGGGGGGGCATGCCATTGCCATAGTCCTATGGGCCCATGGCAGTTCACGCATTTCTTAGTACTTTCCTTGCATTGTCTCCATTCGTGGTTCTTCTGTCCGCACTCAGAAAATACTGTATCTTTCTCATTGCAGTCACGCGTCAAGTGGTCCTCCATTTTATAGCAGCGGAAGCACATTTGAATATTAATATGTTTCTCGCGCTTCATGTTCTCTGGTGGAATTCTCATGTTAAACATGAGCAATCCTCGTTGGTATATCTGTTGTTGCACACACAATTTTAAAGACGTGTGTGGAGGCCAAATTTAATTATTTAATTTATTTTTATGCCTTCATTTCTTTTTATTTCTTCTTTCATTTCTTCTTTGTCATGGGAACCCACACAAACGTCGACTTTCCTGCAGATGATACTTCTGTTTGCAGTTATCTGGGGCAGGATTTGGGGCGTTAGTCCTATTCCCTTTAGTGTCTCTACTACTTCTTGGGACACTAATTTTTCTACTTCTTTTTTCTTGCTTGCAATTACCACGTAGCCACTTGGGATGTCGATAATTTTAAAGATGGATACTTTTGGCTGTCCAAATAATGTCTCGCAGAGTTTTCGTTTGTCCGGCTTGGTCCCCTGGTCAATTGTCCGTAGATGTACTTGTAGGCATTCCAGACTGCCTCCTTTCCTTAAATGGGGATGATCCCCCATCCTTTAAATAGTCGAGCGCCTAGGCGCTCTTTTCTTCGATCCTTCCTCCAAAGCCGGTTTCTTTTATTCCTTCCTCTCTAAATCTATAAAAAAGGACAGTGAAAAATAACGTTCCCTTTCGCCTAACAGCCTATGGATCCTTATTTACCTAATTATTTTAGCGCTTCACGACCACCCTACCTAAATAGGCCTAAGCTAAGAGGTGCCTACACAGAATTTCGGGCTCGTGGTCTTAAGGACCCCCTTCTTCGCGCCCCTATTGGGACTTCCTTCTGGGGTTCACTATACCCTACTTTAAGTGGCTCTGGGTAAAGCGGTGGTCATGTTATGTCGCTTTTAGTCGGTGAATAAGTGGAAGTCAAAGCGTGGAATAAGGAAGAATTTAAGGATGAATTACCCTTTTATGGTAAGCACCCCGCCACTGGAAACAGGGAAATCTCCAATCAGTCCCGAGGGCGCATGTATTTCTTCTTTCTTGAAGTTAACGTTAACTTAAATGAAAAGTGAAACTTTCCTTAAGCGCGCTCACAGCTCTCCATTGTAAAAACAAGGTCTGCTGACCAAAAAGTCGCGTGCTCTCACTTATTCTGATTTATGACCTTACAACCTTCAAAATTTTCAATAATTCCGGGACTAACCTTGGGGTATCATTTACAATTCTATAATTGGAAAGAAAATGTAAAACAACAAAAGGGTTTCAAATTTTGTTAGAATCATCCGAATAGTTATAATGTTGTTACCAAAACAAAATAATTCCCTGGGTAACCTTGGGAGGACTTGGCAATTATATCATTCGAAAGAGAATGTAAAACAACATAAGGGTTCTAAATTTCGTTAGAATTAGCTGATTAGTTATGATGTTATAGACGAACTTAATCCACTTAATTACATGCCTAACAAGGAATATAAATGCAACCACAATTTTAGGGACAACTACAACTAGATCGTTGCAAGATTTCCCGCCTGATCTACGAATCTTGGATCAAAGGGAGCATGACTGTTGCAACCTTTCCAATCTGTGTTTCGTATTTTCATGGTTATTTTTTCCATTTTTGCAAAGAAGACCAGAATATGAGTACATATAATAAAATTAAGTATTTACTGACCTTGGTTTGGTTAACCGGCAATAAGACTTGAAAACAATTATCCGCTCAAGAAAGGCGAGTATGCTCGTATTTAGGTGTCTTTCGACCGTGTAAGTCATAGAGGACGAAACAGCAAAGCTATGGTCTTAGAGAATTAACAAACACTTAGTAGCAGCGCAACAAATAAATGCAGTGGATGCTTCTTGAAAACTAAAACGGGACAGAACTTGCAACTATGACGCAAATGAAACATTCGCTCGTGCAGACGGTGCAGTGCCAATCTTGTAAAGCAGACGTGTCAACTCTAAGAATTAACCGATTTGAAAAATATCACAAACATGTATAAACCAATAACATCATTTTTCTGGCGGCCTACAATTAATGCACGCTCGCATTATATTTTATTTTAAGTTCATTTTTAAAATATTAAGTATCTAAATAATTTTTTTAGTAAATTCCACATATCTTAAAAAATACAATTAAGGAGCTACTTTCAGAATTACCCCGGCAATTCACTTACTTTCAGGATAAAAGTTCTGCTTTAATTTAAGGCTATTGTAATCGCATGATATTGTATTATATATCATTTTTAAGGTAATTTTGAAATGTAGGGGAATCTTTCCTCTTATTATGGCCCACCAAACCACCCAAATAAATATAACATAAAAAAGTAATCCCATCCGTCGATTCCCACGTATGAGAAATGGAATTAAGAAATCTATCTGAGGAGCTACCCACTCGAGTAACTTGCCGTTCAGCCAGCAGACTGAGGAGAAGAAAATGCGTCATAATAAGAGAAAAGATCAGGTGCTTATTGCATATAATTTCCTGGCTAATCTTGGGAGTAATTAGGCAATTATATCATTCGAAAAAAAATCGGCCGATTAGTTATGTTGTTATTGCCAAAACAAAATCACTCATGGACTAACCTTGGACTTTAACAATTACATCATTCGAAAGAGAATGTAAAACAACATGAGGGTTTCAAAGTTTGTGAGAATCGGCCGAATGGTTACAATGTTATTGCAAAAAAAAATTAAAAAGCAAAACGGATACCGACCGACCGACCGACCGACATAGCGACTAGACAACACGAGACTAAAAAGAATCCAAATTCATTCCGTCAAATGGAATGATGATGATGTACTCAATATCAGAAGAAGGTTTGGATAGTGGTAGATGAAAGAGGGGTGAAAATTTAAGAGAGGTAGGGATATTTTGCCCTAGTAGGGAGGGCATCGCTTTCCTTTATTTATTTTTACGTTTGTTTTTGGTTTTATTCTTTGATTAAATGTTTTTATCCTATGTTTTTGTATCTTCATGTGCTTTAGCGTTCTTCTTTTTGTTTGTGTTAATGATTTGGTGTACTTATTTTTGGTATAAATTTTGAGCATTCAAGCCTCTATTAGCTATTTTGTCTTTATAGTTTGGTGTAATGTTGTTTGTACTCATTTGATTCTTCTATGTTGTACTTGTTGTATTTGATTACTGTGTTTCGTCTATGCATACATATATTGGTGAAATGTCTTCTTGTGAACATAGTTTAGGGCTCGGGAACTGACGTCGGCGTGAAACTTTTGCCCGTAGTCTTGCAGGTATGTTAAACCTGCCACCTGTTTCCTGTAGTTCCGGAATGACACCATTCGCTAAGGTGGACCAGACCTTTCTTCCCAGTGTCTGGGTGGCGACTTTGATGGGTTCCAATCGTTTTCTCTTGTGTAGATCTCTTTGCCGAAGGTGATTACGCCTTCTGACTTTATTGATAAGTAGATGGACTTCTTTGTACAGCGGTAACATTGCATCTTCGAGCCTTGATAAAAGAAGTCCTCAACCGCTCTTTGGCCAGATACAAAAAATTAATAGGGATGCTAAGCGCACGAAATAGGCATTTAACTTCATATCATGATGAAAAGGTCCCCTTTGGTATGAAAGTACCTTAGGTGCATAGAAATAAAAATCCTCCAGAAATAAGTGAGATCACCCTTTTGTATCTGAAATCAACACGTTTTTTTTTTTCAAATTAGCCCCCGAATGCACTGACTATACGCCAGAAACAATATTTTGTTTCTGTTATAGCAATAATGACAAAAATTGGGTCAAAATGTAAATTTTTGTGATGGAGGAATCCAATTACAAAGGTTTCACGACAAAATAGCTATCATTTTCTCTTTACTATGACATTGGGATTAAAAGGGACAAATTTAATTAAAAATTTAAGTGTCGTCTGCGTGACTTTCCATATTTTCCCTCTAAAAACTCTATATTTTAAGCAATCCAGCTAATTCTATGCATTACATATATCCTTTAGTAGCATAAAATTTCGATAAATCAGGAGTAACCATGGCAAATCAGGTGCTGCAACAACACATCCAAGCACTGGGGGCTGTGACAGTTATTGAAGATGAGAGATGGCAAACATATGAGATTAAAGTCCACACTCTGAGGTTCGTATTACTTTCTCATTAAATACAAAACCTTTCTAATGTTAGATAACTAATAACTAGCTAGCTAGTAACTATTTCGCTCCATTATTCCTAAGATATCTTCTTTTCTTATGTTATGTTCTTAAAGCTGAGAAACAATCCTGAAAGACTTCATACATGTTGCAAAGAAGTTACATATGATAACATCAATGAGTTGAATGAATTGGATAATTTGCCTAATTTTATAGTAGTGAAAGACTTAAGTGGTGATGGCAATGGTAGTGGTACTCCGGATGTAGTGCAACTGATGACATCGAATCCAGTAGTGTGTCACAAAAGCTCCAGGAATGTTATTGAAAATCAAAAAGTTGAGAGATCACGAAAAAGAAAAAAGGAAGAAGTGTCTGTGTGCCCAGTAAAATCACGACGCATCTCTGGCAAGTCAACCACACAGGCTTTAATCACACTTTCAACATATTCATGTAAACTAGTTAACAAACCGTGTCTCTTTTGTGGTGAACGAGGCAACAAAAATGAACTAAGGAGACTGCCACCCTTGACTTGGATAAACAAGTGAAAAAATGGGGTCAGGTGGTAGGTAACAAGCACCTATTAACCCAACTAGCGGCTGGTGACATGGTTGATATTGAACCTGTTTAATATCGCGCATGTCTGACCAGGCTCTATAGCAAAGCAGAAACTGATAGATGTGACATGAATGAAAGCAATGAAACTCAAGTCATCGGAACACATGACCTCAATGAGTTGCTCGAATACATTGAAGATTATTGTGGATCTGGAGAATTACCTGAAATGTCTTACTTGAGAGCCCTCTATGAAAAGCGCATTGTTGATATGTGATTTCCAGACATCAAATGCAACATCACACGTCTTCGGGAGGATATAGAATGCCTGATTCAAAATATATCACATTAGCACAAAGTAATCGTGTCTCGCCCATTGTATTTTATGATGACCTGAGCAAAGCTGTTGTTGGCATGAGAAACAATATATCTACTGATGTCGACATCATTCTCACAAAGTTATAATTCTCCAGAAGAAGTATCTCTCCATGAAATATGATTGTACAGGTTTCTTCTTAACAACCTGTAAACCTAATTCTATCCCTTCCATGCTGAGATTCTTCCTAAATAACCTTATTGACGGATCAGGTACTGATAAGCCAACTCATGGAGTTGAGAAGTCCCAAGCTGTAACAGTCATTGACCAGCAAATCATTTTCAACTCCGTAAAACACTGATCCAAGAATCCTGACAGTGTCCTCGTCATATAAAAAAGGGAAGAAACACCAGCTTCGCTATATCTAGCAATGAAACTACACCATTAAATTGGTAATAGAGATCTGGTCGAAGCCATGTATGAGAGGATCATGGGTATCATACGAGGGGCGGTCAATAAGTTTTGCAATTCGGATATAAAGAAACGAGATATGAGGAAAAGTGTTTTATTATTCTTGAAGATAACTACCCTTGACTTCAATGCACTTGCACCACTTGTCCCTGAGGCTTAGAATTCCCGACAACCAAAAATCTCCCGACTTCTGTTCAATCCACTCCTGGACGGCGAGCTGGACATCTTCATCGTCCCCAAACCGGCGTCCACGCAGTGCAGCCTTGAGCTGGCGGAATAAAAAGTAGTCGCTAGGGGTCAGATCTGGACTGTAAGGGGGATAGTTGAGCTCCTTGAATCCGCCCTTGCGCAGGGCAGCTTGTACAACCCTGGCCTTATGGACTTTGACGACGTTGAAGTCGATCATGGGGTGTGAGGTTTCTAGGGACCCAACGGGAAGAGACCTTGATCATGGCCAAATTGTCGTGGATGATGTTGATAACACTTCCATGTGATATTCCAAGTTCTGGCTCGATTTCTTCCACCTTCACCCGTCGATTTTCGAGGATCATTCTCTCCACACGGACCACATTGTCCTCGTTGGTCACGTTTGACGGGCGTCCTGGTCGAGGGTCATCTTCAAGGGACTCACGACCATGGCGGAACTCCCTATTCCACTAAGTAATGGTTAAAAGGAAGGGGCGGTGTCGGTGTACACTGCAACCATGCGTTCATGGATCTTTTTTGCATTCTTGCCTTCCTTGGCCAAAAATTTGATCACTGCGCGGTGCTCAATTTTCTCCATTGTTGAAAAATTTGTGACTGACGATCTGCGATCAGCTACTGCTTCTTAAATAGACGAGGCAGGAGCATGTGGCTGCAGGTCTTGACTTGTCATAACTTGTCCTAACACCCCCACAAACAGCCATCCCCCTTCTTCTGTTTTGCCCCCCCGATTCGCAAAACTTATTGACCGCACCTGATATGATTGACTGAAAACATAAAGCATAAAAATAGCAAACTCATTTATCAACCACTAGGAGAAGATTGGTGTGGTGATCCCACCTCAGGTAGTGAAGAGTGTCTTTACTACTAGTGGTTTTGATAACAATGACCACAAGTCATCATCAACAATAGCAACATCAGCCCTCCATGAAACATCCATCAAAATTCAGCAGCACTTCTCTTCAGACAACAAACTGAGAATCTCCCTGACACTCTGGATCCAGCTGAGTTTGGGAAAAATCATGTGAAATTCTTCCCAGCTCACTAGACGATTATGGATATGCTTGGTTTACTGCCAACTGATGGGGTCTTGTATGTTATTTTCCTGCATACCAACAGTCATCCTCATCCAGCCTACCGCCCTCTTATCAATGTAATTGAAGAAAGGTACCAGTGGTTAAAAAGAGTCAGAAACCTTCTAGTGAAAGAGAACCTTGAAACTGGAGAATGGATCTCACGCTTAACCAACAATTTTCTTTACATGAAGAAACTTGATTTTGGAGATCTGATCGAAGCCATGTATGAAAAGAATATGCCTGAAAGAACTCAATACGAGTGTTATTCAAGATTTAACATGAGCAGATGCACGAGGAACTAATTGATTGACTCACAAATCATGGTGGCTATATAGGGAACCTAAACACAATTTGCCGAGAGCAGGTTGTTCTCCCTAGGTGGCACATCTACCTCAGAAATTTAAAGGTACAAAAATGTCAGATGAACAGAGGCCCATACACAGTACTCGAAGTTTACCAGATGACAATGAAGTAATTTTCAGTTAAATTATAAATTAAAGGATAGCTTTATGAATTTGAGCCATATGCAAGATTTTCAAATTTGTATTTCATTCTTTTAGACTGATGTACTGGCGTTGGTGGATTCCTTTAAGGATCTGGGAAATCTCTTTATTGAGGCTAGTGGGAATTTTCTAGACTTAGTTGAATGACTCATAATACAAACAGATGTGGTAGGCAGCGGAAAGAGGCTGAAGGACATTGGAGTTAAAATACACACAATTTTTGTTAACAAGCGAGTAAGGTTACAGAAAAAGAATCACAGCTCCAATACCACGTAATAAAAAGGTGGCTGTTGCCGAGGACAAATAAGCAAAAGTGACCCAAGCTTGGCTAGCTCTTCACTCTGGTTGCAAAATCAATAAGAGAGTGTTCTCGCATAAAGTTCTTTCTAATCACCTACATTCACTCGGGAAGGATAAAATGCATCATGGAACCAGGAGTGAGATTATAGATTGCATTGTTCTACATACAATGCAATCTATGAAATTCTTCGTCCTGGAAATTCCGTGACTATCTGACAACACTGCATATCTGTTTGCACAATAGATCCTTTCCTATTTTGAAACAAATTATACCGTTGGTATTGTATGGGATGTTGACTCCAAGACAAGTCCGAAACTTGTGAGTATAGAGGGACCGGTGCAGGAAGCAGAGTCTTCCATGAACCAAAGTTCCTGGCAACTAGACTTCCTTCTGAAAAGTAGATCTGAAATAAGCAAGAGTTGCTCGTGGAGCTGTTCAAAAGCTTGCAGCTAATGGCACTTATACAGGTAGTATAAGTATATTCTGTAAATTAATAATATAATAATGCATCTCTTGAAATTTTCTATTACGCCGTGTATTCAATACATATGACTATTAGTAGATTTTCAATTATAGTCTCTTACTTATTGCATGGCAAGGGGCTCTTCACGAATATGCTTAGAGATTGCGTTGATGCATTAGCCCCTTGCACATATGAGAAACCAATGCACGGCTCTTTCTGCCTGTGACTACAGTAACCCTTGCTGCAATCGTCGCGTGTTTGTCAAAAACAGTGATAGTGATGTTGTAGTGATGCCCATTGCCACCTTTTGGCCCTCAGACAGAGGATCGGGGAGCTTTGGATTGCCTTTAGAGTACGGAGCCACTTCAGGTACGGTCATTTCAGTAGGATGTATTTGTGCTATTAGCTTTTATTTCAGCTCTTATTTCAATAGGCCAATGGATAACTTTTCTTTTTCTCTTATCAGGGATATCCCGATGCATGTGATTGGTCATAGTCTTGAACCATATAAAGCAATGTCCCTGCTAGTATTTCATGAGCTAACATCATTCTTTGGAAAAGACAAGAAGAAAGCCTGGTCAGTGTGGCAGTTCCTCCCTAGGCTCGCCTTACTTCTTCAGCTGCTCTCAACTTCTGACCCTGCTATGGCTATGGAGATTATCAGAACAGATACAGTGACGCTCCAGAGATTTGTCATGAAGCTATGTGATGTACACGAATCCAACATCACAATTGTGGATGCTGCAAGACTTTCCCTTTTCTTTCATAAAGGAAGAGACTTTGACCACATGCCACCAAACATTGATGCACTCCATCAGCAGCTCATCTGAGTATCTTATCAGGCAAGGCAGCTTCGTATAGGTCCATAATGGAAAAATGGCTGAGAAAAATGCAGATCCTGTGGATATAGCTAACTGAAATGTTCGTTCTAACATTAATTTTGCCTGATTATATTTATTACAGAAGCAAAGACAAGGGAACTAGTGTAATATTTGGGGCCATTTTGAAAAAAAAAATGTATTTCAGCTAAAAGATATGATCTCACGTGTCTTTAGATAAATTCATTTCTATGGCCATATGGTAATACCATACCTAAAGGGACCTTTTCATCACGATAAGAAGGCCAAAGTAACTTAACCACCCTACTGACTGAGGGACTTCTTTTTTTACACTGGTAACCTTGCATTTTCTAGCCTTCATAAGAGAAGTTTTAGTTGTCAAAAAATAAATCTTCCGACATGCCGTAATTCTCATATTTTTTTATTTATAGCGACAACTATTTTCCTATTAATAATTATTTGTATTAGTTCTCATTTTTTGGGAAGATTGACCAACCTAATTCTTTATATTTTAACGTGTCGAGGTGACGTCGTGTGGAGCCGCTCCAGTCTTTGCCATTATCTATTCGGAAGTACATGCGCTTTGTCACGGTAAATCTTTCTCTCTTTGGTAGCCGTTGTGTTTTATGTATCTTACTTCTCTGTGAAGGTATGTATAAAGTTTAAGGGACTTCATTGCCATGTGAGGGGTAAAGGTCTATAACTACTGTTCATATAGGAAATCAATACCAATTAGTGCATTGTGTAAGTATTGTTCATCTGGAAATTCATTGCCCACTTGGTTTATTACCTGTAAAATAAGAGTGAGTTAAGGTATATACTTTAATATATGTGGGTTTTATTGCCTGGTTCTAACTGTTATTGAGTGTGATGTGTTATTCGCCTTCAAAGCAATTTTTCTTTGCCCACTCGGCGCGTGTAAGGAAATTTTCTCTTGAGACCCCTTTTCGATGGAAATCCCTACATTGATAGCGTTTAGCCAGATTTAGATAGTAAGGGACTTTTTTTTTACACGGGTAACCCAACCTCTTCGAACCATCATAAAAGAAGCACTTGGTTGCGATTTAGTCAGATTTAACGATTGAGCGACTTCGTTTTTAAATTGGGTATTTTGATTTGCATCTTCGAGCCTTCCGAAAGGAGATTATTGCTGGCGCTTATCCAAGAAGGAGCTGCAGACCCTGTTTCCATCGCTTATATGGGAGTTCTGGTTCCAGCAACATGGAGCAAGTTCTCACACCTCAAACCTGTCCCGAGTTTGCCTGAGAGAGAAATTTAGTTGCCGTGTGATCAGTTATGGACAACTTTGGGCTGCGCCTCGAGAAATGCACAGAGCTAAAGGGAGGTCATCTCGAACACGTGCTCTAGAATAAAGAAGAAAAGTACAAAGACTCATGTTTTGATATGATGTTTTTAAACACAAATAAACTAGTTATCAGCAAATTATCATTCAATCCTTGCAGAAAATTAAGAAATGAGGCCTATATAAATTTGGGGCCCCGTTTTATTTTAGGGGGGGTAACCCTGTATAAAAACAAAGAAAAGTAGCTATCAAAAATAATTGACGTCCTTGGCAAAAGGAATCAGTATCCTTGGCAAAAGACAAGCCAAGGCGCTTTAGCGGCGGGGACTCACTATGTCGGTCGGTTGGTCGGTCCCGGTTTTGCTTTTTTATTGATTTGTAATAAAATTGTAAATAATTAGTCGATTCTAATGAAATTTGAAACATTTATGTTGTTTTACATTCTCTTTCCAATGATATAATTTTTAAGTTCTTTACAAATTTAGTCTGGGAACTATTGAAAGTTTTGAAGGTCGTAAGGTCATAAATCAGATTACGTGAGAGCACGCGACCTTTGGTCAGCAGACATTGTTTTATATCGTAAACTAATTAGAAAAGGCATCAGGCCCTTTCATTATGCCGTGGGTCTCCTCAGTGAGGATCCAGAACACGTGTTGAAGATATTAAATGAAAATTTTGTGAAATTTTTTACCGTCGAACATACAAATACCTTCCGACGATACAAGGCGTGATACATTTTGGCGAAGACGCAACTCTATCAAATATTAAAATAACCGAAAATTAAACTATTTTTTATCATATAGTAAAAGATTTTTTTTTACAAAAAAGGCAAGAAACCGGGCCCAAAAAAATGTATCTGTAGCAGAATAAGGTCGAAGAGCGACCACGTGCCCTTCTGTACCCACGTGGTCCTGAGATCACCTCAAGGAGCTTTGAATGCACGACTGAACCAGTGTCAGGGTGCAGCTACACCGTTATTGCACCCTAGCCGTATTTGCTTAGGAACGATTTCATCGTTTCCCATGGCCGCCTTTCAGCCAACATTCCTGCCTTCCGTCATAAGATCGAAGTTCGTCGAACATTTCACGCTAACGTTATCACAATCCACCGCCCCCCGGAAGGGTCACCGACTTTTACCCAAAATCGCACGTGTGTGTGGAAGCGGCCGCCAATGCCACCAGACGTCTATATAATCCTTCGACTCAGTTTAGTATGTAGCACTAATAGACCGCCAACCTGCTACCGCGAACGAACTGAAGGACACTCGCCTCCCCCCCGTGATTGGAGATATTGGCGATTTCGATTTCGAAAACGAAGGCTAAATCGACATCCGTGAACTCTGCCATGGTCAATCGGCGAGTATCTGACGAGGATTCCCATCTCCGAAGGCCATCTACAAAAGCTCCTTCATCTGAAGCGAGAGGTAACCCGACTTACCCCTTAACAGTCATCGTATCCCAACTGGCCCCTTTTCTGCAACGAGCACGTAAGCGATTGTAACCGTTGCCGCCTACAAATTGATCTAGAATCTGGTTTACCCAATCGATCCATTCTTTGTACGTGCGCCCCGGTTTAAAATCCCCCTTTAAATTACCAACCTTGAATCCGACCTCCTTAATCCCCTAATTAACCCGCCTGTATCTCGCGTAGACATTTAACTCTGTCTATACGACCATTCCCTTTAAACCCAATATTTGTGTATATTTAAATATTATTTTGTTGCTAGTAAAGATATATTTCCGTCATTGTCTTTCTTTTGCAACCCCAGCGCGCACCAGTTACTTGTTAATCTTTGGCCAACTTGCACTCTGAAATATATGTTTTAAAAAGGACCCCGAAAGTTAATAATGAACCACCCCCAGTGGACTCGTAACAATTTCCCCATTCACTAACGATCTTCAACCAAGTTCGACCCAAAGCCGCAAAACACTACCTACGTATATATATATATATATATATATATATATATATATATATATATATATATATATATATATATATATATATATATATATATATATATATAGAGAGAGAGAGAGAGAGAGAGAGAGAGAGAAAAAAGAGAGAGAGAGAGAGAGAGACAGACAGAGAGAGACAGAGAGAGAGAGAGAGAGTTTGGCCATTCCACGACAGTATCTGATCCACCTTAAAAAATTTAAAAGCGAACTTTTAAAGCCCTTTAGTACAAATTTCAAAATGTCTATTAGCAAAGGCTTAGTTCTTGAGGAGTTCTAAAAGGCAATTATCAAAGAAGAGCTCGGTGGCAGTGATCACCAGCTAGTTAGATTTAGCGTCAAGATCCCGAAGGTAAGGTCTGTTGCCAGTCAATTAAAGAAACTTGACTTGAGAAGAGCAGACTTTGCAAGCCTTCGAGCTGGACTGACTGACGTGAGGCTAGAAGTGTGCGATGCCGTTGAAGACTCGTGGAATAGTTTCAAAACCACATTCATGAGTCTTCAATCGCGTTTCATCCCTCTGAAATGCCCCCGTCTGTCTTCTGTTCAACCTAAGTGGTTTAATCGAGAAATCGGCCAACTGCTTAGGGAAAAGAGAAATGTGTACCGGCAATCGAAGCTCTCGGGTGACTTTGACGAATACCGGGGGCTAGCCAGGAGAGTGAAGTCCAGCATAAGGCCGGCTAAGCGGTCTGAGAAACTCCGAGTGGCGAGACTCTGTAAAGAGAATCCCAAGGAGATTTTTGGATATGTGAACAGCCGTAAACCAATCCGTCGAATGATTGGCCCTTTGAGGAAGGAGGAGGGGACATTAAAGCATTCAGATGCAGAAAATGCTAACCTCCTCAACGACTATTTCTCTTCAGTGTTTACTCAAGAGTGTGGTCCCATTCCCCAGCTGACAGATTCCTACTCGGGGGAAAAGCTGGAGGCAATGGACTTCACCGAAGGAGAAATAAAGAAAAAGATCGCTGACCTAAAGACGAATAAGTCCCCTGGACCGGACGGGTTTCTACCTAAAGTGTTGAAGGAAGTGTGCGATGAAGTATCACGACATCTGTGCGCTATCTTCAACATGTCAATCGGGACCAGATGCGTTCCTAGAGACTGGCGTGAGGTGGAGGTGACTCCTATCTTCAAGAAAGGAGACCGTAACTAACCGTCGAACTACCGACCTATCAGTCTGACTTTGATAGTCGGTAAACTCATGGAAAGCATCATAGTGGACAAAGTGACGTCGTATTTAGAGTCAAACCTGCTACTGAGGAGTTCCCAGCACGGCTTCCGAAGGCAACGGTCATGCCTGACAAACCTTGTGGAATTCTTCCACTTCGTTTTCAGTGAGCACGATCGGGAAAAGGCGGTGGATGTGGTCTACCTAGACTTTCAGAAAGCCTTTGATAAGGTACCACACCACCGCCTTCTCCGGAAAGTGCGAGCGCTTGGCGTAGACGGAAAGGTAGCCGGCTGGATCGAGAACTGGCTAAGTGGCAGACGGCAACGAGTGGTGGTAAATGGACAGTCTTCTGAGTGGGTGCCCGTTACTAGCGGGGTGCCTCAAGGTTCTGTCCTGGGACCACTACTATTCATCATCTACGTCAACGACATGGACGGTGACATGGTTGCCAAGATTTCCAAATTTGCCGATGATAACAAGCTTGGTATGAACGTTGCAAAGGATGGAAATACTGCCCACCTGCAGGAAGATCTTGGGAAGATTGGGGAGTGGTCGGACACGTGGCAAATGCCTTTTAACGTGGGGAAATGCAAAGTGATGCATATCGGCCACAGAAACCCCCAATCTCAGTATATCCTTAAGGGCACTGCTATTGAATCCACCGACACTGAGAAGGACTTGGGTGTAACAATCACTAGTGACCTCAAGTTCTCGAAACAGTGCATTGAGGCGGAGAAAAAGGCCCAAAGGATGCTAGGCTATATTAAGCGCCAGTTTGGTTATCGGAACCAGGAGATTGTACTGTGCCTGTACAACTCACTTGTCCGACGGCACCTGGAGTATGCCGTACAATTTTGGAGTCCTTCATTGCGAAAGGACATCGCGAGATTGGAACGCGTACAAGCCAGGGCAACCAAGCTGATTCCCTCTATCCGACATAAAAGTTATGAAGATAGACTAAGGGAATTAGATCTGTTCTTGCTGGAAACCCGTAGACTGCGTGGTCAGCTCATCGAAGTTTTCAAAATACTTCGAGGGTTCGACAATGTTGACTACCGGGATATTTTCACACTGAGTGAGAACAGAACGCGCAATCACGGCTTCAAACTTGAACTGAAGCGTCACAACCGCAATCTGTGTGGAAACTTTTTCACCTACAGTATCTGCGGTAAGTGGAACGCACTTCCAGTAGAAGTTGTCAACAGTGAATCTGTTGACCAGTTCAAGTCAAGACTAGACAAGGTCTTGAAAAGTGGCCGTTTAGGGACGCAAAACAATTGAGCAGCCTTGTGCCCGCTCGATTGCAAGTCCAATGGTACCCTCTTTGAATGGACCGTAAGGTCTCCTAGGGTACCTTCTTTCCTTGTTGTTACTCCTTGTTGTTACTCCTTGTTGTAAAAGGCATAGACACCGATCCGGGAAATTATCGCCTCATCTATCCTTTTCCTCTCATTGGTAAACTTTTGGAGTCCATCGTTAGCGATAGGATCCCGGAGTCTATGTGGGTAAATAACTTAAAAATCTTAACAAATATGATATATATATATATATATATATATATATATATATAATATATATATATATATATATATATATATATTATATATATATATATATATATATATATATATATATATATATATATATATATTAGAAACGAAGTAATTTTCCCCTTTCGAAAATTTGCTGAAGACCCGAAAATTGGTACTAGGGCAAAATATCATCATGATGACTGTGAAAACTTGCAAAATGACTTCGATAAAGTAAGTCCGAAAGAAGGTAGATGAAATTCAATGTTGACACGTATATAAGTCATGATAATCTCAGATAATAATATTAGTGGGCAATCTTTAAGCACAGTCAACATGAACAGGGATTTAAGCGTCTTAATCTCGAACGATCTCATTTTTTGGAAACAATACACTGTAGTGTCACAAAATGCCAATAGAGTTCTAGAATACATAGCAAGATATTTTGCCTTTAAATCAAAATTATTATTCCTCTATTATATAGAGCACTTAAAAACCCCATTTGAGGATGCAATTCGGGTCTCCATTTATGCAAAAGTACATTGTGATATTGAAATGCGTCCAGCATTTTAAACCTGTTTTTTGAGTTATCCTCGAGTGGATATTTGAGTCTTTGTTAGTTCTTGTAATATCATTCTATCAAAAACTCCAATATGTAGATTATTTAAATACGAGCCTTCTCGCCGAAATCCATGTTGTGTTCCTATATTTAGCTAGTTTGACTCGATATGAACCCCTATCCTAATAGCCTATTTTAAGAGTTCATCAATTACTGACGTTAAAGTGACATGATGGAAGTTACTAGGATCGGGGGTTTTTTCTTTTTAAGTTTGGCCTAATATTAGTTAGCTCTTTTGTGTTCCCCTCTGACTACCTTGTCCCTAATATATCGGTTGAATATCACACAAAGCAGTTTTACTATTTTGTTATTTAACTCAGGTGAATTGGGAGACCACTCAGGCTTGGGCGTCATCATTCGTTCCATCTTATTTATATGTGTAGTTAATTCTATTTCATTCCCTCGCTTGTCGAAGCGCATTTGTTTTTCCTAAATCGATTCATTCGCTTACTGTGGATAGCCGTGGTAAGTCCTCAACAGTGAGAACGCCAACAAAGAGCTCACGTTTGGAGTTTTTTTGAAGATTCTTTTTTTAATTCTTTTTCACCTTTCTGACATTCCGCTTCACCAGCCTTTAATATAATTAATATCTTGTCAATTTGCTTCCGACTATTTTTTGCAAGCTAGGTAGTGTCTATTTCACTCTATGCGGGACGTCGCCTACGGCTTTCCCCACACGACTTGCATCCAACATACACGGACCTTCCCGTACGACAAAATGTAACTTCCAGCTGAGTTTCCGGCTCTCGCTTTGGACCAGAGAAAGAGATAAACGACCCATCTCTGCCCCTCGTCAGATAACATTGCTGATATCAACTCTTTCCACCGCAGGCAAACTTGCCTGGGAACAGAACCCTTTTCCAAATAAGAGACATACCAGACCCCCAATTTGGGGAAGAATAAACCGGTTTGTCGAGCGAGAGATTCCTTCAGATCAGTTTAGACGAGTCAGGTCACTTTTCCCGCACGCCTGCCAAACGAGACTCCCTCCTATCCGCATGGTACCCATGGTAACGGTCGTCTGCATTTAAAGGTCAAAGTTTGCAGCTCATCGCTTGCCTTTTTTTCTCATCGTCGATGAGACTCCAAACTTAAGCTACATCTCCATTTCCACATGCAAGTTGTACACTCGCGTTTACAATTAACTTCACCGAACTTTAAGACAATTTAACTTACTCTACACTGAAAATCATAATTCTGTATTCAAATAAAATTACAATTTCGATAATCCTTAAAGTGAAACTATTAAATTCAGTGTATTAAAAGCGATTTAATTCTTAGTAGCAATTGTCACTGAAATAAAGTTTATCTTTTATGTGTTGTAAAAATATTTCGCATATTTTATTAATATAGTTAAAATTTCATCTTTTTCGGTGCAACTTTCCAGAGAAAAAGAGCTGGAGTTCGAATCAAAACCGATTACAATCAAAACTGGCATTGTTTAGTCGCACAAGTGTCTCGATCTGGAGACATTTTGTGTCCAAAATCAGCCACAACTCTCTAATTGGTTTCTATATTTCGCTAGTACTCGTAGATGTGCACTTATTTAACTAACTCGAACTCTACAATTAACCCAACTCGATGTAACTTTAAACATATCTTTCGCGGAAACCATCGAAATTGCATTGTTCCCAAAAGCAGTATTAATTAATTGCTATTAATATTAGGTGGAATATACAAAGTTCTCGCACAACCTTTTTCTAATTTTATTTATTTATAGATTTATAATTTTAGATTGAATTAAAAGTTTATTTATTCATTGATTTTACGGACTGTATGACTAGTTAATGTATAGTGGCCTAGTCTTTCTTAGGCCTTGCTCGAAAATGCACAGTGACGTAGTTCCTAAGTAGACTAGGTCACTATGCACTTTAGGAAAGCCTAGACCACTACACAGTAATTAGAGGGACACCCTAAATGATATTTAAAGTTTCAAAAATTACCCATCAAATGACTCTTTATTGTGAATAACAACGTATTCTTTTACTGTATGATTACAAGTCCGGACAAAACGCTGCCCAATCCCAACGTCGTATGAACCAAGCATTTGTAAACGACACAATCAGTCGTCGTACAGCCTACAATTGGCTTAAGAAGTTTCAGTGTGGCCAATTCAATCTCCAAGATCAGCCAAGAAGTGGTCGATCCTCATTTATTGAAAATAACAATTTGTGCGCCTGTGTCAAAGCTGATCCATATCTGACATCGCGCGAGCTGGCTCAACTGTTTTGCATCAGTCATGCACCCACTTTTCATCATTTTGAAGAAATGTAAAAAGCGAACAAACTGCACGTATGGATTCCACGTAAACTGACCTACTTCGACCGTCAGTGCCGCATAGACGCCTGCATACCACAGCTGGAAGAATGGCAGATGCAATTGGGCAGAAACGATCAGAATTGACTGATGTCATGTTTCATCATGATAACGACCGACCACACGTTGCAAATCATACCCGTGAAAAACTCTTGAAGCTTGGGTAGGAATTCCTTCCTCACCCACCGTAGTCTCCAGACCTGGCGCCAACAGACTACCTTCTATCCCGGCCACTGATGAACTTCTTAAATGGCAAAACGATGGCAAATGATGACGAACTAAAAACTGCAGTTAGAGATTTCTTTGATAGCAAACCAGTTGAATTTTACAAAAAAGGCATCCATGATATATCTTATCGTGGAAAGTAGGTGTTCGAGAATAGGGGTAATTGCATTGTTTATTGATATGTTTCTTTTCCTGCATTGTTTCTTTGTAAATCATTTCCAATAGAGGTTGTGCGAGACTTTGTTTCCAACATATTAGATCTCCTTATGCCTCACCCACTCATCTTGATTACGGTTAAATACCAGCTCCCTTACCATATGGTTTTACTGTAACTTTTCAGAAATGTTCGGTGTTCTCCAAAATTGATTTAACGGTCGCATTTTCTAAATACCAATGGAGCCCTTATCCATGGAAAAAACGGCTATGATATCATCAGTGCGACTATGAATTCTTTGTTTTTCTTCAATGTATGTCCAACACTTCTCAAACATTCCAACTATATATCAATCATGTTTTTCTTGATTTTTTAGGATATAAAGTTAACTCTTAAGGTATATCCCAATACGAGGATAAGATAGACGCTATCAAGGATCATCCTAGACCGAAAACATTGCATGAGCTGGAAAGATTCTTGAGTTTAGACAATTTTTCTAGTACATTTATTAGAAATGCTGCAACCACTCTCATTCATCTCATGAGATTGTTAAAGAACTCAAAGAAGCGTCCCCTTAAATCAATATTGCAATGAGAAAAACTTGTAGATTGTAGAATTCGTTTTTAACAGTATGAAAGACGATATAGTAAAAATCACCCTTGTACTCCACCCCACAAAAAAACCCAGTCCAAACGGTTTGATTATCCACGATTCTGACTTAGGCGTCGAAGTGTTTTGGAAAACTACTTCGAGTGTGAATGGGAGACATTTGGGTTCTTTAATAGAACTTTCAATCGTCAAGAATAATTGGTGCCGCCAAGTCTCTCACAAACAGGCGCTCTCAAAAAGAGTCCCGCGCATTTGAATTCAGTAGTCAGTACACTAATATTCGTTGCATAGGCATATGAGGAATCCTAATAATGATCTCTCCCGGGAACCCCGCAACGATTGAAACAAGCAATTTATGCAACCCATTGCACGATCACCACCATTTACGTTACAATACACGGATCCGTTTCCACACGTAGAGATACTTCTTTTTTTTTAATTTTAGGAGCCCATCTGGCGACCGTCTACTTGGACCCGTAGAGATACGCTATATCTTACAATATCGAGGTAAACTGCGCTGGTCTATTGGACTAAGGATAGGATGCATTGTGAAGGTAGCTACTCATTGCTATAATAACCTCATACCATCATGCCTACATTGTAGTTTACTTTAAAATTTTCCCCCAAAACTTTTAATAAGGATTATTCATTATAACCATTAAGGTAAATTTAACGATTTGTTTAAAAAAATCAACTTAATTAAGAACAAAATGTTACTTTATAGGGTAATTCCGTGAAAGAAATTTTAATTTCTTTTATGAGATGCGGGAGGATATGTGGAAAGTGACGTCACTAATATTTCAAATTTCCAACTAGAATTTTCTATGGGAGAAAATGTTAGAAAATCAGAAGATTTTGGCATACAAGTATTACATGCACCTCCATACACACAGGCTTGGAAGTAATGAAAAATTGAACTATTTGATATTTGATACAAATTATTAAGTGTCCCGTAAGGATCTTGCCTTCCTTAAGGAACGGATGGGATGCGAAGGATGAGAGACACTGAAGACAACTCCCTTTTCGAAGATCCTTCTTCTTCTTAATTTTTTTATTATTATTATTATTATAATAGTAATAATTATTATTGTTATTATTATTACTATTATTATTATATTAATATTACTATTCACTCCACGAGCAAAATGGAAAAACGGAAATCTTAATCGAGTCGATTTCTGCCTTCCGTTTATACTGTATTCCAATTTTCCTCTCCAATTAAATTGATTCATTTGCCTGTGATGCCTATCACTCACACATAGACGTACATGAATCCACAGTATTTTACTCATATATTTGAAATATAAGGTAAAAGAGATAATATAATATTTAGCATAATTAAAACAGAAACATGAGGATATAGTGCTAGAATAGTATTTTAAAGTACCTCTTCGAATTATCCTTCAAAATATTACGACACTACTATTAACAGAACCCAAACCCGATAGTTTTGTAATTGTGCCTATTTCAAAGTAACCTATTGAATGGATAGATTAAATATAATGTAAAAATCTACCAAACCAAACAACTATTTAAATAACTTGTAAAGTAGATAAAAAATATAAAATCAAACTAACCTCGAAAATCGCCTCTCCAAATCCATTCAGAACAAATTGACTCGAAGCAACGGGTTTATAGGTAATGATCCGTTGGCATGGCAACGTTTCGCAGTGTAATTGGTGTGTGACTGAGATGAAATAAGCGTGGGATATGGAAGCGACGGAGGAAATTATTGGCTCGTTCGTTTATTTCGTACTTCCGTTAGGAATTAAAGTGCCAATTAAGGTGCCATTAAATAGGATATGTTCAAGGTTCAAGCTAAAGTATTTTAGAGAATATAAAATATAAATTAAAATATTTTATTTTGCTATTTATACATTTTTACAACTTTATTTTCCTCACTTTTCTTGTTTATTCTCACCCTCACTACCTTTTCCCATCCCTCCTTGCCAATTGGCCACTTTTCTTTGATCATTCCCCATCCTTCCTGCTCATTTCCCACGCATCCTTGATTCTGATAAGACGAGAATTTACTGCGTTTTTGAAAGGTACCCAATAGTTATTCGCTAATATCTTGCCCACTAAAATCAAATCTTCTAAATTTTTCAACTATATTTAGATAAAATAGTTTGAGAAATTAACTAGGCCGTGTTGTCTATCTAGGCTCAAATGGTTTCCCGCAACAGGAAACACTCAGATCGGACATCGCACTGTAAACCACTTGTCTATATATATATATATATATATATATATATATATATATATATATATATATATATATATATATATATGTGATAGAACGGTTTGAAGCCGCTTAATTTCAACCGTTATCACATGTTGTTTAGAAACACGATGCTACCCACGTGCATCTTCACCTTGAAGCCGGGCGCGAATATCGCGCCACCTAAGTCAATATTTAACCAAGGAGGTTTATTCCTCCCCCGTTCACCCCATGCGCCGATCACGCCAGATTTGAGTAGGGCTTATGGGCAGATAAGTTATTGTTCTCAGGCGCGGCTGTGCATTTCCTCGAAGCCCCCACTCCATTGTCCCCTACTCAAAGGGGATGTCTCGACTATTTATATGGAAACTTTACCACTAAGAGGAGATTCGAGATCCAGATTTTCTTCACGAGACATCACTACGATCCAGTCTCACCTTGTGCACCAAGGGCCTTCTACCTCGAGATCCACCATTATTGTCCAGAAGAGGACAATATCCCTTGAGTGCCAAGGTTCGAGCCCTTAAGAAGCCAAGTCCACAAGGCCTACCCTGTTGTTCAGAAAGAGAACAGCCATTGTTCTTTGAACCCGTTGACAAGAAACGGTTCTCACCCTTCCCACCTGTTGTTCAGAAAGAGAACAACATTAGAACAGCCATTGTTCTTTGAACCCGTTGACAAGAAACGGTTCTCACCCTTCCCCCCTGTTGTTCAGAAAGAGAACAACATTAGAACAGCCATTGTTCTCTAAGCCGGTAGACAAGAGACGGTTCTCCCCCACCCCCCTGTTGTTCAGAAGAGAACTACGTACAACAGCCATTGTTCTTCAAGCCCGTTCGCCAAGAAACGGTTCTCATTCCCAAGACGCCACGTCAGCATCATTTAATTCCCCCCTCCCTTCGGCTGGAACTCACCAGCGGACCGAAGATTCCTTCACGTCACCTTCCTCTGCACAACACGTGTAATTACGTAAGCTAAACGTTACCTTTGAGTATTTAACCCTTTTGTCAATTCTATCCTGTGCTTTAAATGGTTTAGCGAACCATCCCATCCCGTATATTTTTATTTGTTTTACCTTTTTAAATCTCTTCCAAATCTTAATCCTCGGATTAGTTAGATTTCCCACGACCCTTTCCAGTCTCTGTTTATGTCAATATTTTCCGTTTTGTGTGTTGTTGATAGTTTTTATTAATAAAACTCTATTTTATTAATGATAGCCATATTATTATTCTTGAGCTCAGTTCCACTTCTTAAGCATATTGAAGATAAATAACCTCGGTCGACCAGACACCACGCACTCTAAATATAATTGAATAATTCCCTCAACGAATAGTCATATATGGTATATCGTCGAGAGTCCATTCTACGACAATATATATATATATATATATATATATATATATATATATATATATATATATATATATATATATATATATATATATATATACCGAGGAAGTTTTTTGCATAAACCATGTTTCTTATAAAGTTTGAATGCGAGAGATGATGATGTGATCTTAACAAGGAAATTTAACTTTAAGCCAACGATAATAACCGTATTTTTCGATTTCGTTTCTCAATATGCATTCGAGATTAAAATTGTCCATGAACGGTGGAAATAGGTGCCGAAATAGGTCCAGTTCTTAGAGATTTTACAGCTTCCAAGGACGAGAGAAAGCAATTAAAGAGGGACATAACTAAATTAAATTGCTTAAAATTATTTTTGAAAGAAGGTAGATGATGAATGTCGAAATTGAGTTCAAAACACCAACAAAAATTGTCATAGGATTGATCATAGTCTGGTCCAATAATTATTCTACTCCTTGATCTGGACACACCGCTTTTGTTTAAGTCGATGGTATTGAGACCGTATGACTCAATCTACGATCATATATATATATATATATATATATATATATATATATATATATATATATATATATATATATATATATATATATATATATATAGGCTTTAATTCCTACTGAACGTGCGAAAGCTAGTTAGAGGCGGGTTGCGTCGCGGCCAGGATGATTCTCACTATAAAAGTCCCACTTGTTAATGGGGGGAGGTTTGTGATTGTTATATTCTAAGAGTGCATAATACAGGTTGAATAAATTAGCCGAAGGGATTCTGAATTAAAGTCTTGCCACGGGTACGTCAAAAAAAGAGGAGCCTACAAATAAACACACGTACAAAAATAAACTTTACTTTACACCAAAATAATAATTAGTAGCAATAGTTAAACGGGCATTTAGGTAAATAAGGATTAAATATTAAACCGGATTAGTCCGGGTTGACAGCAATTATAAATAATAATAAAAAAGGAGGGGAGGATAACATTGACGTTAAGCGTCTAGATTTATAATGACTCAATGGGAGTATCAATGACTGTTAATTAAATAGGTAATTTAAGAATAGAGGGACACTGGGTTTACAGATTACCATTAATTGTGTTTGATGGGAGAGACGACTACTCAGGTCCAGACGGAGTGGTTCGGGTGGCGTTAACACGAGTTCTCGGGAAGAGGGGGGATAAGACGACGGGTTCTGCGCTCCTGCTTGCAGTTCCGGTTAGTTCACTTCTAACTGGATGTGACACTAACAAATAGTAACTTCCAGTAACTATTTGGATGTTTCTTTTTCTTTCTCAAGTTACGTTGAGCAACAGAGCGTATTCTTCTAGTCACAGACACTGCGGGGCGGGATTTGCCTCAGGAACACTTTGAGACAGCGACCAAGTTTACTCAGCGGTGCGTTGGCAGTCGATACGTTACGGCAACGACTCTCGTTCAACGTGAGAGTTACGCGAGTAGGTTTGGAACACTTCTCCAGAGGGATGAACGGCGTTGTCATTTATACCGCGGACTGTGTGAAATCGAGAGAGAGATTCCATTTACGACAATTCGCTTATCGCAGCGCCTTCTGGACAATCTCCACGGTATCATTAAAAAGGCAAATAGAATTTAGGCTTCTCTGTGAGATAGGCCTTCTTTCGTCAGACTTCCTGTCGCCTGTTAGGGAAGTTTGCACGGATAATGACTGAGGTCAAGGGGAAGGCGGAGGAGGGGGGTAGAATGTCACGGGAGGGTTGAGGGGAGAGAGAGGAGACGAAGGTCAACTCAAACGACAAATTTCTTTCGTTCTCACGATTGCCTGGCGGCATGCAAGTATGTACGTTCCATACCCTCACACGCCTACCTATTTCGAGGAACATTATTCCGCCATGAAATAAGAAATAATGTGAAAGTTAACTTCACCGGGGGAATTTGTAATTATCTTCCTCAACTCGAACAATTGAGTCGGTAATTTTATCAAAACCTTTAGGAATTTACCTTAGTATCTAATGGCTACAAAATACTACTGCTACGTCAGTTTCTCTAATTTACATATACAAAACAAAGCAAAACACATACAGCGTACAGGCAAGAAATAATTATTTATACAAAGAGATACACACAAAAAAATAAATATTTGAAGGTTAATCGCTATCTGAAATTGGGTTTCTCGAAAGGCTATCTGCGAGTACATTGTCAGACTCTTTTAGATACCTGATTTCATAACGGTACTCAGCTAGCAATAATGACCAACGCATTAGCCTGCCGTTTCGGTGTTTACAAGTTTTTAAGTAGGCTAACGGCATATGATCAGTCTCTATGAGGAATGGACGACCTACCAGATACATTTTAAATTTTGTTATCCCCAAAACAATCGCTAGAGCTTCAAGTTCTACAGTAGCGTATGCCCTTTCGTGAGCCTTCAGTCGGCGACTCGCATAGCCTATAGGAGCGGGTTCTTGGTCCTCGTCGTGTTGGAGTAATACACAGCCAATACCCAGTTGGGAGGCATCTGTCGTTACGCCAAATTTTTTTTGAGGGTTGGGCAGTTTTAGATCGGGGAGGAGACTTGCTTCTCTTTGAGCTCTTCAAAGTGCGCTTCGGAATCGGGGTTCCACTGGAGGGGGTCCGGGAGTTTCTTTTTTAGCAGATTGTTTAGAGGAGCTGCTACAGAAGTGAATTGGGGTACGAAGCGGCACCGAGGAAAGACCGTAATTGCTTCTTGGTGCGCGGTAGGGGCATATTTACAATAGCCTTTACCTTCTCCTTCTGTGGGGCCAGATGACTTTCGCCTATTTTAAATCCAAGGTATTCTATTGATTTATTAGAAAAAATGGCATTTTGAGGGTTTAATCGTTAAGCCATGATGCTTTAAGCGTTCTAAAAGCGGGCGGAGGGACAAGATATGGTCGTTCCATGAACGTGTAGCCACATACACGTTATCAAAATAAAAAGAAACGTTTTTTAAACCGTCTATTACACGGCGCATTATGCGGTTGTAGCTACTGCAGGGAGTGACTAGGCCAAAAGGAAGACGAGTGAATTCCATTAAACCTTTGCCTGTAGGAAAGGCTGTTTGTTTCCTCGCTGATGCCTTTAGGGGGATCTGATTATAGGCCTTACATAGGTCTATCTCACTGATGTAGGCGGCTCCTTCGAAGAGATGTAAATTTTGGTCAATTATGGGAAGAGGCTCGGCGTCAAACACGGTGACGGTGTTTAGCTTCCGAAAATCGACGCACATCCTAAAGGACTGGTCTGGCTTGCGGACCATGACTATTGGGGAACAGTCGTCGGACGTAGATGGCTCGATAATCCCTAATTGCAAACGATTGTCGACTTCCTCATTGAAAACGTCTCTTAGGTGCACTGGTACGGGATAGGGCTTACATCACACAGGTTCGAGCGTAGTGAGGGCGATATCATGTTCGAACTGAGTCGAGCATCCTGGTGACTCGGAAATACCGTCACTAAATTTTTCCAAAAGCGTCATCATTTGGTTCCTTTGGGCAAGGGTGAGGTCGGAGTTTACATCCAACTCGGGGAAAGGTTCTTTTATGGGGGCAGCTTGGACGGGGAGACGGGGAAGGGACAATCTTTGCTTGACTTCTACGCAAATCGAATTAACAATATTGAGGGGGTTGTTTGGGTGGACGGCGTCAATTACCCTTTCTTCGTCGAAGGCGACTATATTGTTTATAGAGGCCCGTCTATAATACTTTTTTAGCATGTTTATGTGATATGACTTATCACCTGCGGGTGTCTGTATAACGTAATCGACCGATACGTGGGGTCTGAACGGGGTAGGGGCCTTTCCATTGAGAGAGAAGTTTATGGGAGTCCGTGGGGAGTAAGAGCAGGACTTCATCTCCGGGCTTCAGTTTTCTGTGTTTGGCCTTTAGATCAAAGTATGTCCGATACTTTTCCATATTAATTTCGGAATTTCTGACTGCTATGTCAGAACACCTTTTTAATCTTCCCCTTAGTTCGAAGACAAAGGAATAAGTGTTCCTTAATTCTGGACACAAACGGGAATTGTCCCTAACTCCTTCAAAATACTGAGGGGCCCCCGCACGTTTCTCCCGTACAGGAGCTCAAACGGGGAAAATCCGATGTTCCTATGGGGAATTTCGCGGCATGTGAATAACGCAACCGGCAAATATTGGTACCATTCTTGGGGTTGTTCCATGCAAAGCTTCTTGAGGACGCTTTTCAAGGTCGCATTGAACTTTTCGCACATACCGTTTGCGCTCGGATGGAAGGGCGTGGTAAAAATAGGTTTGATTTGGAGCAGGGTGTTCACGTGTTCCATGAGCTCAGAGGTAAACTGGCGGCCTCTATCTGACAGGATTTTTTGGGGCAATCCTACTCTAGAAAAAAAATGGAAATAAGGGCTTCAGAGTAAGAGATACTATTGATCCTTTTTAGAGCGACAGCGTTTGGGAATCGGGTAGCGCAGTCTATCAATGTTAGTACATGCGTATGACCTTCGGCGGGAGGGGGTTGAATTGGTCCGATGAGGTCGATGGCGACTCTCGAGAAGAGCTCTGAAATGACTGGGGTTTCTTGAAGGGAAGCTGGGGTTATTCGACCTTTTGCAGTGGTTTTCTGGCACAAATCGCACGTTTTGCAGAATTCTGCAATATCTTTTGCTGCACCGGGCCCAAAAAAGTATTTAAATACTCGCTGAGAAGTCTTGTTATGACCGAAATGACCGGCCATGGGACTTTCATGTGCTACTCGCAGGATTTGGTCTACATGTGCGCGCGGAATACACATGACCTTGGAAGGTGGGTCAGACTCATCTCGCGAGGTGCGAAATAGAAGGGAGTCGTTAATGATGTACCTTATGGGACGGATCTCTCGAACGATCACCTCTTCGTTCTTTCGGGCCATTTCCCAAAGGGATTGAAGTAAAGGGCAGCTCTGCTGAGCTCTGAGGAATTGTGCATTACTCGTTGGAACCTCTAAAGGAGCCTCTGGGGTCAAATGTTGCGTTGGGGGAGAGGCCTCGCGGCTAGCTTGCGCTCGAATGACGACAGCTTGAGTCACTTCACTCGGGGAGAGTAGTGCGCTCTGGCCAATGAGTACCGAGAAAAATTTGATGGGGGCTGCCACTACGTCGGCCCAACCAGTGAAATATTTACACTGTACATGGAAGCGGATTACCGGGAATCTATTTTCTCGACCCAAGAAGTCGTGTACAATTGCTTACTTCTTATGTTGGGGGTCGACAGGGGGGAGCAATTTGTCTGACACCACAATGCATGTGCACCCTGTGTCTCTGACGAGGGTGGACACTTTACAGCCATTGATCGAGCCGGTTTCGAAATTTAGTCCTCCGGGGGAACTCTTGTTGAACAGGAAGTTCACTTGAAATTCCTGTGGGGATGGAGACGAGGGGCATGACGTAAGCGCGGCCGGCTGTCCCGGGGGAATGGTAGCGGTTACTTGGGGAACTTGTTGGCTCTGGGTGGGACGTATGCTGGAATTATGTACATATTGGGACTTATAATGGCCGGGGGAACCGCAGGAGTAGCATACAACTTGCTTATTATGGTGCTGGTTATTGTAGGGGGTATTGAAGACTGGGGGTTTTCTGTCTTCGTAGGCTACAAAAGGCTTATTCTTTGGCCTGAACGGGGCTGTGGTCCTTATCAATAGAGGGGGTTTCCTTTGTTGGGACTTCCATTGACTAAATTTATTGTTCGGGGACGGGGGACTATTCTTCCGGGTATCCTCTGGATATAGGCGATGATTTGTCGCATGGAGATCAGCTTCCTCGAGGCATTCTTGAAAGGTAGACGCTCGGTGGTCTTGCACGAATGCTCGGATCTCCCGGGGGAGGGTGGACAATAGCTGGTCTTTTAACATAAAGTCAATCAGGGCCTCATACTCCGATTCGACTTTGGAGAATTCTAGCCAGAACTGGAGGTTTCGCTTCCGAATATATCCCAAATGTCGGTAAGTTTGACTGGGCTGGATTTTAGCCGATCTAAACTTAGCGCAGTAGAACTGAGGGTTCAAGTTGAAGGCTGATAGCAATTCGGCCTTCAAGGTGCTGTAGTCTATTGTGGCTTCATGTGGTAACGAGATGAAAAATTCTCTTAAGCGTGGACTAAGCAATGGGAGCAATCTACTGACTCCTTCGGATTCTATGGCCCATCCGTTTACCTTGAAGATCTTTTCAAAATGTGTTAAGTATGAGCACAAATCTTCTTCGTCTTTATATTGGGGAAGTTTCATAGTGGGGGCCTGGGGTTGATGATCACGGGATCCAACAGAACTGACTTCAACTTGGTCTCTGCTTAACTCCCTTTCATGTTTTTGAATCCTTTCTCTTTCTTTAAATTCTAACTCTTCTTTTCTTCTCCTTTCTTTCATTTCTAACACTTCTTTTCTTACTTCCATTTCACGTGCTCTTTCCTCTCGCTGTTCGCTTTGGACGAATTCCTTTAGTTCTTGTCCTGTGAGACCGAGAGCTTGTCCTTGCTTGACGAAAACTTCGAACGATTGTGAAGCCATTGCTGCTCTTGCTGACGCAACTGGTGATTCACGAAAGAACTTACGCACCTGGTAAGAGAATTAGAAGCTGCGATTGTTCCTAACCAATACAATCTAATATCTAACCCCCAAAATAACGAATATTTTCCTAGCTTTGCTCTTGCTATCTGGAAAGGGTTATTAATGGTTATTATTTATATTCATTCGGGGAATAGACTATAATTATTACGTTAGTTTATTTGGGCTTCCTTGGACGTTGGCAAGTTTTAGGCTATATGAGTTCGCTTTCTCAAAAATTTGACCCCTTAAAGCTGACACCACTTTTATATATGTCGTAGAATTGCTCATAGTCTGGTCTAATAATTATTCTAGTCCTTGATCTAGACACACCGCTTTTGTTTAAGTCGATGGTATTGAGACCCTATGACTCAATCTACGATCATTATATATATATATAGGCTTTAATTCCTACTGAATGTGCGAAAGCTGGTTAGAGGCGGGTTGCGCTGCGGCCAGGATTCTCACTATAAAAGTCCCACTTGTTACTGAAGGGAGGTTTGTGATTGTTAAATTCTAAGAGTGCATAATACAGGTTGAATAAGTTAGCCGAAGGGATTCTTAATTAAAGTATTGCCATGGGTACGTCAAAAAGGAGGAGCCACAAATAAATACACGTACAAAAATAAACTTTACTTTACACCAAAATAATAATTAGTAGCAATAGTTAAACGGGCATTTAGGTAAATAAGGATTAAATATTAAACCGGATTAGTCCGGGTTGACAACAATTATAAATAATAATAAAAAAGGAGGGGAGGATAACACTGACGTTAAGCGTCTAGATTTATAATGACTCAATGGGAGTATCAATGACTGTTAATTAAATAGGTAATTTAAGAATAGAGGGACACTGGGTTTACAGATTACCATTAATTGTGATGGATGGGAGAGACGACTACTCAGGTCCAGACAGGGTGGTTCGGGTGGCGTTAACACGAGTTCTCGGGGAGAGGGGGGATAAGACGACGGGTTAGGGGCTGCTGACTGCAGTTCCGGTTAGTTCACTCCTAACTGGATGTGACACTAACAAATAGTAACTTTCAGTAACTATTTGGATGTTCCTTTTTCTTTCTTAAGTTACGTTGAGCAACAGAGCGTATTCTTCTAGTCACAGACTCTGCGGGGCGGGATTTGCCTCAGGAACACTTTGCGACAGCGACCAAGTTAACTCAGCGGCGCGTTGGCAGTCGATACGTTACGGCAACGACCTCTTTCAACGTGAGGGTTACGCGAGTAGGTTTGGAACACTTCTCCAGAGGGATGAACGGCGTTGTCATTTATACCGCAAACTGTGTGAAATCGAGAGAGAGAGTCCATTTACGACAATTCGCTTATCGCAGCGCCTTCTGGACAATCTCCACGGTATCATAAAGAAGGCAAATAGAATTTAGGCTTCTCTGTGAGATAGGCCTTCTTTCGACAGACTTCCTGTCGCCTGTTGGGAAGTTTGCACGGATAACGACTTAGGTCAATGGGAAGGTGGAGGAGGGGGGTAGAATTTTAGAAGAGGGGGGGGGAGAGGAGACGAAGGTCAACTCAAACGACAAATTTCTTTCGTTCTCACGATTGCCTGGCGGCATGCGAGTATGTACGTTCCATACTCTCACAAAAAATAATCGCTGAAATTTGGGCTCAGGGGTCAGGGGGGGGGGGGAGAAATTAGCCTGCTAGATATTAAAACTCCCAATATGTGATAAGAGAATAGGATCGAAACTTCTCTTTATATGAATTCAAGGTAAGAATGCAATCGATTTGTAGTTTAAAATCCAAAGGTGAAAGTGGAAAATTACATTAGCAGCCCTTCTAATGATATACATATGTGAAAAGAGATATGGAAGCGGTAGTGGTTGCAGAGTTTGAGTCTGCCAATAAAAAATTTCATATCACAATAATTTGTTTCCCGGACACCGTTTGAATCCGAAAGCTGAAAAGACTCTGAGTGTCTCTCCTTTATTTAAAAAAAATAAATTCAACAGTAAATGCGGATCCTTTAACTTCCTAACTTTGACTTTATAACAAATATTTCGGATAAAGAGAGTGATAGACTGCTAAACTCTATTCCTGAGATTTCTTTTCTCAAAAAGTCGAGAAATTTACGCGAGGCCATTAAAAAAATATATAGCCTTTCTTATGGCGAGCGCAAGCAAGGGAAAATAAGTGAAATTACAAAAAGACTCTTTCTAAGGTAACTTGAAAAAGAACAGACAAAATCTACAGTTACACAATCCCGCGACACGAATCGGTCCAGAGTACTAAGGACAAGAGGTAGCGACCCCGCTCATTCCGGTACTTAGACAGGAATGCATGCGAAAATCTCACTATCTGGAACATTCAAGAAGAATGTGCTTGACATTCGGAGGAACCAAGAGGTCATCAAATTATGGGTCAAGAAAGCGCTCTATCAAATGACGCAGCGTCTTGAGCGTGTACTCTATTTTGAGGCCACAAAAAGACCTAAAGCCGTTGAGGCATTGGGAAGTAGGTCTACGGGAAATGTCGTGGCGTGATGGAACGGAACTTTAGAATCCCGTCGGGTCTCGCATCTCTTTCACCAGAAAACCAGAAATGCTTATATGACTTCTGCAATGTTATCAAACTGGGAAGAGAAAAGCTCTGGATAGGTGATCTAGCCTTCACCCACTGTTTAGCACGCTCATCGGCGCGCTCATTTACCCCAATCCCTAAATATTCCTAAACTAAGGAGAAGACAATCTCTATATCCTCCCAGCTCGTTCCAGCCGTGGTGTCGCGTGCACTGCGAACCAGGTGGCGAGATTACAATGCTTCGACGGTACTCATTGCGGTCTGTGAGTCTCTATAAATTTCAATCAGGTCTCTGAACCGAGCACGGCACGAAAGCTGCTGTATTGAGTGGTTGATCGCAACCAATTTGGACGTGAACACAGAAGTAGAGGCAAGAAGAACCCAACCAGCTTTAGACAAAGGCAGTAGGCGTGAAAGCCTACTGCGTAACACGAAGTTTGATAGAAGAAATTCAAACGCAATACAGCCAAAGATGTATGTAAACAAGGTCTGCTGACCAAAAAGTCGCGTCCCCTCACTTATTCTGATTTATGACCTTACGACCTCCAAGACTTTCAATAATTCCCGGAGTAACCTTGGGAGGACCTTGGCAATTCTATCATTCAAAATAGAATGTAAACACCTTAAGGATTTCAAATTTCGTCAGAATCGGCAGAATAGTTATGATGTTATTTCCCAAACAAAATAACTCCTTGGCTAAACTTGGGAGGACTTTGGCAATTATATTATTTGAAAGAGAATATAAACAATATAATATTTTCAAATTTCGTTGGAATCGGCCAAATAATTATGATGTTAATGTTAAAAAAAAATTCCCGGATTGCTTTTTAATGGAATTTGAAGATGCGGTTGGTATTTTTAATGTCCCTTCATAAATTCAATCCTTTCTATCTTGAGCATCAGTTATTTGTTCTTCATTTTCTCCAAGAGAAAAAATTATTTCACTTGATGGCATTGAAATATTGGCCGACTTATAGTAAGCATCTCTTCTTCATTCACCTTCTTGTAGCTTTTACTTATTGACTTGTATATTTTACTAAAGTTAATCTCGAAAGCAAACTTGATGTGGTCCAAAAGCAGTAATCATTTCTCTCTGACCTTAAATGAAAGCAAGTTCCTTTACAGAGATCTATATTTCTATAAGGGAAATTAAATTAATTTCGTTTTTTGTAATCAGGGCAGCCAAATTCACAGCAGAAAAAACATTTTACACTTGCGCCTGAGGATAGAAAAAGGTTGTCTAGTTTTGTAATGAAAGTTTCTTAGGCCTGTAGCTCTCCTCTCGTAAGGGATATATTTTTTGCCTGCTCACAGTTCTTTAGGATATGTTTAAGATTATGACTCTTGAATTTACAACGGGGGCTAGAAAAGAACTGTTCCCTCGTTCCCACTTTTCAAGCACTTTAGGGTAAATATCGTTTGCAAGATTGGCTGCTGGGTAGTTTGTCACATCCACATTTCAGAACGTCAACCAGAGTTTGGAATTGAGATAGCAACAACTCTACTATTATCAATTTAGGTGTTCAAATGTGTGAATGTCACCATTCTTGTCCTAATTTTAAAAGCAATTGTAGGTCAAATCCCACTGGTAGGATGGTAGTAATGAAGGCCACTGTCGTGGTATGACAGAGTGTACGCCGTTATACGCAAAATGGTCTACTGGCTGACCGAAATTAAGGCTCCACCCGGGAATGGTTCTTAGAGTGCTTTAAATACACAGTTGCTAGGCCAAGGAATATTCAAACACGGCTACAAAAATATACTTTAATAGGACTAAAGATTACATATACATATAGGGCAAGTTAAATGGCAATGCAATTAAATATTGACGGTTCACTGCTGAGATGATTGACACTATCAATTAAGTTTGAACCGAGGGATAATTAATTAAATAATGATTTTACAATTATGCAAATTCTAGAGCAAAGGCGATCCTTGAGGTTCGACGCGGTAAAGGTGGGAGGAGCATGACGAAGCGGGGGTTAAATCCCTTTTACCTTGATGTGCGGCGAGTAGGACCAGGTAGGTAAGTTCGACCTTGAAATTGTGGGCGTCTCACGAGATGCTCAATTCAACTTCGGGAAACTGAAGTGTGTAGGGGGAAGGGGGGGGGGGACTCTTATCCTTAAGATGCAAACGGAGGGTGCTTCGGGGATGGCTTTTCCCATCCTTAAAATCCAAAAACGTAGTGAGAAGTGTTGAAGCGCGCCTAACTATTTCCACGAACAACATTGAGTGACGACTAGCTCTTCTTTGGCTTTTCGACAATCACTCAATTCTTCTCTGGACGAGAATGTAGTCGATTTCCTCTCGACTAACGAAGACGTTAAGGCTAACGTACTGGACGGCGGCTTCAGGCGCAATCTGCCTGTGAACTTTGAAGTGTCGAATATATACCCCGAAATTATCTAGACGGGGAGAGAGATTCATCGCCAACAGACTTCTTTAATTGCCTTGAGTCGCGATTAGGTTCTATAGCGCGAAGTCGCGATGCCCACTTAATGGTCTTTCCATTGTTCTAATTTTCGCAGTATATAGAGCAGACGAATTTAGAGCTGTCAATAGCGAACAAGGAAAGTAAGGGGGGGGGGGAATTTCCTTTTCTCTCTCTCATTCTTCCACAGCCACGTAATCTTCAGCACACTGATGATTATGTTCCAAATGGTTGAGTAAGAAAAAAAAGTGAAATAGATATAATTATTAATATAATAAGAATCATTTTATTCACCAAGATGGCAAAATTATATTAAAATTATATTAAAATAAAAAAACTTTAGAATTCCTAATTAGGGCTGCAAATTTTGAGCACCCCTGATTTATGTAATTAGAACGTCGAAAAGATTGACACACACTAATAGCACAGTATTCCATAGTATACCATAATATATCATAGCAGATTAGAGTATAATATATTATTATAGAATATTATTGCATATCATAGGAGAGCATATCACATCATTATATAATATAGCACAGTATAGTATAACATAACGTAGTATAAAAGAGCATAATATATTATAGCATAGTATAGAATAGAATAGCATAGCATAGCATAGCATAGCATAGCATAGCATAGCATAGCATAGTATAGCTTATCATAATATAGCCTAGACTAAAATAGCATAGTATAGCCACATACTTTATCGTAGCATAGTAGAGAATAACCTAGCCTAGCATAGCATAGCATAACCTAGTATAGCCTAGAATAGCCTAGCCTAAACTTGCTTAGTATAGCATAGTATAACCTACCCCGTTTTAGCCTAGTATAGCCAAGCCTAGCCAAAATAGGAAAGAAGCCTTAACACGACACTAAGCGCTAAACGACACGAAACGACCATTGTTTATGGTGGGGGTACAAAAAATCCTAAAGATGCGAATGTCTGCCTACCAGGTGAGGCATTTGTCATAAACAAGTCCAAGGAACGGTGCGAGTTTCCCACAACCAGGCGAGGCAAATTTAGGTAAAGCCTGGGTCGGATTAAACCGTGGATGGGAGAGGAAGTCCATCGCCTTAGTATCGGGCATAAAAAACCGAAACCAGTGTCATTCGGCATAGAGAGAGATGTAGTTCAAGGTCTGTAGGGGCTGATGTCCAAGTGAAGGCATTTTGGCGAAACAAAAGAGATTGAAAGATCGTCTCCGGAGAGCGTAGTGATATCACCTCCCAAAAACACTTAAAAGAGCGCTATGAGTGCTATCGAGGCTTTGGAATCTCTGCATCCCATGATTCGCAGGATATGTGACAAACCAGGTTGTCGAGGGCCAAGTAGATGTTGATATTGCCTTATGCTGAGTCCCTACACATGGAGGAATTACAAAAATTGAGCACTCTGGTGAGTGCTCCAAAGAGTACACGAGGAATGGACGACCGGACCAATATTTTGCTCTGCCTCAGAGTTACTGCGTGGCTGAAATCAGGTCAGCCCTTCGGGCTGAAACGGCCGAGAAGAACCATAAGTTAGTTGCGTGCCATTGCAGGGAACTGTTCCCGTGGACCTGCGCCCAAATGTTCCCACAGGTTCAAGTTGTCTTCGTTCATCTCCGAATCGGGCGCACTCGTGAGACGCACCACCATTCTATGGAGCGCTTCCATGCAACTTAGTGTCACGCCTGCTTGGTCCCATGACTGCTCGGCTCATTATTGTTTAGTATCTGTCTCAGGAATCTTCGCGCACATTACCTGCCCAGGCGTACCTGACGAATGGGATCACTATAATTTGTTCTTTGTACTTGGGGCGAGTTCATGCACTCCCAACTACGACATTTTTCAATTTCTGATGAGGCAGACCTCTTCCACTGTATACAGTTGGGAGTTGGTTACATGATTTTGTAGTTTGTGTTAGTCTGTTTTTTTTTCCTTTTCGTTTGTTTTTGTTTTTTTGGTGTTTTTGTTAAGTCTAAGATCAAGATAATTATGATTACGGGGATTATTCCCCAGATGGGACTCTTATATTAAAAAAACTGTGGACACTTACCTTCTGGCGCCCTCTTCCTGCCCTATTGGACCGGGAAGAGCTCTCCCCATGCGTATGCAGACTCAACAATCTCAGCTAAAAAACATACAATAAAATTGTATGCGTCTCCTTGCCCTAATAGTGTGGGGATTCTTCATGATACGGTATTTTCATGTGGTAGCACAGGCCTTTCCCAGATCAAGGGATACCGAGGTGAATTGCTGCATATGAAGGAAGTCCTCGTAGATAGAATATTCTCGCCAGACCAGAGCATCCGACGTGGAGTGGAACTTTCAAAAGACACAGTGTCTAGGAGAAGGGTGACCTCCGCTGTCCAGATATCAAGTTAGTCTAAAGTTAGCTAATTCCTATATCAACTTGCACACGCAGAAATTTAGTGAAATTGGTAGGAAACCGGACTGGGTAGAGTGATTTCTTCTCAGTTTGAGAAAATTAAACACCATAGCAATTCGCCAGGAATCTGGGAAGATATTTATCTCCCAGATCGTGTTGATCAAGACTAACAAAAAAGGCAATGCCTCGTGCACCAAGGTGTCGAAGCATGGCGTACGGGATATCTTCTAGACCAAGGAAAATATCTGCTCAAAAAGGGAAGGCGGAGTGACTTATTTAGCTACAAAGGACCCCGCCATTACGCTTGGCCTGAGATTACGGTGCCTTCCTCATAGAAGACGGCATGGGGATTCTGTGACCACTTGCCAAAATCCTTTTCGCACAATTTCATAGTTGTAAGAGGGGTATTGCTTAAGAGTAAAGACACATATGTCTGCCAAAAAGGGTGACAAGCAGTGATTGACTCATACCGAAGAGGAGCAGGCTAAATACGAGGGGCGGTCAATAAGTTTTGCGAATCGGTAGGTAAAAACAGAGAAAGGGGGGTGGCTGTTTGTGGAGGTGTTAGGACAAGTTAGGACAAGTCAGCTCCTGCAGCCGCACGCTCCTGCCTCGTCTATTTAAGAAGCAGTAGCTGATCGCAGATCGTCAGTCACAAATTTTTCAACAATGGAGAAGGTTGAACACCGCGCAGTGATCAAATTTCTGACCAAGGAAGGCAAGAATACAAAAGAGATCCATGAACGCATGGTTTCAGTGTACACCGACAACACCCCTTCCTATGCAACCATTGCTCGCTGGAATAGGGAGTTCCGCCATGGTCGTGAGTCCCTTGAAGATGACCCTCGACCAGGACGCCCGTCAAACGTGACCAACGAAGACAATGTGGCCCGTGTTGAGAGGATGATCCTCGAAAATCGATGGGTGAAGGTCGAAGAAATCGAGCGAGAACTTGGAATATCACAAGGAAGTCTTAACAACATCATCCACGACAATTTGGCCATGATCAAGGTCTCTGCCCGTTGGGTCCCTAGAAACCTCACACCCCATGATCGACTTCAACGTCTTCAAAGTCCACAAAGCCAGAGTTGCACAAGCTGCCCTGCGCGAGTGCGAATTCGAGGAGCTCAACCATCCCCCCTACAGTCCAGATGTGGCCCCTAGCGACTACTTTTTATTCCACCAGCTCAAGGCTGCACTGCGTGGACGCCGGTTTGGGGACGATGGAGATGTCCAGCTCACCATCCAGGAGTGGATTGAACAGCAGTCAGGAGATTTCTGGTTGTCAGGAATTCGAAGCCTCAAGTGGCGCAAGTGCATTGAAGTCGAGGGTAGTTGTTTGAAAAATAATTAAACACTTTTCCTTATATCTCGTTTCCTTATATCCGAATTGCAAAACTTATTGACCGCCCCTAGTAGTTCGGGCAGCGCTTGTAGCGGGTATAGGCATATCTATTCTCTCCGAAGGCTAGTAGCAGTAGAAAATCCATCCGAGGGGCTACAAGACCGTTCAGGGGAAAAGAAATACTTCTTCTCACAGACAACCCCACTTGATAATAAAAATTTTAAACCAGCAGTTCTTAGTTAGTTTTAGTGTTCAGGACTTTGCACGCCTATCCCCATTAAGCAAAGAAACGATTTGGGTCAACGGCCAATTCACTCGGACACACTAGTAAACTAGGAAGAAATAACTACATATATAAACAAGATAAAATGATCGAAGGCACCGGGCTTGACTGCGTGTATGCAATTCACTTAAATGAGTTAAAGAACGAATTAATAAAACCTTTTAACTGGTCAACTAGAGATGGGATAGTTACAGCAGTGTGAAAAGGCCAATATCTCGCCAATCTGCAAAAAATGAAAGAAAACTGATCGAGTATTGTTGTTCTATTAGTTTAATTAGTTATTGGTAAAGTCTTATAATCTAAGTTAGAGATAGGATGGTTGATTATCTCGAGTCAAATAATTGCATTAAAGATACATATCATAGATTTATCAACAATGAGCACAAAGCAGTCGAAATTGTTTCACTAGACTTTTAAAGACTTGGATATATTTTACATAAGAGGGTCTCGCTGAAACTTAAAGTGCACTGAATAAGACGAAAATACTCAATTAGGGATAAACTTGGCCCTCAAATCCTTAGTAGAATGTGGTCACAAAAGGGGTAAATCATACTGCGTCCCACTAACTATCGGAGTGCCTCGAGGATCTGTCCTTGGACAAACTTACTATACATAAATAACCTTACAATGGTTTAGTAAATAAAATGTTCAATGCAAGGTCGTGAGATTATCATGTCGAAATTTAAAATCAGATTAGTAAATGAATGATCGAATCATCGAATCGCGTACCTTAAAAAGGAAAATGAAGTTTTAATTTCGAAAGTTCTCAAAGTGTTGAAGCTATTACGAAATCTAACAGCATGAAAGGATAAGTGGCTTGAAACTTCATGCTTAAGGCGAAAGATATTAATCTGCCTCTATATAAATTCCTCGTCCGTCCTCACTTCGCATACAGAGTGCAATGTTGGTTATCATTTCTAAATAAAGATACACTGCTGTGAAACGGGCGTAACATAGGGAACCAAACTAATTCTCGAGTTTAGGAATAAACAGTTCGAAGAAATACTTCGTATCTTAAACATATTATCATTTTTAAGTATGGGAATGCATAGCCAACGAAATTAAGTTTAAAATAGTTATAGAATTAAGTAATATTATTCATAGACTACTGTTCAAGAAAAGCGATAATGAAAAAACTCTTGAAAATGATTTAAATTAGGTGAAAAAGCTCTTCAAAACAGCAATGGCTAAAAAGTGCTTTTGTTATAAAATTAAACAACCTTGGAATTATTTACGTGCCGAGTATTGGAAAGCACTTAGATTAATACGAAGCGCAGAACGTCCACTGAGTGAGATAAATAAAAAAAACCCACTCAAACAGGTGGAAAGCATGTGTAAAAATGCGTTTCCATAATCATTCCGCACTTTGATGCCGCAGTATTCTTTCTGGCGCTAGCAGGCATTGGTATGAGGGAAGAAGAGCACTCCTATTCTTCCCTCTTATGGGGATGTGTATTTGAAGTAGTGGTTCTCTCTTAGTGTTCCAATAGAATCCTGCCTCAATCGCAGGTGCACGATCATATAAGTGCATGTATGAATTTATTTTGGGGTACACATGTAGAAGAGTGTGGATAATAGGATCTTTGGTGGAGATCCTTCTGTAGTATACGAGCTAAAAGGCTACCATGATATACACAAATAATTAGTTAGATTACCAATGGCAAGATGCAAATAGACATTTGGGGAACAGTTAAAATTAGAATATGAACCTCGTTTTGCGACAATGGAAGGAAAGCGGTTTCAACCTCCCTTCACCGGATTGCCATAATAATAGAACACTCGGGAAACATTTGAAAATTCGAGATGAAAGCACCATTGGAGAAACAGGTACCTTAAAGCTCATTCGAAACGTGCTCATGGTAGTCGCGAGATCTCGAGGAGCAGCTTAAAGTGCGGGTAGTATAATATTATGATAGTAGCCTAAATATAGGGAGTAGGAGACACCAAGTGAGACTTTTGGGAGAGAGGAGTTCTAAGAGGTACGAGTATAAGGAGGACGGTTTTGATAAAAGGAGCGTTGAGGTCGGTAAAGAGGCACGCTTCACAACACTCTTCTTAAGAGGAACGAGTCACGTGATTTACCCGAGAGAGAGGGAGAGAAAAAGGGGAAGAAAGAGACAGAGGCGCAAAGAGAGAGAGAGAGAGAGAGAGAGAGAGAGAGAGAGAGAGAGAGAGAGAGAGAGAGAGAGACAGAATGGAAAGGATGTAGAGAGGCAGAGTGAGAGTGAGAGTTACATAGAGTTACATAGATACACAGATCACACGGGCCTTACGGCCCAGACTAAGGTGATCTGGCCTTAAATCTACTGCCACTTACACATAAAATAGTAGAAGTAAAGGATAGAAAAGTTTTAGGCTCTCCCCACCCTCCACTCCCTCCGGCAAAAGCCGTACATGAAATAATTTGGGAAAAGTACCTTGCAGGTGTAAGAAGACAGTACCTGAAGGAAATTTGCATTGAATAGTAATTAAATGAAATGAATATGAAAACCACTTACATAAACCTGAAAGAGTTATATTTTTGTAATATTATTTTATTTTGTAGCTTATGCTAAACAATTCCAATATTTGTTAAGTGTTTGTCTAATCTCATTTTAAATGAATCTATAGTTCTGCTGTCCACTACCTCGTTTGGCAAATTATTCCAATCATTAATAATCGAGTAAGTGAAGAAGTTTTTTATTACATCCATAGTGGCTCTTTTACCCTGAAGTTTTGAATCATGTCCACGGGTGGGACACTCCCCTGTCAGTGTGAACAAGTTATTGGCATTAACGTTGTTAAATCCTTTAAGTATTTTGAAGCACTCTATAAGCTGCCCCCTTAGTCTTCGTTTTCTGACGGAAAATAGATTGAGTTTTTTTAGCCTCTCGTGGTAAGGTTTGTTACATACTGACGGGATAAGTTTTGTCGCTCTGTGTTGTACAGCTTCTAATTTATCTATGTCTTTTATTAAGTAAGGGGCCCAGAACTGTACAGCGTATTCGAGATGGGGCCTGACAATACTTTTATATAGTGGCATAATTATCTCCTCGCTTTTATAAGTAAAGTTTCTTTTTATTAATGCTAGTGCTGTTTTAGCTTTGTTTGCAGCAGCTGCGCATTGGTTTGATGTTTTTAAGTTTTCTGTAATTATTACTCCTAAATCTTTAACCTGCGGGGTTGTGTTTATTAAGCCGCCTTGCATTGTATAGGTGTATTTTTTGTTTTTTGTTCCGCACTGAAGGATTTGGCATTTGTTGTAAATGGCATTTGCCATTTCTCAGACCATTCGGTAATTTTATTTATATCAGCTTGCAGGCTAGCCCTGTCATCTTCGCATAATACTGAGTTACCTATTTTCGTGTCATCTGCAAATTTAGATATGATATTATTTATTCCAACGTCTATGTCATTGATGTATATAGTAAATAAAATAGGCCCCAGGACTGATCCCTGGGGAACACCGCTGGTAACAGATACCCAGTCCGATTCCACGCCATTTATTATCACTCTCTGCTTCCTGTTTTTTAACCAGCTACTAATCCATCCGTATATATTACCGTTAATTCCTAGCGTACGCACTTTGTTCATGAGTTTCTGATGGGGAATTTTGTCAAATGCCTTTTTGAAATCTAGGTAAATTATATCTAATGATTTAATATCGTTATATAGGTTGAAAAGGTTATGGTAAAAGTCGATTAGGTTTGTTAAGGACGATCTCTTAGACCTAAAACCATGCTGGCTATCACGTATAAGGTTATTGTTTTCGAGGAACTCTACTAGCTTGTCTCTAATGATCGTATTATGCGAAGGAGAGAGAGAGAGAGAGAGAGAGAGAGAGAGAGAGAGAGAGAGAGAGAGAGAGAGAGAGAGAGAGAGAGATAGGAGAAAGAGAAAGGGAGAAGGAGAAAGACAGAGGAGACAGACAGCGACAGAACGAGAGAGAGAGAAAGGGAAAAGAAAGAGCAAAAAAAGAGAAATATATAGAGAAAAAAAGAGAGAAAAAGAAAGAGGGTTAAGAGAAATGGAAAGAGAGAAAAAAGAAAAATGTAAAGAAATAGAGTAAAAGAAATATAAAGAGAAAGATATAGAAATATAAAGAAACAGGGGGGAAAAGTAAGAGAAAGAAACAAAGAGAGAGAAAGTGAAAGAAAAAGAACTTGAGAGAGAAAGAGAGAGATGGGGGGAAAGAGATAGAAAGATAGAAAGATAAAGAGAAAGACAACGAGAGAGAGAGTGAGAGTGAGAGAATGTTAGAGAAGGAGAAAGAGAGAGGGAGAGGGAGAGAAAGAAAGGAGGATAGAGAGAAAGAAAAATAGAGGGAAAGAGTTGGAGAGTGGGAAAGAGAGAGAGAGGGAGGGGAGAGAGAGACAGAAGAGACAGAGGTGATAGAAGGAGAGAGATAGAATGAGAGAAAGACAGAACGAGAGAGGGAGACGGAACGAGAAAGAGCATGAAGAAAGAGAGCTAGAGAAAAAAGGAGAGAAAGTAAGAAAGAGAAAGAAAGAGAGGCAGAAAGCGAAAAAGAAAGAGATAGAAAAATATAGAGAAATAAAGAGAAAGAGTTAAATAAAGATAAAAAGAGAAATTAAAAGAAAGAGAGTGAGATAGAAAGAAAGAGAGAAAGACGTAGAAAAAGAAAGAGAGAACGACAGAAAGACAGAATAAGAGATGGGGTAGAGAGCGCGGGAGAAAGAGGGAGAGAGAGTGAATGGGAGTGAGAGAGAGGGCGGATATAGAAAAGGGGGGGATGGGGAGTGAAAGAAAGAAAGAAAGAAAGAAAGGAGAGGAAAGAAGGAAGGAGAGGAAAGAAGGAAGGAAAGGAAAGAAAGAAGGAAAGGAAAGAAAGGTTACTTTCGCTTCTTATTGACTCCGCGCCAATCATATGTACTTCTTAATCAATTCTCCACAGACGTATTTACTAGTTTTAAGAAGACGTTATCAGGCAACAATTGGGGACAATGTTCGTTCAGTATAATTTTTCTTTATTGACTTTTACTGACTTTGAATTGACTTTTATTTGATTTGTAATGGTTTGTGAAGGGCTTTCATTAGTCAATTAATGAACGTTCATTGATCAATCAATGGACTTCAAGGGCTTTTCATTGTTTACCACTGGAGTTTCCCTGCATTCGATAGACCCCCACCATCGATTCTACTAATTCATTAATGGCCGGCTTTATTGGTTCTAGAAGGGGAAAATCACATCAGTGGCGGAGGGGATTGACTGATTCGGGGTAATTCTCCTTTCCCCAGCCCCACCTCAGCCGTAAAGGGGCAGCGGAATGCGTCATTGATGGGTAATTCAGCGGTCGAATGACCGTTCTGTTTAGCTTTCCGTGGCTATCAAATCTAGGTGGCTTCTATCGGTCTCTCATATCACAAAGATTGACTTCGTTATCTGGGTGGAGGTGTGGATGAAAGTCTGAATGATCGCGGTGTTTTATTTCCACGTGAGTCTATACTCGCTTATTTATATGTCCATGTGTAGGTAGGTATATGTTGGTTCTTTTAATCTTTTCAGGCGCTCACAGGGTTGACCAGCGCACCTATAGGCATGAGGACCTGGGTATATGTGTGGATAAATGATTACGGTTATTTATTTTGATTGGTATCTATATTTGCTTGTGTGTACATGTGATTATATCACTTCTTTTCATGCTAATTACAACAAACTTGCCACTTTCACTTTTGTAAATGAGAACATGGGTGGAAAAGTGTAGATCTAGAGTAGGTATAAATTATTTCATAGGTTCATTTCTACGGTGTGTACAATTGCTTATTTATTTATATATATGTACATATATGTCTTCGTTTCCTCACATTTCTACCACTCACGGTTAAGCTACGTACATGTGTACCTGAGAACCAAAGAACTTGATTGTACCGGCTGAAAAATTGCTGTTTAGGACCATAACGAGCAAGCAAAAGATATTCGGGCACCGGTGTACAGGGGTGAAGTGAGACGAGCAGCATGCTGTGTCATTGTATAGTTATATCCTGATTTGGGGGGCGAATTGTGCTTAATGTATGGTTGCTCTATAATAGAAAATATTTCATTTATTAAATAAAAAGCGAAAACCAACAAGGGCATCAGTATATGGTAATTTTTTAACGTAGTGCAAAAAGGTTAAAATTAAGAAAATGTGTGGAACTAATAAGTTCGTAATTTCAAGTTCATGCTTCCAGTTATACAACTAATGAGTTAATACTCCTGAACCACTGTTTCCCCATATGTGAGCTTTTCTTAAGTTCTTACTTTTGAAACCCCCTTTCCATATATACGAACCTATTTGAACTTCATACGTCATACTCATTTTTATCTATGTACGAACTATTTTATGGTAGTAATTATAGTAGTAAATATGCGTCTTTATTTACCCATCTAAGAACCTAAGTTCGTAATTTAGTATCCCTGTTTCACTATCCAAAACCCCATTTAAGAATGAATTTTTGGAATCTTAGTTTTTCTACATGCGAACCTATTTTAATTACATGCTTTTAATTACCTGTTTCTCTATATAGGAACATATTTTAAGCTCGTACTTATGAACCCCTGTTTTTCTATATACACATATGTTTTAAATTTATTCTATCGAGTTACTCTTCCTCTCATGTGCAGAAAATGCTGCATCTCCTCCACCAGTGCTCATTTATGTTTCGGGCATTTATGAGTCAGAATATCTCGCCATTTTTAGAACTAACCAAAGAAAATTATTCTGAAACTCATTTGTTTGTTAGCCAAGCAATATAAAGTCTATTTATACTTAACGACCCAGTCCAAGTAAGGACCAACGCGAGGCTGACCTTGAGGATGGCCGTGAATCTTCACGATTGACGCCAAACGACTTCTTTGTTAAATGTTAACGATTCGCTCGTAAATTTAGGGGTCTTAAGAATAATGGCTACCATGCCATGGGCTGGAGTGGATTTACATACTTAAAAATGGTAGAAGATGAGGGTACATACGAAGAAATAGTAGTATTAGTAGGACAAAATGACGACCAGAAAAGACTGTGGGACCCATTTTAAGCAAGCATGCCAAAAAATTGACTAGCTCTAGCGAAGCAAACATCATGAGTAGCTCAACTAAAGTAGTTCCCTAATAATTAAGCTGTACTAATCGCATGCCGTTAACTCTGCTAGAAAGAGAACAACAACGACTTACGTAATGAATGGAGACCGTAGGCTCCAACTCAAGGTCAGTCAGAGAAAGAACAGAATAGCTAAAAACTCTAGCAAAGCAAGGCTATGTGACAAGGTTAAACGGATTACTTACCTTAAATTTTAAATGGTCCAAATTCTATACTGGTAGCAAAAATATTAGGTAGAGAAATGTTGTACACATATATCTACATATGCAATATATATTTTGCTTGCTAAGTCTACGGATACACAATTGTCTAGGTGTGTACCTATGATTCATGTAAGTTTAATCCAATGATACTCAAAGCAAATTGAATTTCCTCGAAGGCACATTCACGACACAGGAGTATTTTAAAATTATAGGAGCCCATCTGACGACTGCCTACGAGGAAAAAAATCGCTGTAATCACGATGCAGCCTAATAGGGGCTAGATTAAAAACAAGGTCTACTGACCAAAAGTCGCGTGCTCTCACTTATTCTGATTTATGACCTTATGGCCTTCAAAACTTTCAATAATTCCCGGACTAACCTTGGAAAGACCTTGGCAATTATATCATTCAAAAGAAAATGCAAATCAACATAATGGTTTCATATTTCGTTAAAATCGGCCGAATAGTGATGGTATTATTGACAAATCATTCCCCAGCTAACCTTGGGAGGACTTTGGCAATTTTATCATTCCAAAGAGAATGTAAAAGAACATAAGTGTTTTACATTTCGTTAGAATCGGCCAAATTGTTATGGTGTTATTGCCCCCCTAAAATAATTCCCTGGCTAACCTTGGGAAGAGTTTGGCAATTAGGTCTTTCGAAAGAGAATGTAAATCGACCTAAGGGTTTCAAACTTCGATAGAATCGGCTGAATAGTTACAGTGTTATTACAAAAAAAAGAAAAACGGGGACCGACATAGTGAGATATAGAGTCGCCCGTGACTAAACTCGAACTCTACTAAAAAGTAAAAACATCCAAAAAACAAATGAAAAAGATAAAAAAAACAGAAGCAAAGCTAAAAAACAAGATAGGCAAAAAGGCAACAAGAAGGAAGCCTACTCCGGCGTCGGGGGAAGGCCTGCCTCCCCCCTGCGCAGGAAATTGCGACCAACAACAAGGAGAGTCAAATGAAGTGGAGGACGCTAGCCTGCTCCAAAGAGTCATATTCCTCAAGTCTGTGTACGAGCGCGAAGATCACCCAGAGTGTGACATTCAACAAGAATGTGCCGAAAATGTGGGGGACAACTAAATCGTCTCAATAAAGTGCAGGCGAGCGCTCCATCAAATGGTGGTGCGTCCCACGAGTGTGCCCAATTCGAAGACGACAGAGAGCAACCTGAAGCCGTCGTGAGATTAGGGATCGGTTCAAGTAAACAGTCGCGGCGCAATGGCACGCAACTTCATGTTCCCCTCGGGCAGCCAGAAGTGCGCCCATTTAATCGGTGTGAGAAATAGTGAAATGCATGTCTGATTCCCGAATCTTCCCAGACTCTTTGTCTCCCTCATCGGCGCGCTCATTTCCCGCAATTCACACATGTCCAGGAACCCAGCTTAAAATAATCTCGACATCCGCCCAGCTCGAGGAAACCGTAGCGTCACTCATACCACGAACCAGGGCATATGGCGATTCCAAAGATCCGAAAGCACTCAGGGCGCTTTGTGAGTCGCTATAAATCACAATCTGGTCTATGAACTGGGCGCGACACGTTATCTCCCGTACCGAGTGGTGTATTGCAAACAACCTGGCCGTTAAGACAGATGCACTGCAAGGCAGAGCCCCGGAATAGAGCCGTGGATGTCTGCAGAAGTGTACCACCTTGCCTTGTCCAAGGATAAGCCAAACCTGTGCGCTTCGGCATAGCGAGAGACGCGGTTCAATACTTGTAGGAGTCGACGCTCTAGAGTTGGCATCTTGGGCCCACCAAAAGATATCGAAAGGTCGTCCACGTAGAGCGTAGCGAGAACATCTTCCGGCAGCACTGAGCTGATACTGTTGATGTTCAGGGCAAAGGCTGTGACCTTGAAGACACTCTCCTGCTCCATTGGGCAGGAGAGGACTCTCCCCAACTCCTGCGGAATCGACGATCTCGTAAAAAGTTAGAAATAAGATTGGGATGAGTCCCATCTCCCCCATCGTTGGAGAGTCTCCATGATACCATATCGCCTTGCGGTATCATCGGCTTTCTCTAGGTCGCAAAGCACCGTAGCATAGTGCTTTCTACGAAGGAAGGCCTCGCAGATGGCATTTTCCAGGCGTAGTAGAGCATCTTACGTGAAGTGAAACTTATGGAAACCGCACTGTGTGGAAGACAGAAGGCCTCCGCTGTCCATAAAAAATCGAGTCTATCATTTAACAATTTCTCCATCGAGTTGCACACGCAGGGAGTTAAAGATATCGGGTGGAAACCGGCCGGGTAGAGTAATCTCTCCCAGGTTTGCAAAAAGCAAGCACCGTAGCTATTCGCCAGAGTCTGGGAGGATACCCTCTGCGCAGATCCTATTGAAAAAAATCTAAGACAAAGGCCATTCCTTGATCACCCAGGTGTTGAAGCATGGCATACGGGACATTGTCAGGAGCAGGGGTGTCGTAGAATGACTCCCGACGATACTATATATAACACTATTCGTTGAGGGAACTTCCTTAATTATCTTTAGAGTGCGTTTTACTGTCTGGCGGCCGATATTATGTATCTTCAAAATGCTTAAGAAGTGGAACTGAGCTCAAGGATAATAATATTGCTATCATTAATAAAATAGAGTTTTATTAATAATAACTTTACACAATACACAAAAACGGAAAATATTGACAAACAGAATGGAAAGGGTCGTGGAGACTCGGGCTAATCCAAGGATTTAAGGGATCAAAAAAGGTAAAACAAATATGGAGTTAAAGAGATGGGATGGTTCGATAAACCCTTTAAAGCACAGGATAGAATTGACAAATAAGGGATCAATACTCAAAAGGTGACGCTTGGCTTACGTAACTTCATTAGGGTGCAGTGGAAGGTACTTGAAGGAATATTCGGTCCGCTGGCGAGCTCCAGCCGAAGGGGGGGGATAAAAGGATCCTGACGAGGCGTCTTGGAAAGGAGAACCGTTACTCGACGAACGGCTCGACGAACAATGGCTGTTCTACTTTGTTCTCTTCTGAACAAAGGGGGGATGAGAACCGTCTCTTGTCTACGGGCTCAAGAACAATGGCTGTTCTAATGTTGTTCTCCTTTGAACAACAGGGGGGGGGGGATGAGAACCGTTTCTTGGCGAAGGGCTCAAAACGAACAATGGCTGTTCTAATGTTGTTCTCCCTTGAACAACAGGGGGGGGGGGAGAGAACCGTTTCTTGGCGAAGGGCTCAAAACGAACAATGGCAGTTCTAATGTTGTTCTCCCTTGAACAACAGGGGGGGGATGAGAACCGTTTCTTGGCGAAGGGCTCAAAACGAACAATGGCTGTTCTAATGTTGTTCTCCTTGAACAACAGGGGGGGGATGCCTTGGGGACTTGGCGTCACTAAAGGCTCGAACCTTTGGCACTCAAGGAATATTGTCCTCCTTCTGGACAAGTGATGGTGAATCTCGAGTTCGAGGTCCCTTGGCGCACAAAGGGAGAGAGGGTCGTGGTGATGTTTCGCGACGAAAATCTGGATCTCCAATCTGCTCTTAGTGGTAAAGTTTCCATATAAATAGCCAGGACATCTCCTTGGCGTGGGGGAGAATGGGGTGGAAGTTTCGAGGGAACGCACAGCTGGGCCGGAGAAAAATGCCTTATCTGTCCATAAGCCTAACTCGATCTGGCGAGGTCGGCGTATGGGGGCGAAAGGGGGGGACGATAACCTCCTTGTTTAAACATTGGCGTCCGGTAGCTGTTGATAAGACTCCAAGCCTCGAATCGAAGATGCACGTGGGCCTCCTCGAGGTTTTAACTAATATGGGATAGGAGTTGAATTTAACACAGATTCAACTCGTTCTATCACACCCCTCCATTCCAGGGGAAGTTGTCACTTCGAAAAAAAAAAGAGAGAAGGGACAACGATAGAGCTCCGTTGTAGGGAACTCGTTTTCTTGTACCAACCGTATCTTCCTGCACCTAACTATTATTACCTCAATACATGATTATTTTGATCTTTAGATTACAGGGGAAAATAACCTTTAATACAACTTAATAAAAAAAAAGGCATGGAACAATGAAATGTTATAAACTTAGTACATACGGGACAAAATAATTTATACGTAAATTAATAAGAACAAATATATATACATAAAAAAAAATTAGACATTGAGCGTTACAAAATTCAGACATATACATTAATTAACTATATTACAAAAGAATCTTAAATTAAGTCGTACAAGACGGTATATACCTACATGGAGATACTAATCCTATGAATACAATTATTCTACGCTATTCGGTAACGCATTCCTACTGAGTGCGTCAGCGACCTGGTTATCGGAACCTTTGATATAATTTATTTTAAATTGATACTCTTGCAAGAGTAAACTCCAGCGCATGATGCGGCCGTTTGAGTGTCTCAAATTCCTAATATAGGCTAACGGACGGTGGTCGGTTCCTATTTGAAAATCTTTACATATCAAGTACAGCTTGAATTTGTCTATGACCCAGATAATTGATAGAGCTATCTTTTCTCTAGTGGCATATCTCTTTCCGCGTGGTAATAATTGACGACTAGCATATGCAACTGGATGACTCGTTCTGTCATCCACGTATTGAAGGAGTACACCTCCAATGCCCTCGTTGATCACGTCGGTCTTAACCCCAAAGGATTTTTCCGGGTTGGGCAACTTAAAAATGGGGGCAGAAATGAGCTTACTTTTGAGCTGATTAAAATGGGAAACAGCGACATCATTCCAACGTAAACGATCGGGGAAATTCTTTTCCTGAAGGGGGCATAGGGGGGCCAAAATTGCAGCGAAATTCGGAACAAATCGCTGATAGGGAGAAGCTGATCCTAGGATCGATCTTAATGGCTTCTTTGTAATCGGGAGGGGCATGTCGGCGATTGCCTTAATCTTGTTCTCTTGGGGACCTAACTGGCTTGGTCCTATTTTGAAACCCGAATATTTAATGGGTTCGTGAGCAAAATAGTATTTGCTGGGGCCAATGGTGAGGCCATTTTCACGCAGTTGCTCGAAAAGAGCTAATAGGGCGGGTAAATGGTGATTCCATTTAATTAGTTCTTGTATCTGACTCTTCTGACGTGGTGTCAGCTGCGCGTCACTTTTCAGGTCAGAGGGTTCCAAAGACTCGCCTGGTAGGGAATGAGGAGGGTAATCGGCATCAGGTTGGATGCACACTGTCTGGATTACCTTAAGGGACTCCGCGGGGCAATCCTCTTCAAGCGCCGATGCTTCGTCCAGTTCTACGAAGGTATCTCCATGGGCGCGTTGGGGTTTCTTTTTTTCTTGGGGTCCAGGGACAGTCTCCGTGTCCTTGTCTGGGGCCTTATCACCTAAGGGTTTTAGTGAATCACATTCCTCTTTTTCCGTCCTAAAGTCCTGGTTAGGGGTCTCCGAGAAATCGGACGGTATCGGGGTTCTGATGGGGACGGGCTCCTGGGCTTCTTTCTTATCTCGGCCTTGAGGAAGGGCGGCCTGAAACACAGGGTCGAAACTTACTTGGGGGCTCTTTCCTATAAGTACGGAACAGAATTTTATTGGTGCTACAATGACTTCAGCCCAGCCATTATAATATTGACACTGCAGGTAACATCTAGCGACGGGGAATCTGTTCGCCCGCCCAAGGTAGTCACGTACCACCGCAAATTTTTCGTGGTTAGAGGCCACTGGGAGGAGTTCGTCGGACACGATGAAGCATGTACATCCTGTGTCCCTGACGAGAGTCAATACTCGACAGCTGTCCACGCTGCCCTCCTCATATTTCCAAGTTCCCGATGAACTTTTACCAAAAACAAAATTTACCTGGTGGCCTGACGGAGGGGGAGAAGTTTCTGCTTGGGTCTGCACCACCGGGGGAGCCGGGGTTGCATTAATCTGGTGAACTTGGTGGGCTGGTCCGCTTTTAAGCCTAGAATTTTGGGGGCAATTCCAGCTCATGTGGTTTTCTACACCACAGGTGAAGCATATGGTTGGTCGCTTCGGGAAGAGAGATGGAGGAGAAATCTTAACGGGAGGTTTGGAGTCCCGTTGTTGGTTTTGGGGAAAGAAGTTTTGGGGTTTTACGGGGCTCGGAAACTTTGTCAGCTTTCCTGGGAAGGGGCGCGAATCCGTCCTTCTTTCTTCTCGTTGGATTACTCTTTCCCGGTCCTCTCTTTCTCTTTCTTTTTCTACCTTTTTTCTTTGAACTTCTGCTTTAATCCGAGCTAATTCAATCTGATGGTGAAGCTCAGCTTGTCTTATCCGTTCCTCTCTTTCTCTTTCTCTTCTTTGCTCCTCTTGAATGTACTCAATTAGTTCTTTTCCGGAAAGTCCACAGGACTCTCCTTGCGCTTTAAAGATTTCAAACTGAGTCATCTTTACACTTGGGGGCGCACTAGTCAACCAACTAAAATTCCTTGCAACAAGAATTATGCCTCTATAGAATTAGCCTACCTAAATATGGGCACTGACCTACTCGTACTTGGTTTCTCAATCTAAATAACCACTGACTAAAATCACAAAAAAAACAAAAACAAATTATTATAACCGTTCCTTGAGCTACTCCAGCTTCTTAAGTTTAAAAAAAAAGGGGATAGCAATCGTTAAAACAAAAGGGAACTACTATATTCTATTATTATAACGAATAACACTATGCTTTACTCGACTGAGACCAGTGTTTGCAAAGATATAGCGTTAAACCTTACACACCTGATACCAAATTAAATAGTATATATATATATATATATATATATATATATATATATATATATATATATATATATATATATATATATGTCGTAGAATGACTCCCGACGATACTATATATAACACTATTCGTTGAGGGAACTTCCTTAATTATCTTTAGAGTGCGTTTTACTGTCTGGCGGCCGATATTATGTATCTTCAAAATGCTTAAGAAGTGGAACTGAGCTCAAGGATAATAATATTGCTATCATTAATAAATTAGAGTTTTATTAATAATAACTTTACACAATACACAAAAACGGAAAATATTGACAAACAGAATGGAAAGGGTCGTGGAGACTCGGGCTAATCCAAGGATTTAAGGGATCAATAAAGGTAAAACAAATATGGAGTTAAAGAGATGGGATGGTTCGATAAACCATTTAAAGCACAGGATAGAATTGACAAATAAGGGATCAATACTCAAAAGGTGACGCTTGGCTTACGTAACTTCATTAGGGTGCAGTGGAAGGTACTTGAAGGAATATTTGGTCCGCTGGCGAGCTCCAGCCGAAGGGGGGGGATAAAAGGATCCTGACGAGGCGTCTTGGAAAGGAGAACCGTTACTCGACGAACGGCTCGACGAACAATGGCTGTTCTACTTTGTTCTCTTCTGAACAAAGGGGGGATGAGAACCGTCTCTTGTCTACGGGCTCAAGAACAATGGCTGTTTTAATGTTGTTCTCCTTTGAACAAAAGGGGGGGGGGGATGAGAACCGTTTCTTGGCGAAGGGCTCAAAACGAACAATGGCTGTTCTAATGTTGTTCTCCCTTGAACAACAGGGGGGGGGAGAGAACCGTTTCTTGGCGAAGGGCTCAAAACGAACAATGGCTGTTCTAATGTTCTCCCTTGAACAACAGGGGGGGGATGAGAACCGTTTCTTGGCGAAGGGCTCAAAACGAACAATGGCTGTTCTAATGTTGTTCTCCTTGAACAACAGGGGGGGGATGCCTTGGGGACTTGGCGTCACTAAAGGCTCGAACCTTTGGCACTCAAGGAATATTGTCCTCCTTCTGGACAAGTGATGGTGAATCTCGAGTTCGAGGTCCCTTGGCGCACAAAGGGAGAGAGGGTCGTGGTGATGTTTCGCGACGAAAATCTGGATCTCCAATCTGCTCTTAGTGGTAAAGTTTCCATATAAATAGCCAGGACATCTCCTTGGCGTGGGGGAGAATGGGGTGGAAGCTTCGAGGGAACGCACAGCTGGGCCGGAGAAAAATGCCTTATCTGTCCATAAGCCTAACTCGATCTGGCGAGGTCGGCGTATGGGGGCGAAAGGGGGGGACGATAACCTCCTTGTTTAAACATTGGCGTCCGGTAGCTGTTGATAAGACTCCAAGCCTCGAATCGAAGATGCACGTGGGCCTCCTCGAGGTTTTAACTAATATGGGATAGGAGTTGAATTTAACACAGATTCAACTCGTTCTATCACAAGGGGCAGTGTCCGATTACGAAGCAAGAGCGGAACTCTGAAGCTAAAGTCCATTGGCGGTCTTCAGCGACATCACGACGCACATAGAATGCTGGCTAAGCTTCCCGAGTAGGGAATGCGGAGAAAGCAGTCGCGAAGGATTCCGCCATGGATGAAGAGTCCGAGTATCCTGCGAGAACTCTCCTCGAACCCTTTTTACAAGCTTTTACACCTCTGTTAGAGGAAGCTTCCCTTTAAATGAAGACACGTATGCCCATCAGAAAGAGCGGCTGGCGTGCTTTGAAACATACCGGAAGGTAGCCCTAGCTCGACCAAATTCACTGACAGTGAAATCGTTCGGGCGGCGCTTATAGCGCATGTAGGCATAACTTTATTCGAGAGCCGTCTCAAACTTGGCAGACCAACACGGAAGCGGTCAGTATGCAAAACGGCCAGATGCTCTAGGAATAGTAGCTAGGACCACGGCGATGAGGATCCCTAGAAGAACTCAACAGCCTCATCCACCGATCTAAACTCCTCGACTCGGCCAGAGAAATCAGTTATTTCCTGAAATGCGGACCACCGTACCCACGCAAGTACCACCATGGGTGGGAGCTTCTATTTAGCGGCAGTGGTCCATAAAATAATAGTTGACTGGTAAAGTGATGACTACTGTGGAGGTGATCGAGTGCCCCCCACTCAAAATCAGGCTGTGCATCCGGAGAGCACAGAGATAGCTTAAGACAGTAAAATGAAACGGTTTTCTTGCAGTGATGCGTAAACTCATCCACACCTATCTCTTGACCTGATCACAAGGATTTATCAACTTGTCTCCCCAGAGAGGGTGGCTACCGGTCAAATCTCTCAGCAAGACATAGGGCCTCGATACTCGTACCACGACGCCGTGAAAGTACCCAGCGTCGAAGTCGGCTGACGCTAGAATGTGCGCGGAAATAACAGTATACTTCCTATCCAGGTGCACCTGCACTGCTACTGCCCAAAAGAATGTATTTAAAGCATAAGGAAGAACGGAGACATCATTCCGGGTGTAAATGGCACATCGTCCTGCCAGGCCCCCATCCCGTGGTGGTAGTGTCGCCACATCCTTATACCCCGGGAGGGTGGGTAAGGGGCACACGCCAAACATGGTCTCCAGCAAAATGATAGCTAAGAGAAAACGGGAGGAGACACGAGCCTCCGCGGCAATTCCATTAAAGGAATATGCCCTCCAGGCTTAAGACGGAGGGCTGAAATCCTGGCGCTGTCGACTTCGAGCACTTTTTGGGAATAGGTTGGGCTCGCCATGCAAGTCTTTATCCCCCTCTATCTCGAAACCTTAGGTAGCGCAGTGGTTTCGCGTAAGGGTGGCCATATTTTGGAGAATTTATTGTCTTGGAGCAACCCGGCCCAGTTTTGGGTGGTGTCTAGGAGCCCAAGCTCTTTTAGTGCTGCCCTCCGTGCGGGGGGCAGCTTTAGAATCCCCGGAAAGACGGAGTCAAGACTCGATAGAGGTCGTTTCCCCTTACGGAAAACGCTCACGCTGGGGTAGAGGGGGAGCCATGTGTGAGTGAATCGATACCCCCCTTTTCACAGGCGAGCTACGGGACGTTGACCACCAACGTGTAGACGCCTCGGTTTAAACTCTTAACCCCAGCGCTCTCGCCTCTCCTCCCGGTTAGAAGCTGAACGACCTTCCGAGACCAAAGAAGGCAATAAGCATCTCAGGTCGGACTGGAGTCCCTAACATCAGTTTAAAACTGAAAGATTTGCCCTAAAAGTGGGTATTCAATTTCACCGCAGATGCGAAATTAGAGAAGCGTCGCCCGAAATCCAGAAGCTACCACCAGGCCATCTGTACGACGCCCTGAGAAAAATCGTTGGAGGAGGAATCTTCATGAGGCCTGATCACAAATCCCCCCTCCTACCTCTACCCCAGTGGGGTGACGACGTATATATATACCAAAAACTTGGGATAAACGGGGTAGAATACGTGAGTCAGCAAGGCTACGAAGTCCTCGGCAAGAAGCCGGGCTACCAAGAGAAGGGACTAAGAAGCAGCTCAACCTAAAGCTAGTTCCTGGTGAGCACACCGAACTTTAAGTTAACTTATTCAAGTTCAACTTACTCTCGTCAGAGTCCCCCCCCCCTCCCTATCCTGGTGTAACCCAAAGCACTGAGATAGTCCTCGCCCTTGAGGAATACTGGAACTAAGAAGAAGAAGTTCTTCCTCGAGCTAGTTGCCGGTGGTCACACCGAACTTTAAGTTAACTTGATTGAAGCATCAAGTTCAACTTTCTCTCGTCAGAGAACCCTCCCCCCGTATCCTGGTGTAACCCAAATCACTAAGATAGTCCTCGCCCTTGAGAAATACTGGAATTAAGAAGAAGAAGCTCATCCTCGAGCTAGTTTCCTGTGGTTACACCAAACTTTAAGTTAACTTGATTTAAGAACCAAGTCCAACTTACTCTCGTCAGAGAATCTCCTTCTATCCTGGTGCATCCTAAAGCACAGAGATAGTCTTCGCCCGTTAGGAAGACCCTGAGTGCACTTCCTCCAGCACTTCCCTGAGTCAAAGTATTCAGGTCTTGGCTCATCGCTAGCCAGTGCCAATTATTCCCCAGAATAATCCGAAGAGAAAAAAGGAACATTCTTCCACTATCCCCGTGGTGATATCATTTCTTTCCGAAGGCGTGTGGCTCCCTCATCTGCCACGCTTGCCAAAGTCCTCTGTGGATTTAACGCTATTTCTTCCGCACCAACCATCGACCAATTTTTATTCTATCCTCGAAATGCTAAGTATGGCACAAGGAACCCCCAAAGTTTAAAGAATTCAATAATCAAGATAATAATAATCACATACCTAGCACTCTTAGAGAGATATAACATTAATCATGGAGTTTTTTTGGTGTAGTACGTAAACAACCCATACGTACCAACTCCTTCCATCACTCGGTCCTTCCTATACCACGACACCATGGTTTTATCTTAGGTTCAGTGTGAACCTTTTGTGCCACCAGCTCTATCAAAAGAGCACCCGGGGTAGGCATAACCATCAGAAGTGGTCCGAATTGGCGTAGAAAAGATCGTGCTAGGAGTCCTGGAGAGGCCAGGAACAGAGTATGTCGTTTTTTAAATTGAGCCATAAGAGGTTCCAGGCAGCACCGGGTACGCCAAGACAAAGTCTTTTGTCTCGCGAAATGAAATACAATCCCTAGCCTAAACGGCCAGGATTTCCTTCTCTAGGAAGTACGCACCGCATTGCTTCGAAGAAGCGTGTTGCGGCTCTCCACACACAATTGACACACTTAGGCATACACGAGTTGGACCTATCGCATGCCGCCTTGGAGCAACTTATGTACAATAATTTTTGGTAACTCCAAATCTGCACGTATACAGGAGCGATTCGTAAGGCCAAAGCGGTGAGAGCAGTAGTACTTACGTGGCAGTCAGTGGCACGAATTCCATCAGTCAGTAGCAATACTAACCGGAACGCACTGATTCAAAGAGACTGTCAAAGTCGAACGTGATGAAGAGTATAGGAGTGACTCTCAAGGTCCCTCCAACTTTTCTCATCACACGTTTGACCTTGACCGCTCCAGGGTCAATCAACTCTAAGTTGATGTCTTCTATGAAGTATTCTAAGAGTTCTTTCCCGAAACCACTCCTTTCACGGAGTTCATTGTAAAGTGCGACGTCTCACTCACCGGCGTGCCATCAAGTGTCCGGAGGGCACTAATCAGGGCCACCTCATAGTAATCCGATGCATTTGCCAGAAGTTTCCCATCCGAGAAACGGGTCACATTTGGCTCTCTAGCAATCAGACTAGCTACTGTTCTCCTCTGATGGAACATGTTACCCTTAGCCAACATGCTGACATCAGTGGAGGGAATCCAGAAAGCGTTTGAAGCCAGCGGGCTCGCAAACGACAGGTTGTCTCTCAATGTGGTGCCCCGACGGAATAGAGGCTCTCCTCAGCGCACTTGCGACTTTGGCCTTAGTCTCCCCCCTCCCCCCCTAGACGGACGCACTAATCTTGGCCTGGTAGTTTGCCGAAACGGTAGCGGACCCGTCAGACACCGGAGCTCCTGCTTAGTGAGAAAAACCTCCTAGTCTCTGTCTTTTTCTTATTTTTCTTTTTAGGAGAGGAATGAACCCGCTTCTCTCCACCTTCGGAAGGAGCCCTTAGGCTGGATGGACCGGCCTAAGCAAGATTCACAAAATGAAATTGATAAGGTCGTGGCTGTCAGAGGGGTACCAGACGGAGGAGGATGTCACTCCTCTCCTTGTGAGTCCTCGGGAGCCTGCTGCGTCTGAGGAGAAGCTTGCACAGAAGCGGACTCTGGTTTGGTGTTTGGTACCGACACTGGGTTTAACCCCATGGAAGATCCTGCTATATCGGACTGGCTCACCTCGGGGACCATGTCCACCTCAGCAGGAGAGGGGGTCTCCATGTGGCCTCCCCTCAGAGACATCAAGGATCCCATTCGAGGTACTTTTCGTCTTGTTTTGGGCCGACAAACCGCCATCCATCGGAGAAGACAAGCGAGCAGGCACGCCGGCTTCCTGTAGATTGAAAATACAAGACTTCAGTATTGTAGGGGGAAGAGACCGGTGGGCCCTTCTAACCCTTGCCCCCTCAAGGGTGTTAACCCTATCGAGCTTCTCCTACCGGGAGTCCTCAACGTCGGGCCACTTGCTTGCTCTCTTCGCAGTCCCATGTAAAAGTAATAGATACACTGACGCTGGGAATGAGATGGAGTTGCCCAGACTGCTTCCAGAGAAGGGGGGGAAGGGGAGTCTACCACCCAGGAGAGGTGTAAGCTTCCTCTCCGGTAGAAGAGGGTTGGAGGGACTCCTGAGAAGGCACTGGCGGGGGGGAGGGCTCCTTTTCTGATGTGGAGCTACCCGAAAGAAGCTCCGACGATGGAAAAGCGGGTAAAGTTGTTTTGGGGAGTTATCCATAGCCATTAAGCTAGATTTCGCCACCCCTGTCTGGGACGGCCAACACTGACCCCAACAAGGGAACGGCACTACTGGGCGCCTTTGATTGGCCCCGACCGCTATCACTCGGTGGGGTATTATACGCCTTCTCGGCTACCCTTTGGGGACACCCGGACCAAATCATACACGTGGCGTGGTAAGAAGCTCGGGATGATGGATCCGGATTGGCGACGGGCTTAAAAGTGGTTAGGGTCACCACACCTAACATCTTGTCGTAGGAATACTTGGTTACGTAATCCAAATGTGCTCCGAGTCGTGATCGAGGAGTTCCATAGGCACGAGAAGAAGTGGCCAACAAAAGGGCTAGAGAAAAGGTGATATCGAAGGGACGACGGAAGGGCAGATGATGGAGAGTTGGTACAGGAGACTGAGATTATGGGTTAGCGAAGGAAGAAAGAGAGGCTAAGCTGGGGAAATACGGGGTGCCGAGTCCCATCACAAGGCGGCAAGAGAAACACATCGCCGTGCCCCTTATGAGATCACTACACAGGAGGGAATAGAAAAATCCCCTTCGCAAATGTCATCGCCGGCGAGTGTTGAAAGGAAATTACAATGAGGGAAATGTGCAAAAAGAATATATAAATCTCGAGGGTGGGGGGTTATTTTCCTCGCTAACATTCTTAACTCGTTCAGTTGACGTTCTTATCTGTTTTCTAATATGTTTTTTATGTTTTCTTATCTGTTTACTACATTTGAAAAAAATAGTTTTTACGTTCGTTTTTAATAGCTTTCTCACGTATTTTTTCACTACTCGGCAAGTTAGACTATTCCACGTTTTTATATTTGTATAATTAAATCAATTGAGTTATAGCCGTGTTGAAACATTTTTTTTTACCAATTTAATGTATTTTGAAGTGTATTTCCTTGATTATACAGGGCAGCAATTTTGAACATAATTTCTGTTGAGTTCGATTTTTCACTTGATTTAGAATAAAATTGACTTCCAAACTACAGTCAGCTTTCTTCTATCACGTCGCTTTTTTCTAGACACTAATCTGCGAAAAAGCACAATTGTATTGTTTGTCCGCAAGTAATAGTACTTGTCAACTAATTTCTTTTATTATTTTATTTCTAGTTATTGTTAATCATAAATATTGAAAGGAAAAAATGCTATATTAGCTGTTTTATTAATTAATTTAATTAAAACTAACTCGTAGAAGAGGCACCCTTAGCAAACGCCGACAGGTTTTAACTTGTCAATTCAATTACACGTGAGAGAGTGATGTAGGATGTTGTGTATCGTTCTATATAGGTGATTACTATTGTATTCTGCAAACAATACATAAAGTCTGTATAGAAAGCGTTAGCAGACCTTTTGTAAGCTTCTTTTCTAAGCTTTTAGCTGTTCAACTGTATTTTACTCACATCATTATCTCTTTTCTTTCAGATCATGTCTGCCTCTGCTATTTCTCGTCGTAAGTGCCTAAACAGCCTGAAATTTTGTTATATATGTAGCAGTTTCACCTTCAACATGGCAATAAATGTGGAATTCTCCAACCTTTCGCGATAAGCATCTTTTTAATTTCATTCATTATTTTACCTTTGTTTTTTTTTCAACTGCTCCTTGTACATAGAATCGGTACATTTTGTGTAGTTTATCTAACTACCTTATTGTTAACTCGCGTTATCCAAGAGGCAACAGTACATGTGACGCACATATTTTAGAAGTTTTCCCTAATACTTACCTGTATAATGCTTTAATACCTGTTTATTTTAGATCCTTACGTACTGTGAGGGAACAAGCACGTGATGGGAAAATTAACGTTGCTTTTAAGCATTGCCTCCACGTGATGGAGTTTGTTGTCGCTTAGAAACATTTTTCCAAGCTCAAAAGCTTGAGAAACAACAGGAGCGGGCGAGTATTTAGACAAAGAGTCTTCCCCGCATCCTTCTCCCTTCCAGCCACGCAGGGATCGCCTGAGGTAAACGACAGCCGAAGCCGCGTTCACAATACTCAAACGATGGACGACAGTCTCCCCCCCTCCTTTCTATAGGGAAAGCTCCCTCACTCCAGGCGTACATATTTACCCGTGTCGTCAGGAATCGAGGAGATTGTGCAAGAAAATCTCACGTGGAACAGACTATCTTACTCCTCCTCGATTCGGGTTGTCATACACCGAAGGCAAGGAATTTGCGGGATAAAATCGAATATCCCTCCTTGGATAAAACAAATATCCACCCTGGATTACTCAAGAATCCTCTCTCCGTAAGAATACAAGTCTGACTCCGTGCAACGTCTCCATCTCCAAAGAAGAACCCAAGTCTTGTCCCAAAAGGCTTCATCGAAGATTTATTTTCGCGTAATACCCCCTTAATTACGCATAGTCGTCCAAACAACCCGTTGCGTCTCAGAAGAAAACTCACCCTCCGTTTTCTTCGAAGAAATTACCCCGGAAGAATTGACAGCCTCCACTCTCGAAGGCTCTGCCCCCCCCCCCCTCCCGTCATCTCAAAGGAATACTTCAACTCCGAGCAAATTGACCATGGACCCCGTCGAAGTGACTCAACCTCTATCCCCACTTCGCAGGACATGACCATCGTCTCCCCCCCTTCCCTCCATTTTGTACAAAGTATTGTAACAAATATTTTTAGCTTCCCCAAATTTATAATTGCCGCCTACTGTTCCCCCATTATTATTGTGTGTTTACTGTGTCCCCGTGTAAAGCCCAATTTTAATTTCATCCAGCCTGCCCATTTTATTGCATTTTAAATACCTAATCTTAGTACTTACCCGTTACCCACTGTAACTATTTGTCTTATTATATGTTTTTTATTGTTATACCATTTAACCTAAATTATTAATATTTATTAAAGTATATTTTTGTCGACTCCTTTACTTTCAACCTTTAGCTCATCATAGCCGTGTAATAGCCTGTAACAAAGTGAGACTTTTGAACACTCAGCCAATAAAGAATTAAAGTAGCTGTATTGGACTAGCACTCCAACACGAGAATCTGACCTCGTAATCGGACCCGGCCGACCCAAAGGTATTAAAAGAAAACCTCGCGCACTCTAAAATCGAATGTAATAGATATATGTATGGTATATAGAAACCTATACCACGACACGTACTTTATTAATTGTTTCATTTTAGTATAAACTGGTTAAAAAATGTTTTAATTTAGAACAAGGACGAAATCAAGTTCTCATCTGAGTAATTTTGTTAGTATTTGGCAGTAACTGTTGGTTTCTGAACTACTAACCATGACTGATGACCTGAGCTATGGCATCTACTTAAGTGAGAAAAATGAAGATGAGAGGAAGAACTACCTAGTGGACAAGCTTGTTGAAGACATCTAGTCTTTTCTGATTTGTTTGTAGAGCGAAGCTGATGGTATTATCAAGCAGCCCGTTTTCATTGAAAATGTGTTCATCTTGTTCAAGCTCAAATAAGTCTAAAATAAGGCAGTGAAGTTTTCTCTTACGAAGGGCAAAGAGGGGTTACTTGTCAAATTAGGCAAGTTATTGGGTATTTTGACTGGCAAGTGTGAGATTACCAGTTGTGAATAAGGAAGCTGTAATGGTTGTGTGATCTAAGCCCAAATTATCTTTTCTTGCAGCAGAGAGAAAAATGTTATTTTGAAAGATCTAACCTACATCAAGGGATAGGAAAAAATAGGTTGGAAGTAAAGAAACCTACCAAATAGGGTGAGGAGAGGGTCCTGATCTTCCAGAACACAAATGACAGGTGAGGATATTAGAAAGGCAGATGATAGAAAAGAAGAGAGAGAAATAGAAGAAGCAATGTGAAAGATGCTGCAGCATCTTCCGCACACATATAAAGTATGTTAAGAGATTTGGGGTTAATAGTGATGAGGGTCTGAAAAAGGAACGAAATGGTATTGAAAATGAGTTTGTCTCTGAATTTGAATTATTTCCAGAAACTGGCTCTTAGCACTTAGCTTTGACTAAGATAAAGACACACAATGATGCGATTCCACACATTGCCTTTGCTAGTTTAAGATATGGCATAGGGCAATAGCAACAGCAGTAGTATTGTAGTATGGAGTCCGAGTCTACACACACGCACACGAGCACATTCAAACAAGTACACACGCACACATTCATGAACACACACATGACCTTGCACCGAGTCTACCCCCTCCTTCCACCCACCCTCTCCCTTACTGGTTTATCGGCAAATGTACCCCCCAACCCTAGGTCGGTGATATTTTTTCGAAGGAATCAGAGCCTACACACGCACACGCACACACTTATTTGTTTGTCGCAAAAAATATTCTCCTCCCCGTCCCCCTCCCCCTCCCCCCAGGTCAGTTACCTTTTGGGGAGCAAATCGGTAGGTTTTCTTTGATGCGGTTTGAATTTTCATGTACTCTGCCGTATTGCCATAACAGTGGAGTTGCCACTTAACTTTTTACAATCCTTTAATTGGTCCGTCTAGTTGTGATCTTTAAAATCATTTGTCGCTAAACCTCTGTGTGTCACACGTTCTAAGATGATCCTCCATCCAAACCGTATCACATCCAGACTTGGTAAATATTTTACAACCGAAGATGTGTGTGGATGGGATTATAAATTTAGCCCAGACTATTCATCTACGGTTGATTTCTTCGATCACTCGAAAACACTACTTTTATTTCCTTAATTTGTTTAGTGTTTCTAAAGTAGTTTTAACTCCTGAGTCTAGAAATACTATTGAAAATTGCATAGCATCAATATTTTTGGAGATAATTGGAATTTTGTATATAAAACTAACCATAAATAGCTGCCACAGTTTACTTTATTTAGCATATTCACTTTGTCCTTGTATTCCTTTTTAAACTAATGAGAAAATGTGATTATAAGAGATAACCTACTAAAAGTGCACTGAAGAACGTGCTTTCTTACTGTGAGTTCCTTGATCTTTACGCACCAGTGACCATATATAGTCCCCCATCATAGCAGTGTCCCATCTTCCTTGTTATCTTTTCTCCATTACAGCAATGTCCTGATAGAACCGCTCACCATGCTCCTCACTCACTTCTCCCAAATTTTCACGAAAAAATGCCAAATATGAATGCAAAAAGTGCACCTTTAGTGACATTCTACATCCTAAATTCTTATAACTTACTAAAGGTTTGGCTACCAGCTGCTTGTAGTTTGGATCTTTACTTTTAACAAGGAATCCATTAACTATATTTCGAAATGCACACCACGCCTCACTTTCGACATCACTCATTGCATTCTCAAGTCGTTTTGAATATTGCAGTATTTTTTCTGTTACAAAGAATATAGCTTACAATTTGATAGGATTTATTTATATTTTCTGGTGGTCGTAGAAGCAATAAGGTATCATCATGTGGCACAGGTGTAATAGAGGATGAAATTTGGGGATATGGGACGGGGGATTTTCTTCCCTTAACTTTTCTGTACTTTGATATGTTAATCATGCAAAAATAGCAATCATTGTGATGATTTTTTGGCTTTCGCCAAACTCTCAGCACAGCAAATGGCATTGCCGTTCTTGTACCTCTCAGCCATGCATCTAAATTTAATCGAAAACTTCCACATATCACATAAGGGGCCTATGGTTTTTCTTGGTCACCCATACTCATTCCAAAGTACACTCTATAAGCAATCCAGTACTTTGCACGTTTCACAATTTTCTGTGATACATGCTTAGGTCCAACAAATAAATCACACACAAAACAGAACGAACCTGGTGAATTTCTTCATCCTTTTGTAGCCATAATTGAGAAAGTCAATATTAATCATATACACCTGAAAAATAAAATAAATAAATTAGCAACAAATGTAAGTATGTTTTAGCCGTACCCCATACATTTCTTTATATTAGCATTTGTTATATCTTTCAAACGGTCGATGGTAGAGAAAAAGTAAGGACCTATTTGGAATCAGCGCAAAGTTTAGTATTAAAAACACTCATAGAATAAGAGAAACAAAACTTTTGTTAAAATTTGTTACCCAGCGATCTAATCTTCGTCGGCTTATTCATTAACACCTAATTGATCGGATTTAATTTCTGTCCAACCACCTTTCAATTAGAATAATGGAAAAGAGGTACATGGACATCTCCAGTTTATGGATTTAGAAGATTTTATCATCGGTGAAGAATTAAAAAATGAGATTATGGATCAGTTTTTCTTTGTAGGAGGACTATCCAATCTTTACAATACATGGATGGATATTGCATATTGCATTCTAACATGGTGAATTCTCCTTCTCACAAGATTAAGAGAATGTGATGAGTTATTTTGCAGACAAATTATAATATTGGTAGTATAACGCGTACTATTTCATCTTTATTTTATTCATATTAATAAGAGAATATTATAAATGCTAAAAAATTATATACATAAAGAGTTCATAATAGCTGACAGGGATTAAATGTATAGTAACTTTTTTTAATGTCATGTAAGATCCCTTTGAAACCGAAAGGTATAGTTCGATAATACCCTGCGAGTTCATCACGTTTACGGAATTTCTTTCTCAAAACCTTTACCCCTCTCACCTCTTTCACTCCACCGTGTTCCTCCGCTCTGAAACCCATAAATGGTACAGGGATATGACTGTCAGCATTCTCTCTATCATTATCGGCTCCAACTAGGCGTTTTATAGTATCGTAGGTTATTATACCCTTCGTCTGAGTGTCAATGGTTAATCCTTTGGCACAACGTATGTATATACTTCCCCCCACTCGTCGTTCAGATACGTACCGAATAGGATTTAGGACCCGTAGAGCTGAATGAATCTCCATGCGCATCGGCACCATACACATCTTTGATCTCATCGGTGATATCACCTAGGAATTCTCCAAGTCGAGGTTGTGGGTCATCTTTCCTAGCAATGAAGATGACACTGTCTGTGTCACAGTACAACAAACGTTTCCCCAACGAGTCTAAGAAACCATATAGCTTGATTCGAGAATAGGCGGTTGTGAATGCTGCAATTGGAAGATTCGTTACGTGTGACTCAACTTCTACATGTTCAGCATTATTCACTTTCGCTATGTATTCATTGCCAACTACATACAAAGAGTTCGTGATCTGATGGGGACAAGAAGGTTGTGGGAGCGAGTGGCGTGGCGAGAAGGGGGAGCCAGGGGTGGCAGGAGGTGACAGTGGCGAGGGTTATTGATCAGTTGTTTGCTGAATTAGATTATTGCTTTTTGTAAACTGTAGCGAGGGGAGAGAGTCCCAGGGTTATCAAGGCATTATCATAGCCGTTGTAGGAGGGGCCAAGCACGATCTTCAAGGCTCTTCTTTGTACTCTTTCCAACCTCTCTCGTTGTGCCGCGTTGAGGCTGGAGGACCAGGCTGGGGATGGATACGTAAGCCTCGGCAGTATGAAAATCCTGTATATGCTGGAGAGCTCGGATGGTGGGATTCCCAGTGACTTGAGGCGGTGCAGCATATACAGCCTGAAGGAAGCCAAGGACACAACGGTGTTGACGTGCAGGTCCCATGACAGCCTGTCATCCATGGTGACACTGAGAACCCTGGCAGATCAAACAATTTCCAGGCTGTGGTCCCCCAGCGTGATGGTGGGAGACTGGGTCGGGGTCGTGGCGAGATCAAAGTGGAGCGTAACAGTTTTATTGTGGTTCACTTCCACGTGATTATCAGCTGCCCAGGTGAGGAGGTGATTCAGGGAATCTTGAAGTGGCTGGTAATTGCGGTCAGAATTTTTAATATGGTCAGCAAAGGTACAGTCATCTACATATTTCCAACGGTCTGGGATATTGATAAGAGCATCATTACTTAGTACCAGGAACAACAGAGAGCCAACTGGGGTGCCCTGTGGAATACCACATCTAAGGAGCAAGAGGGTGGACGTTGCTCCCCGTAGTCGAACAGCTTGTCGGCGGTTGGAGATAAAATCAGTCAGCCAAGCCACCAGACACTCACGCAGTCCCATGGTTGTTGCCTTGGTGATCACGGTCGTATGGTCCACCAGGTCGAATGCTTTCCTCAGGTCTATGAGTGTGGCCAAAACAGAGGTTTTGCGTGCTTCCAAGCGTCCGTATATGTTATTTAGGAGGCTGACCAGGTAGTGTGTGATTGAGGTAGCACGGATGTTCCCGTACTACCGTGGGTTGATTTTGGGGGCGAGGTCCATGGAAGCCCAACCTGTCCCAAAACTCTCGCAGATCAAGCTTGGAATTGGCGTGATTGACACAGGGCGGATCTCATCCAGAGTGGTGGGGGAAGGCTTCTTAGGTGCAGCAGTTACGTAGGATGTCTTCCAGTCACTGCGTGATTTGCACTGTTGAAGAGAGGCCTTAAAGAATGGAAATAAGAGGTACGGAGAGCTCGGGGGAAAATTCCTTTAAAAGAGGCATAGGGAGGTCAGTGGGAGTTATAGAGCGTTTGTTTTTTAATTTCTTAATTTTCTGCCAAACCTGGAACTCTTGTACAGTAGGCGCTGTGGTTTGCATGGGCAGGAAAGTGGGCAGTAAAGACGGGTCGAGAGGGGGGAGTTGCTGGCAGATGGTCGTGACGTGGTTGTTTTCCTCGTTCGCGGCGTCAAGGGAGGGGGGAGGTGGCTGATGCAAGGTGGGGTACGGGAGGCTTTGTTTAGCCTGCACAAGTTGTTTATTTAATTGAACTATTTGCTACTGTCAGATTCTTTTAGGTGTTGAGGTTTGCTTGGGTGGTAGTTGCGTTTTGCATATATAATCTCATTTATTACTTTGTTACGTAGATGTTTGTAGAGGGATGAGTTGCTGAGGTGGGCTCGGTTTCTTTGCTGCATTAACCTTTTTATCCTGTTGCTTATCAATGGAAGGTCATTGTGGTGTTGCTGGAGAGTTTGCTCAGGGACAAAGTGGTTATAGGCTGTGGTGATAGTGGACAGGTAGTTATTCCATTTAGTGTCAACATCGGTTACGCTAAAAACTTCGGTCAAGGGGTGGTGAACAATCCAGTCACCAAGGGCTAGAATGGACGACTGTCGAAGTGGGCGGTAGGTCAATGTTGTGGCACTTTGAACAAGAGATAGTGTGGCCTCAGGCGTCAACATCAAGGAGACGTGGGTGCTGTGCCCAAACGGTGCGAAGGGTTGAGGGGGGTTGTAGTATTCATCAGCGTCAGTAAAGATAAGGTCGATAATGTTATCATGTGTAGGTAAATTGACTACCTGTTGGAGGTTACTCTCTCTCTCTATAGTTCTGCTACCATTATTTCATTAAAATCTTCACAGATAATAACTTTTGAGCTTGGGTATTGAATTTTGAAGAGGTTAGTAGTTTGGGTGAGATGATGCAGTAGTTCAAGTTTGGTGGGGGCTTTGGAGGGTACACCACACAGACCAATGGGGACGCAGCGTGGCGAGGGTGTTGCGTTGGCGTCACCCTCACCCACAACATCTCTAGGTCATGGGGCACATCAACTTGGATGGGTGATGGGTGTAGCGATTCGTGTATAAACATAACTACCCTACAATAGGGCGCAGGCGAGCAATCCGTCAAATGTCGATGTATCACACAAGTGTGCTTGATTCGGAGACGACAGAAAGCGACCTGAAGCCGCCGCGGCATTGGGGGATAGGTCTATGGGAACAGTCGCGGTGCAATGGCACGAAACTTTAAGTTCCCCTGGACCGTCTCCCATCTTCTTTGCCAAACAGTCCGAAGAGCTGCCCGTATTCCTGCCATGTAGTCTGTGTGTGGAAGAGCGAAATGCTGGTCCGGTCGCCCGGTCCTCGCGGACTCTTTGGCGCCCTCGTCGGCGCGCTTATTCCCTGCAATTTCTGCATGTCCAGGAACCCAGCAGAAGATAATCTTGACATCCCCCTGGCTCACTAAAACCGTGGCATCACGGATATCGCTAACCAGAGGGTGCGGAGATTCTAATGGCCCGAGAGCACTCAGGGCGCTCTGTGAGTCGCTATAAATCACGATCCCGTCTACGAACCGGGAACGTCGCATAATCTCCAGTACCGATTGGTATATTGCCACCAACTCAGCTGTGGAGACAGACGCAGCGCCCGGTAGAGCCCCACTGACTTCAAACAGAGGGGATACGGCGTGGAAACCGACCCCTTTTTCGGACTTGGAGCCATCCGTATATACTGGCACGGTTCCAGTGTGACACGAAATGTGCTCCAAAAAGGCCGAACGCAATACTCCCGGCGCTGTAGAAGCTTTGTGAGCAGAGATACGCCTTCGATATCTGCAATGTATGCAAATGGTTATTGCCTAAATCTAATAAGAATATGGTACAAGTTATTAATCAACGAAGGACCAGGATGCAAGCAATAATTTAGACTTAAGCTACCAGCTGAACAGTCAAAAACCACGCGTAGGGGAGTTGTTGGCGAATCTTTCCGCACGCCTTGGTGTGCTAATTAGTATATTTTTGCTTCCTTTATGTTAGGAGTAATTGGCCTTATTACCTCTATATATCTCTTTTCAAGTTGCTCCTGTAAAATATCATTATAAACCTGCAAAAGTGAAGGGTTATCCCGCCTCAATTTGGCTACCATATTTAGTAGAGTAGACTTTGCTATGCCATAATTATTAGGGAGATTATGTCAAATTGTTTTCCATGGTAGCCCCACAACGAATCTAGCATCATTTATCTCCGCAGAGTCCTTAAAAGCTATGTAGACCATTTCCTCTGCAACAGACAAAGTTTTAGGGATAAATCCCAATGAATCTTCATCCCATATGATCTGGATATCATCTTTGGGTGATATAGCCCTTGGGTCGTAGAGGTTTTCAAGGTCTTTTACGCTCGTCTTTAATACGGCTACTCTCCCTATTAGGAAATTAGAGGTTTCATTAGCGGGAGGTAAAGGACCGACAAGCATAGCACCTACATTAGAGTTTATGTAAGATACATCTTCCCTATGAACTATTTCATTACAAATTCATGGTAGAAATCTCCATCTATCAAAAGGGATATATTTGAAACCGAATCACCTGAATGCGGGTCGGCTAGTTTCGCCTTTAATTCTGAAATTGTTGTCTTTGCTTTGCTCAACACAACCATATAAAGGTCACCAGGAACCTTGTCGATTAACAAAGCCTTAATATTTACTGGTCTGTCATTGGTTATTATATTACACGATACCTTTTCGTATACCTTTGGTAGGCCTTGTTGGTTGAACTCATTTATAGATATCGTAAATTTACGACAAATGGTTAGCTGCAAGAGTTTTGCTAAATTTTTATCAATGAAAGTTTTGAGAACCTTGGTCAAATGGGACTTTAGCATAGGTTTGTTTCTTAGACCCTGCCACCGTTACTTTGGCTATTGGTAGGCCAGTAGCGGAGAAACAATTGGAGAATAATGTATTGAAATTAGATTCTGTTTCCTGCTTGGGATCGATTGTATTAGATTTATTTTTATCCTCATATAAGGAAAGACACAAACTAGTATGGTGTCTTTTTTGAAATCTCATACACCCAAACTTAGATTTACACTCATTATTGTAGTGATTCGACCGTAAACAATTAGTACATAATTTCATCCTTTTGGCGTGATTTAGTTTATCAGAAGGAGAAACGTATTTCGGGCATGCATATACTCGTACTTTATGGTGATTGTTACACAGTGCGCACCGCTTGGGGGAAGGAAAGTTGGGGTTCAATAGTAACCTTATTCCACCTATTACCTTGAGTTAGATTTTCCCCCGTAACACTAAACGTGGAAAATTGTTTTTTACTTTGGAATCTCAACTTTTTTCATATCCTAATTGCTGGTACTTAAGTTGTAACAATTTAATCTCTTCTTTCAAGGCCTATCGGAAGATATTCAACTGCCAATACGCGGATTCATTTTTAAGCAACCTATTTATTTGATCTCTTACGGCAGAAAGCAATTTACGTGTCAATAGAGTTATGACACTCATAAGATGCCCTAAAGTCCGAGAGGGCCTTAGAATTACATTTCTGTCCTTCTAAATCCAAAATTGAGTAAATGTGAGTTTGAATTATTCGCCGTTTATCGCCGTACGTACGTTTGAGCAACTCTTAAGCCTCTTCATAATGATCCCCAGAAATGGTAAACATATCAAGTATACGCAATGCATCTCCACTTAATTGTCCCAGAATTTTTGTGAACTCGAAATATTCACAACATGAATGGTATTATAGAATAAATCGTGGAAGTTTGTCCACTGGAGAAAGTTTCCTAAAAATATTGGTAGGTTAATTTAGACAGCTAAATTTCGCTCGCCGAATTCCTTAGATGGTTTAAATTCGTTTGTGTCTTTCAAACATTTTTCGCCTATATAGATCCCCCGCCCAATCTCAATATTACGCGTGGAGACCTCCTTTTCTAAATCATTCTCATCAATTTCTTTTAATATAACTTCATCTAATTATAAAATTTGGGCAAAATGGTACTTTAACTCTATCTGGGAATACAAAGTGTCGCAGTCCAGAGCCTTATCAACAACCAAAGATATAGATTTAATAAGATAGGCGAAACTCTAGTTTTAACCAAACTCATTTTTGATTAAAGGTCCCGGGTATGTGTTTCCAATGTAGGAATTTAACTATCCCACTATACAAGTTTACACAGCGCTAAAGCCAAATTATAAGCTTTTGTGCTGCTTAAGGAGTAAAGAGGCACTGAATCCCTTAAGTTTATATTTACCTATGAATGGGTTGAATATATACGTGTCTTAGTATTAAATGATGTTTACACGGCTTAAATCTAATTATATATACTTTACACTTTACCCGCAGCACAAGACGTATGGGAGCAATCTCCGGCAATGGAAATTGATTATACAATCTAAAGCGTTTAGGATAGGAAAGGCGATCTAATGAAGATCACAAGAACAAAATAAATAGACTTAGTCAAATGAGATAGAGTAGGGATCAAATCGCGAACGCATATACGACCGAATGACACAAGGATACACAATAGAGTGGAAGGCCTTCCGAAAAACTTTCCTTTTCGTCGCATCGTAAAAGGAAATTTGAAACACTGATGGTTGGTTCGTCTTAGCGAACCCTTGGGTAATTAAAATGTCGCATAAATTTGCGACATTATATATATATATATATATATATATATATATATATATATATATATATATATATATATATATATATATATATATATATATATATATATATATAAATAGATAGATAGATAGATCTGTGGCATAGGGAGTGTCACGGACCCATTGCCCGCTATTTTTGCGCAACAGCGATCGGAACTAGGGGTTAGGGATCCTTGCTTCTATAGTTATTCCTCGAAATGGCCATGAGATGAGAGGCCAGGAGAGGTCAAAGCTACTCCGGTGCCTAAGTTTGGGGTGTTTGAATGTGCGGGGGTGTGGAGAGAATGTGAAGAGAAGAGAAATTGGTTGTCTGTTTGAAAAAGGATGACTGGATGTTCTGGCCCTAAGTGAAACCAAGTTGAAAGGAAAAGATGTAGAATAGTTTGGTGGGGTGAAAGGGATAAAATCAGTAGTAAATGAGAGAGAGAGAGCAAAGCATGGGGTGGCGGTACTGATGAGTGAGGAAGTGTTGAAGTGTGTAAGAGTTTACCAGGAGGTAAATTAAAGAGTGTTGTGGATTCGAAAAGTTGGTGATAGTGAGCGTGTATGGTCCACATGTGGGCGAACGTGAAAGTGTAAAACAAGCGTTTTGGGAAGAGCTACATAAATGTCTGCATGGTTTTAATGTAAATGAGAATGTAGTTGTAATGGGTGACCCGAACGCAAAGGTAGGTAATCGTGTAGTGAATGGGGTAGTTTGGAGATACGGAGTGCCGGGAGTGAATGATAATGGTAAAAGGCTCGTGGAAATTTGTGTCGAGAGAAAGAGATGGTAGCTGGAAACACATGGTTTTAAAAGAAAGAGAACAAGAAGTATATCTGGGAAAGACTGGGTAAGCAGGTGGAGGAAAGGGTGATTGAGGTTCAAAGAAGCATGTTAGACTATGTTCTGAAAAGAAGAGAGAATGTGAAGAGACTTTTGGATGTAGATGCAAAGAGGGGGATGGTGGAAGAGTTATCCGACCATCACCTAGTGATAGCAGAAGTAAGAGTAAAGAGTGAATGGATTGGCAAACGAAGGAACTTGCTAAAGAAGGAAGGAGTAAAGGTGGAGAAGCTGAAAGAAGCGAGGTGAAAGGAGAAATACCAAGAATTGGTTGCAATGGAGTGGGAAGTGATAAGGCAATCTGAGGGTTTGGGTGTGGAAGATGAGTGGAAGCTGATCCATGCAAGCATAGAAGAAGCTACCAGGAAAGCATGTGTAATTAGGGTGCTTTGAGAAGTGAGAGTTAGAAAAGGTTGAGAATGGTGAAGTGAAAGAGCTAGTGAAAGAGAATCGTGAACGGTTCAACAAGTATAGACAGAACAGAAGCGCGGAAAACAAAGAAAAATATAGGAAGAAGCGACAGGAGGTGAAAAATCGGGTGGCTAACCTGTTAAAGGAGAAGCGAATGATTGGTGGGGTGAAAAAGTGTCTGAATGCTTTAGATAGAATTAAAAGCAGAAGAAGAATGAGGCGATAGAAATGAGAGTGAAGAATAGTATGGGTGAAGTAATTTGGACGATAGTAGAGAAGTTCAGCTGTCATGTTGTGGAAGAGGTGGGATGGCATCAGAGAGAATTAGAGAGAGTGAAAGAATTATCAAAAAGGAAGAGGCATTGAAAAGGACAAACAGTGGTAAGTCAGCGGGTATGGATAGGATAACAAGAGAAATGCTAAAATCGGGGGCAGAGTGTGTAGTAGAGTGGGTGGTGAGGCTTTTTAATATATGTATGGACCAGGGGTGTATGCCGGAAGATTGGAAGAATGCATGTATTGTTCCTATTTACAAGGGAAAGGGTGAAAGAACTAAGTGTGGTTCCCGTATGGGGCACGGCGATTTGCCTTCCTGGCCGCCGTGCTGACGAACCTCAGCGCCCCGTCCAGCCCCAGCGCCCCATCCAGCTCCAGCTTAGCTCCTCTTTCTTCCTTCACTAACCCCTAATCTCCGTCTCCTCTACCACCTCTGCCTCACAGTTCCCCTGCTTTTCCGTCATCGCTTAACAGCCACCTTTTCTCTACTTTTTTGTTTGCCCCTTCTTCTCCTGCTCTTGGACCTCCCCGATCACGACCCGGCGCTCATTTTCATCGCACAATCGAATACTTCGACGTAAAGATGTTAGGCGTGGTAACCTTAACCACTCAGAAGTCTGTCATCAAGTTTGAGCCGCTACTTTAATCAGCCTACCATTTTATATGGGGGTTTGGTCCAGGGTTCCCAAGGGGTAGCGGTGAAGGCGTATAGCGCCCATCCTAGGGGTACCGGCCGGGGCCATATAAAAGCCGCACAGAAATTGCGTGTCCCTTATTGGGATCAGTGTGGGCCGCCACTGAAAGGGGTGTTGAATTTCACTTATTGGCCATGGATACTATTCTTGACTCACCAACTCTACAAAATCTACAAACAAAAACACCACAAATAAACAACGGCAAAAATCAAATAATAAACGATCTCAGAATAATATTCGGACCGGCTTGTTGTTCCAGATACACAACGCTCAAAACCACAAGAAATGAACAATTCTGTGCACCCGAACTGCGAGAGCAACTACAAATCGTTACAGAAGAGTCACAACCAGAATTTTCAATCAATCCTGACAGAACAGAGACTACAGTTAAAGCCAAGCCAGAAAAAAAATAAAAAAACTACTGGCCCTCACCGCCCTTAGGTAAAAAATGAAATGAAACCAACGGACAAAAATAATCACAACTTGAGAGTAGGTACGGTTCTACTCAACAGATTTATGACTGGATCCAAAAGTACGGAGGCATTCATATGCCAAGGGATACAAAGGCTGTTTGAAGATGATGGCCATCAAATAGACTGTGTCCATCTTCAAGAGAAAATCACGCACACGCTCAACTCCGCTGAAAATCGCCAAAATAAAATTCAAACAGCAAACCATCCCAGACATAATTAGATTCTCAGGAACAACAATCCGAATACAGGAAGAACTGCCCACTCCAATTCAATGTCGATCGTGCCTGATGTTTGGTCGTCCGGCCAAATATTGTACACTGATCCACAATTATGCTTCAAATGCAGCGAAAAAAGACACAACAGTGAACAATGCAAAGCAAAGGAAAAATGCATTAACTTTGGAGATAACCACCACGCATTCAAGCAAACATGTCCGCACTTCAACTTCCATCAGGAGGTACGGATTAGAACTGTCCGTTTTGACATTTGAAGGCACCAAGCCTTAAAAGATATGGCTGAGGAAGGAAGAACTTTGAGTACTCCAACTTATGCTACCGTTGCTTCCACCATCAAAGCTCCAACCACCAAATTAACTTCCAAACCAACATAACAGCCCTCAACAAAACATCGATACCTAAGGAAAACAGCCAGGACCACTAGAAAGCCCAAATTTAAAACTCCAACACATCCAAACTGAACCACTAACCACTTAGCACCCCGAAACAGACCTACCTAAAGCACAATCACAAAAATGAAGCTACCAAGAATCCACTAAATCTGCCGCTTCCTCCTTCTCACCAACTAAAAGCCCAGAAATTAAAGCAACCCGAAGAAACAGCTCATCGAGCCCAGAAACTATATGTTACGATAGCGAGCTACCCTCATCCTTCCACAACAAACTCATAAACCGACAACCCTTGACACAGACTTCCATTGCCTGGAATCTCAAATCGAGAAAACAGTACCGTTTGACTCAAGCACACCAACACAAACTAGAAGTACAAAGCCCCCCAAAAGACGCTCTCCTTTCCCAAATATCACCACATAGATTACCAACCTCTCCACCAAGGTCCACATATTCAACAACAGGAGAATTGGCAATAAACAAGGAACTCGATCCCAATAAAAATACCTCCAGACATACAGCCCCACTATCAATACAGTATTCACAACGAACACTCTCGCCCGCTAGCTAAAAAGAAATGCCTGTATTAAGCACCCAGCGCAACAAAAAACCAAAGCTGCAGCGCTCTCAGGTAAAATATAAGGAACCTCTCACTAAGAAAACTAACAATATGGAACAAAACATACACAAGCCGATAATACCAGCCACGTCGAAACAAACTACCCACAAACTCTATACAAAGTCCGATAGCTTCACTACACGGAGCCTCCAAGCCTCCTAAATAAATCTACAGACCGAAGAATATGACAAACAAACTCAAATCCTGCAATGGAATATTCGTGGCCTCTGGGCCTACTTTGAATCATTACAAAAAAATTATCACAGAAAAAGACCCAGTGTGCATTTTTCTCAACGAAACTATGCACTCAAACCCGCAGCAGCATCTGAATAACAAATATGATTGTCATTTCTTTACAATTGACTCGACCAAAGGCAACGCAATCTACACGCGACGAAATATCCCACACACGCAATACCAGTTAAACACGCCCCTAAATGCCATAGCCGTTCAGCTACATTGTCTAGAGCTCATAACACTACGTTTTATATACTTATCCGCTAACCAGCCTCTAAACCACCAGGACCTCGAAGCCCTCTTCGACCAACTACCAGAGCCATTTATCATCCTTGGCGACTTCAACGCCAGAAGCCACTACTGGAACGACACAAAAACAAATACTCGAGGACGCATCATAACAGACCTAATAGAGCGCCAATACATCAACATTCTAAATACAAGTACACCAACACATTATCACCAACAAACCAACACACTGTCTAACATAGACTTAAGCTTAACCTGCCTTAATTTCTCCACAGAAACCATTGGAGCGCTTACTCAGACCTATGCGGTAGCGATCACTACCCAATAGTGATTAAGTTTCTGGTTCAAAGTGCCCCACTTTCCAGAAAACCATGAGATAATAATAAAGCAAATTGGACTGCTTTCACATTGACGACAGCCAAACTCCAACCCAATCCAGAGGCGAATATGTGCTACTTCACAGCAGAACTACAGAAAGCAGCTCGGGAACACATCCCAAATACTAACTACAACGCCAGCAAGCGCACTACTCCATGGTGGAACCAACAGTGCCAAGACGATAAAAGAAAACGTGATAAAGCTCACAGAATTTTCATGAGAACTAAAACGTCACAAAATTACATGGACGATAAAGGAGCATCTGCCATCGCCCGAAGGACCTTCACAGAAGCTAAACGAGCTTCGTGGAAAAAATATCTATCTAAAATTAACAAAGATACCCCTATCGCAAAAATTTGGGACAAATAAGAAAGATGTCGGGACAGCGCAGCCTTATTCACCTTCCTATCCTTTGTATTAACGGAAATACCATCAGCAATCAACTCAAGTCGCTAACATAATAGGGCATTCCCTCAGTACTATTTCTAAAGGATCTCGAAACAAGACCTTTTGAACACTGAAAATTCTAACAGAATCAACAAATTTAGATTTCTCAATCAATAGAATCCTTCCTTACAACAATCCTTTCTCTATGAACGAATTACAAGCATCCCTAGAAGAATGCCAAAATACAGCCCTTGGAGATGATGAAATCTCAAACCTCATCATAAGTAAAATCCACCTAAACACCTTAGAGCTACTGTCGGACATTTATAACCGTATCTGGACTAATGGCTCCTTCCTGGATGATTAGCGTCAAGCGCTAGTCCTCCCCTTCTTAAAACCTGAAAAGGATCCATCGAACCCAACGAATTATAGACCGATTTCCTTGACACCATGCCTATGCAAAATATTCGAAAGAATGGTCTATACTAGATTGAAATGGTATCTAGAAACAGACAACCTTCTGTCCTGAAACCAATATGGTTATAGAAAATACCGCTCAACACTAGATCCCTTAACCCTCCTTGACCGCGAAACTTTGTCACGGCGGTCTTTTTTGACATTGCTAAGGCGTATGATACGGTTTGGTGACGTTATATACTCAATAACATACACAAGCTATGAATCAGAGTTCCACTCGCATTCTTCATCAAAAACTTTCTTAATAATAGAAAAAAAATCAAAATAGATCTCCATGGAGCCCAATCTACACAATTCAGCCAAAAGGAAGGAGTACCACAATGAAGTGTGCTCAGCACAACCTCTTCATAATAGCAATCAACAATTTGACTCTCCAAGTACCACCTACCATTAAATGCTCATTATATGTGGACGACTTGGCAATTTGGATCCCAGACACCAGCGCAACAGAAGTATAAAATCACCTACAAGAAGCAATAGGCAAAATAGAGAACTACTCAGTATAACACGTCTTCACAATTTCAAGTGAAAAAACAACCGTCATAACCTTTACAAGAAAAAGACAAATTCCGCATATCCCATTGCTACTTGAACGACGCTCAATCACCTTTCAAAATAACAAAAAATTTCTACGTCGCACATTAGATCAGAGGCTTACATGGACACCCCACATCCTAAACCTTAAAAGACGGTGCTACAAAGCCACAAACATTCTGACAAAGCTGTCGCATCATCACTGGGGGGCAGACAGAAGCAGCCTCCTGTACCTTTACGAGACTCTCATCTTGTCCAAAATAAACTACGGATGTTAACTGTACGGAGCAGCATCAAAATCTGTAATCCAGGAATTAGATCCTGTACAAAACCAAGACCTCCGTCTAGCCACCGGTGCCTTCAAATCATCCCCAACATCCTCACTTTGCGCCGAGACCGAAATACTACCTTTGCGTCACCAAAGACAAGTTGCAGAACTCAAATACTTGTCAGAGCCAAACCTCTTCATTGACATCTACTATACTATCCTCCCGTGGATTATTCAACCTTCAGTAATATGTCAAATAACTCCCACATCTTCGAAATCGACAATGACACCCGTAGTGCTATCCAACATTTTCTAGGACCACCAAAGGTCCCATCAACCATGTCAGTCTATTTTCACAGATGAATCGAAGTCGGCGGATGGCGTGGCATGTGCAGCAATTCTCCTGTATCACATACGAGCAGCCCGACTTCCGGGTTGCACTTCCGTCCTTTGATGGCAGAACTCACTGCCATCTACATAGGTCTCAAGTCAGTCAAAACAGGTACCAATAAAACCAGACTATTTTCAGACACAAACAGTGCGCTGACAATGATAAAATCACGCAACCAAACCCATCCCCTAGTTATTGAAATTCAAAGAAAGATAACGTCGCTTTCAGGTAACGTAACCCTCTGCTGGTTTCCCTCCTATGTAGGGATAAAAGGCAATGAAGACGCTGAGAGAGCTGCAAAATCAGCAGTCGCACATAATTTATTGCTCACTGAACCAACATACCCCAAAGATTATTACAACCTCTTTGTCGATGCAGTTAAAAACCAGTGGAAGTCCGAATGGTATGTACACGACCATCACCATCTACGACAAATAAAGGATGACGTCAACAAATGCAAGAGTTCTCACAGAAATTGTCGAAGACATGAAGTCGTCTTAGGACGCTTACGACTAGGACACACAAAGCTTACCCACAGCTATCGCTTCGCAAATTCTTCCCACCAACACCCAGCTATCTATACCGCACATACTACTATCCTGCGCTAGATTCCACCGACACCGAAAAAAATATTTGGATAACAGCCCAACACTAAATTAGCAGTTTTGAGGAAATTAGTAGTTTTGCATTGTCAGTTATGATATTACCTCCTTTCAATGCTGATGTCGAGCGTGTATTCAGTCAAATGAATATAATAAAATCCAAACTTCGAAACTGAATGGGTATCCCGACCCTAAATGAAATATTGACAGTAAAGTATGGTTTTAGAAGAAATGAAGTGTGTTGTCAGGAATATAATCTGCCATTAAATGTTAAAAAATTGGCAAAATGCAGGCCTATCAGAGGGTAAATCCTCTTGATGAGGCACCGGAAGATGAAGACATGACATTCGATTTTTAGTGCAACATTACAAACATACGGTGAATATTTCACTAGTACTTTATTCTTTTAGTAATTAAAAAAGCTGCAAACGAATTAAGGTTGTACGATGACCCTATTTTGTGTGCTGTAGAATAAGGAGAAGCTAATAATTGAAGTAAAGATGTCAAACTTGTAAGGTACACACTCAAAGTTTAAGGGATGGATCATGGGAAGCCTATAGGACAAGTCTCTTAACTTCTCATGTTTTTGAAATAGGTGTAACTGTACTTTATATAAACCTAGCTACTTTTTTGGAAAAATATAGCCACGAATTTGTTTGAGAGTTGGCAACCCTACTTAAGAGCTGAGTACGGGAGGCAAGCATCACTTCGTCTTTGGTTATGTACCTCCTACAACTCTACCCCCTCCCCCTCTCTCTATCTTGCTGTGCTCACATTACTCTTTCTATCACTATCACCGAAATTGTCACTTCAAGAGAAAGAGTAGTCAATCATTAAAACTCCTGAAAACAAACTATAAATATCCGCGATTTGTCTTTCTCACCGCGTCATCTGACAAGAATTGAATACACTACCCTTTGGCCCTGCTTGGTTTTCTTGACCCTTTGTTTCAAAATAAAGTTCTCCTCTACAAATTCTAACAGTTGCTCTCTGCCTCTTTATTAAATGTTTTCGCTATAAAGTTAGAGTTTGGAAAATTAAATTCTCCGCTATTACAGTAGTAGTTTTTTTGATGATAAAAAGAGATTAATAGATAGAGAGAGAAACAGACAGACAGACATTTTTTATCTCTTTCTGAGTGAACAAGTAGCCTGGGAACAATTGTCATGTTCTTTTTCTTCTTTTTTTCCTCTTCCATATTTATATCCATATCCACCATTAATGAGTATAATTCTTCTTCCAAGTAAAAGCAGCCCACCATCCCTTCCTCGCAATCCTTCCATTGAACTTTTTTAACTCTCAATACTAAATTCAACAATAAAGGTCCTACTCGCAGTATCCAGCGAGCTTGCAGCTAAGACGATTAATGTCCTTGTCGTCTGTAAGAACCTAAGCGTTAAAATCTGTCATTTATTTTGTTATTCTTCAATCTGCTTACATTTTGATTCCAGCGAATGAGTTTGGCACTAAAGGAGACGCGGGGTCTACAATTGATTCCGCTGTTTTCCTGATTTGCCTCTTCCCATGCTCGAGTTTCCTTTGTTGCATGTTTCCTTACCCCTCTTGACTAGTATAATTCTTAAACTCGTCTTTCTATCAATTATTCAACGCAAAATTTTTCACTTGATTTAAATTAATAGCAACGTTAAAAAATTGGCCGGGATTTTGAAATTTCTTCCAGTAGTTTGCAAAGTTAACCCCTATTAATTGAAAAATCCTTTTGATAAACTGATTTATGTAAGTGGCCTTTGAATATATCCTTAGTATAGCTAGAATTAGAGCAATAATCTCACATGTAATAATTACAAATCTTAGTTTTCAATCTAATTTAACACGTTTTGTATTCTGATCTCTTAATACAACCGATTCAATTTCTTTTGTATTTTAGCCAATGAATCGTTCAATTTCTTTTGTATTTTAGCCAATGAATCGTTCAATTTCTTTTGTATTTTAGCCGATAAACCGAACCCATTGCGGGATTCATTTTGAAAGTGATTGTTTTTCTTGGGTTCACCAGTTTAAGATGATCCGGAAGTTTTGGCATTTAGTGCTGAAAGAGAACTCTAGAATTCGATCTCATTCCCTTCTCACATAGTGAGAACGAGAAGGAATAATAACCCGCTAAATACCTGCTTATTTCACTATTATTTTTTCGACGTTTACAGCTCGTACAATGCGATCCAGCTACTATCATCTTGTGCAATTTATTGATGGATTTATGTTTTTAATTCCTTTATCTTTTTAAGATTCCTCTTTATTTTGGCTCCTATTTTCTCTTTAGCATATATAATTTCAACCTCGAAAGCATCGTTTAATAAACAAAATTGCCATATAGGGACGCAAGGCTAAAGATAAATTTCGTTGCTGAATTCAAAGTTACTTCTCATGCACATGAATATGTCAGGAGACGTGGTGAAAGCAATAATGTTCCGCGGTATGGTACTTTGAAATTATCTGCACGCAAGAATACGCAGGTGCCTTCTTGTGGAATTTATATTCGCTCTTTTTTCTCAAGCTAATAAAGTAATGCTATTATTTTATTTCGAAAGCATAAAAAATGTCAGTCGATCATAGGATCGCACTACAACAAAGGAAAAGTAGAAGAAGAAAGTCTAAAAACAAAGGGAATAATCAAGAAAATCAAAAATGCCAAAGTCTCCTACCAGTAATCTTCCTGAAATTCCAGTGCAGGACGAAATTCCGATTTACTGCACCACATCTGGGCGTACTGTAAGATATGTTTATCGAGGCAGGATAAATATTTCCAACATTTCTAACCTAGTTAAAGTCTCAGGTATAAAATGTAAACAAGTAGAGAAATTGCATTTATTTCGAAATTCAACGATTTTCGAAATCTGTGACTCATTTGCATTGGGGACTGATTATGGTCAATAATTTTTTATAACATATGTTGTCCATTAGAAAATAGAGTTATCATTGTTCCTTTGCAAGTAAACGAATTTAGAATTTGATAAAACCGATAGTGACGCGAGTTCAAAGATCTATCTTTCACCATTAAATAGTCGCGTGCGTTCAAGTTATCACGACCTCTTTAAGAAGTAAATCTCTCGAAATATCTTCCATATCCTTAAATGGTGTTTAAGAAAATGTCATTACAAAGTAAAGTTGGAACGAGTACTTTCTTGGTTTGAAGTTTACGAGTTGGAGTTCATTTTAATCAGCTATCTACGCGAGCGACCTCTATCAACTAATGAATATACATACAAACGCGTTATTTTGGGCTCTTTGGTATATTGGCATTCAGGATTTAAGGATTTGGGATTTTCTGGATTTCGGGTTTAGGGATTTTAGCTATCAGGATTACAACTAAAGACCAGGAAATTATATAGCTGAAACTGAAATGCGCCCAGGACCATGGAACTGTGACACTGAAGCTACAAATCAAGTAACTTTTGCTGAAACAATTAGTATAATTTTGGGTGAACACAATTTTGAGTGAGAGAGATAATTCTTTCATTAACGTTTCTTATTCCTCTCACGTGGGAAAGTTGGACCTTTGGACGAGCCTCGTAGAAAACATTCATTTGCTGAGCCGCTATACAATACCATGCTTGAACCAAATGAAACCTGCCCGAGGCTTGCTAAGGCTTCATCTAACGAATTCATACCAGCAGCCAGCATATTTAGGAATATCTTCTATTAGATCTCTCCTCCGTAACCGGCTTCGAATGACCTTCGTTGGTTCTGCTTCAGAGATCCTCTACTTCAAGCTAATTCTCTTGCTTCATTCTTCTGAGACAATTTATACGATAGGACAAAATTTCGTGTCTTTTATTTATATTTATCTATTATATGTTGTTGTTTTTAAAGGAATCAATCAATAAATGAAAAAATGAAATGCTGTCACTGTATACTCGAATATATAATTTTATACCCCAACTTGCACCCTAAATAAAGTCCTCTTTGAGGACATTAAGTAATATTTTTGCCCATCAAAATATCATATTCTTAAGAAAAAAGCAAAAGTGAAGCTACTTATGTTTATTTCCTTCCTGTTGTTTCCTAGTAAATAGGCCATGAATTATTATTATTATTATTATTGATATTATTATTAATAGTAAGAGTATTTTAAGGTGTTTTTGTAATAGCCAATTTGATAAAGGCTTTTCATCCTTTTCGTCCTTGAAAGTATGTCTGTTTGTGAGTGGTGCCACGGGGCAGAAATAGCGAAGCAATTAAGAAATCCAGACGCGGCCGTTAGGACCTTCTGGACACATTCCAGCTGGCTGCTCCATTCTCGGGTTCGAGTCCTGCGCGACTTTCCAAGGACGTTTTCTACCATGGCAAACAGTTGAGGACATTTGTAGGAAATATATGAAGATTGCGGCAATTCGCGTCTCTCTCGATGACGGTACTCGAGTTCATATGACGCCAAAATGAAGCACCAGAGAACTACTTGAGGAAGGTGGAGGGGACTACAACGATCCAGAGCAGGAATCGGCGAATGTAAGAGGGCAAGAGCATCTATCACTATCATAATGGTACCTCATATTGTTGATGGAGGAGGGAAAGTTCAAAATAGTGGTACGTCATCATGGTTACGATCACTCCAAGTAGTTTCTTTTTAATTCAACGTTCACACATTTTTACTCCCCCAACTATACCACTTTCTTTTACGAACATACTTTCACAAAAATCTGGCCGAGATGATTGCAGAAATGATATACTATTACTAATAGTAATATGTAGTTACTTGACAGAATTTCACCAAACAAAATCGGGAATTAAGGACTCAGTGTAACTGAGCGCCCTGGACTCCAGATAGTAAATATATATATTTTGTAAGTGCTGTTACTTTTGATATTTATTTGTTAGCCCTGAAACCTCATTTTCTATTAAATATATTTGCTTTGAAAGAGTAACTATGATAAAAATAATAATAATAATAAAATATATTTATCCTGGAAAGTTTGAGAGATACCCAAAGAAAAGGAAGAACATGAAATGAAATTGAAGATTAGTCATTTGAAAATAAAATATTCGAAGCAAAAATACGTTTGGAGGAATTCATGGGGGTGAATATGGTTTTTGTTCCCACTCAGAAAATAGTAAATAACGAATGTTGGTAATTCTACAGATTAATTATTGCAACTTAGTCGAAGGGGCATTGGTATAAATATTTATATTTTGGAAAAATGCGCAAAATTTATAGCACTTTCACTAATTATGCTGGGAAATTTATACTTATGCTGCTATAAAGAAAAATAGATTGGCAGCCATCTTGTCATTGATTTCTTGTTTTGAACCTCCCAAATAATTGCTGGATTATATAAGCTCCCCGGACAAAAGAATTGTCACCTTGGGCGAAAAAACATAATTTAACATCTTAAGTGTGTAGGAACCATAGGTAGCCGAGAGCCGTTTCTTAGTTTACGTCAAAACGTTAGTTAGGCTTTACTTGTGTTGCGGACGGCGTGGGGATCTGTAGAAAGAAAATCAGCTCTACTTAAAATGGGCCGGAAAAGCGACGTCATAAAATGTCAAAAAGGTGTGATTGCATTTGGCCGCGCCAAAGGTCATCATGTGAAGGAGGTGGCGGAATTTGGCTGTGTTCAGCGAGTACGGTCATCCAGATTTACAGACAATGGCAGAACTCCCAAAATGAGAAAAACTCTCGCCAGAATTGCGGACGGAAGAAGGCGTTGACAGACAGGAACCGAGGTAGAATCTCCAGGCTTGTAATTGCAAATCGATTTGCTTCCAGGCAGGATTGCTACAAAACGTCAATTCTGGTCCTTCACCACACATTTCAGAAAGAACACTACACAGGGAATTCATGGAATGAACATATCCAGCAAAGTCGCGTGCAAGAGGCCCTTACTATGGTTACAAGTGACTAATTCTTTGTCCGGTGAGCTTATATATATATATATATATATATATATATATATATATATATATATATATATATATATATATATATATATATATATATATATATATATATATATATATATGACATAACAGGGTAGAAGGAGTGCGCGTTGCCAGGCATATACCTAGTTTAAGGATGGACAATAAGTCTGCATTTAAAAATTTAAGAAGTCCATAATAGTTGTTTATTTCTTAGGTACCGACTTTCTGGGTTAGAAGCCATTATCAAGGACCTACAATTAAATACAAACTTATATAAGATTATAGTTTTGATCCTTCCAAATTCGTTCCCGTCCAAGAGGACCTACTGAAGCTCTCTCTCTCTCTCTGACTTGGGATAAAGTTAATAGGCTTCTTCTCTCCCACAAAAAAAAACACCCAAACGCTATTGACGAACGCACCTACAAACAACTTAACGCCTCTGGCTCTACCTATGGTCAAGTCTAGGTCCTCTCTAAGATTCATAAAGCGAATGTACCTCTTCGACCTATATTAACAAGCTATAACCTCTCTAATTATAAAACTGCCAAATCCGCTTCCCCCTTAATCAGCTCATTCGCCACGAACCAATATACTGTTAAAAATTCTTTACATCTTAAGAAAAAAAAAATCACTACATCCTAACTTATACATGACTAGTTTGTGAATTAACCTCACTCTATACTAGTGACGCACTTTTATAAACCATTAATACTCTTCTTTATTGCGCCTTCCCTTCCCCCAAATTAAATCTTTCACGATTTCAACCAAAACAAAATAAAACCAATATTCTTGTTATTTCCCAAGACAATTACTTCTCCTTTAATTACAAGGTATTCCATCAAATCGATAGCCTTGCTCTGTGTAGTCCTGGTGCCCCTCCTTTAGCAAACTTATCCATGACTTCCTTAGAGTTTGGAGAGCTTGACAATTGCTCACTTCAATTCCGTCCTATATTCTACTGGAGATACGTCGACGACACTACAGCCTCTGCCGTTCTGAAAATTCGTCTAATATATTCCTAGAGTACATTAATCAACTACACACAAATATAAAATTTACCCATGGAAAATGTCATGGAATGGACAGACTCTATATAAATATATATGTCTTTTGGGGTTTGCGTCAAAGTTGGTTTAAGATTTGTGAACGGGAAATAGTTAAGAATTCAATGGGGATGGTTTAATTTTTAATTGCGGGGTTCTTTCAAAACAAATAATTCAGAGTGCAAGTTGGACAAAAATTAACAGATAGCTGGTGCTCGTTTGGGATTGCAAGAGAGAAACAATAAAAAAATATACCTTTACTAACAAATAAATAAAGTTGAAATATGTACAGGTACAGGGTTTAAAGGGGATGATCGTACATGCGAAAATTAACTGTCGGCACGAGAAATAGGAGGGATAAATATGGGATTAGTGGTCGGGTTCAGGTCGATGATTAAAGGGGGATTTTAATCCGAGGCTCACACAAAGGATGTGACGGTTTGGGTAGACCAGATTATAGAATAATCTGTATGCGTCAACGATTCCAACTACTTACGTGTTCATTGAAGGGAAGGGCCGGTCGGGATACAATGACCGTAATGGTGAAGCTGGGTTACTTCACGGGGCGGATGAGGGAGCATACGTAGTTTAGCCTTCGGATATGGAAATTCTCGTCCGATCCTCGCCGATTGACTATGGCAGAGTTTACGATGTCAATTTAGCCTTCGTCCTCGAATCGAAATCGACGGCGTCTCCGATCGTGACGGGCGGTGATAAGCGAGGAAAGTCCTGGAGTGCTACACGCTAAACTGAACCGGGGAATTATATAGGCGCTCGCTGGTGTCTGAGATGGCCTGGCGGGAGCCTCCACTATTCGCGCGATCTTAGAAAAAGGCAGCGACTCTTTAGGGGGAACCGAGATAAAGATGGCGTAGAATGTTCGACGAGCTTCGATCTATGCCGGAGGGCAAGAAAATGGCTGTGAAGACATGCGATACCAGAAAAATATGTTCCTAAGTAAATGCAGCTGGGGTGCAATAAAACAGCGTGGATCGCATCCGCGCCGTAGATCAGCCTCGCTTCCAACGCTCCATGCGGTGATCTCAAGACCACGTGGGTACAGAAGGGCACGCGGTCGCCCTTCGACCGTATTCTTCTGCACCCTTCTCATCCTGGAAGATGGCACTTCCAGGGTTGGAGGGAGAAAAGTGACATCCCCTAAGACCAAAGACTTTGGAGAAGCGGAGTGTTCCACGCAAGCGGTCAACAGGGGATGGGAGGGGGGTAAGAAGAGGGAATTCTTGACCGGATGTCGAGCAGTTGTAAAAGCTAATTCCAACTGTCTGCGTGTACATATGAACGGGAAGGAAATGAATTATTACAGGTTTACGCCGACCATAAGAGAATTAAGAGGGTACGTAATTAAAAAAATGAAAAGGATATTTATACACGAAGCTATACAAAGCAAAGAAAAAAATGAAATGGATATTCAAAGATGCATCATACACAAATGACAGGAAGATTACGGTGGAACAAGGACACATATAGGGGTGCTGGACCAGAATTCTAAATAATAATTTATATATACAGGGGACTGTGAGTCCTAGACGTACGCACCCCTCCCCCAATAATAACTACATACACAGAGAAATAATTTTCCTTTAACTTATATCTATCAGGTGGTTACATTATATACAAAATAGACAAATGGCTATGGAGCAATTAAATTACAATTTATCAGGGGTCTACGCCCAAAGGATTACGGCTAAGGGTATTGGCGATACAATTCTCCGACCCTTTTATATACAATATCGGATACCGAAATTCCTGCAATAATAGGTTCTATCTCATTACTCGACCATTATGATGTTTAATGTCACGGAGGTATGCCAGCGGGCCGTGATCGGTCTCTATAACAAATACTCGGCCTACCCAGTGCATTTTAAACTTTTTAACCCTCCAAATGATAGCTAAAGCTTGTTTTTCTATTACTGCATAATTACTCTCACGTGGGAGTAATTTTCAACTTGCATAGGCCACAGGGTGACTCTCACCGTCGCCAGGTTTGAACATGTGTTTAGTTTAGAATCTCTGGGCATTAAAGACGTTGATACGCGTTCCCTGGATACGATTAAATCTCCCAATTTCATAATTCCAAAGAAAAGAAGGGGTGTGAAGTATCATGTAGAACTCCTGTGTTACGATGAAATTTTGCCGGAGGTTCCTTCGAACTATAAAGTGGCGTTGGGTATTTCAAACAAAGTTCCTTGGCTCAAAAGGTCCTCACTAAAGCAGACAATAAAATTTTCGAAGTTCCATTTGAGGAAGGTATAATTAAGCCTATAGATGTGTCGCCAGAGAATTATGACCGCTATATTTGGATCCCCCATAGACCTGCAATAAAATTGGCTGGCCAAACCACCACTAAAATAAGGGTCGTTCTTAACTGCGCTCTACCTCTCTTTACGATGCTTCCTTTTCTGGGATAGACCTTCTCATGCCCCCTTTTACCATTTTGTGCCGATTCAGTTCGAATCACTTTGTCATTCTGTCGGAAATCGAAAAAGAATTCCTCCAAAACAGATGAAAATTAATAGAATAAAGAAATCGCTTCTGTTATTTTCTGGGGGAAAGAATGGTGAAATTGTTACCTATCGTTATTGTTCTCTCGTTTTCGGACTTAATTCCTTCCCCTTTATACTTAATTACATTTTTAATTACTAGTACCTCAGATACTATATTTCAGACCCTTGTAGCAAAACGTTGAATAATTAATTTTATGTTAACAATTTAGTATTCTTGAACTCTTCCATCCTTACCTTCCTCAAACAAATATATCTAGAATCGAACAAAATAATGGAAAACGTGGGCTTTAAATTGAGGTCATGGACCTCGAATAACCCTGGTCTCAACAACTTTTCAAAGACGATAATAGATCGGAAACTCATGGCACTGGGTCGAACGCGTTCTCGGGTACTATCAAGAATTAGAAACTGACCTCTTGGCACTCATCCCTCCCTCTTTTGACCTCATCGCTAAAAAACTAAAAGAAGACCCTCTCTCAAATTTCCAAAGTATTTGATCCGTTGGGACCCTATTTGCCTATGACATAACGTTCAAGGGCCAACTGCTGATGAAGAATCTATGGGCTAAAATATTGGTTGGGATTTCGAAGTAGCCGAAACCGATGCGAATGTATGGAAGTCGCTTGGTTCAGAATTGGTGAAGTTGGAGGATGTGAAAATTCTTCGGTTCGCTTTGGAGGACGACGGTAAAGCCGAACTAAATGTATTTTGTGATTTTAGTAAGATTTTTTATGGGTTTGCCATCTACGCTTTATATTCTAACGAATCTCACCTCATATTTTCGAAATCCAAAGTGTCCTCTATTTTCACGAGAACGCTCCTTTCCTTGGAATTAATGGGCGTCGTTCTTGCTTTCAAATCACTTCCCCTCTTTCTTGAGTCTAAATTCCACTCGTTCAGATCTATTAAGATCTTGGTTGAGGCTTAGATTGTGTTGTCTTGGATTCTTGACGACATAAATAAATTAAAAAAAAAGTATGTGTTTGTCAAAAATCGACTTCAAGAAATCAAATTGTCCAAAGAATAAATTTCCTCTAAATATCAAATCAACGTTTCTTTCAATTACGAGGAGCGGTCAATAAGTTTTACAATTCAGATATAAGGAAACGAGATATGAGGAAAAGTGTTTTATTATTTTTCAATATAACTACCCTCGACTTCAATGCACTTGCGCCACTTGTCCCTGAGGCTTCGAATTCCCGACAACCAGAAATCTCCCGACTGCTGTTCAATCCACTCCTGGACGGCGAGCTGGACATCTTCATCGTCCCCAAACAGGCGTCCACGCAGTGCAGCCTTGAGCTGCCGGAAGTAGTCGTTAGTGGCCAGATCTGGACTGTAGGGGAGATGGTTGAGCTCCTTGGATCCGCACTCGCACAGGGCAGCTTGTGCAACTCTGGCCTTGTGGACAGGGACATTGTCGTGGAGGAGCAGGACACCGCGTGTCAACTTGCCGCGCCGCTTCAGACCGATGCACTTCTTCAACCCAGCCAGTTCCTGGGCGTAATATTGGCCTGTGATTGTCCTTCCACGAGGTGCATAGTCCACCATCAACACTCCCTCAAAATCCCAGAAGATGGTGGCGATGATCTTCCCGGCTGAGGGTTGAGTCCGGAACTTGATGGGGGTCGGATATTTCCTGTGCTTCCAGGCCATGCTTTCAAGCTTGGTCTCGGGATCCCAGTGATGGATCCACGTTTCATCACCTGTCACTATGCGTGACTCGAATCCCGCCGGGTCTTGGTTGTACAGGAGCAGCAGCTCCTCAGAACTTTGACGACGTTGAAGTCGATCATGGGGCGTGAGGTTTCTAGGGGCCCAACGGGCAGAGACCATGGTAATGGCCAAATTGTCTTGGATGATGTTGATAACACTTCCATGTGATATTCCAAGTTCTCGTTCGATTTCTTCGACTGTCACCCTTCGATTTTCGAGGATCATCATCTCCACACGGGCCACATTGTCCTCGTTGGTCAGGTCTGACGGGCGACTTGGACGGGGGTCATCTTCAATGGACTCACGACCATGGTGAAATTCCTTATTCCAGCGAGCAATGGTTGCATAGGAAGGGGCGGTGTCGGTGTACACTGCAACCATGCGTTTATGGATCTCTTTTGCATTCTTGCCTTCCTTGGTCAAATATTTGATCACTGCGCGGTGATCCTCAACCTTCTTCATTGTTGAAAAAATTGTGACTGACGATTTGCGACCAGCTACTGCTTCTTAAATAGACGAGGCAGGAGCGTGCGGCTGCAGGTCCCGACTTATCATAACTTGTCCTAACACCCCCACAAACAGCCATCCCCCTTCCTCTGTTTTGCCCTACCGATTCGGAAAACCTATTGGACCGCCGCTCGTAAGTCCCGACTCTAGATAACCGCCCAGACTTAATTAGCCGTGGTCACCCCCTTAGGGTATTTAATTCTAAATAAAATCTTTGACTTCATGGTCCATCATAGTTGATCTTGAAAGGGAAAATGTGGCCCAAGGCGGAATTGAAATGCCTTAAGGAGTATTCCCAAAATTTGATATCTTCCCATGTATCAATTCAAACCGTTGTCATTCCCCTCTTAACCCATAAAAATTTCTAGGATTTAAATCAACTTTTCCAAATTATTAGCCTTGCGCTACAATTTATTTTCATAGTAAGCATAAAAACCAACATAGATATTCATTTTGCTACTCGCTTGTATTCAATTTCTTTCATGCAACTTCAATCCTTCCCTAATAAAAACCAATTTCTCGAAGACGCACCTAATCAAAATAAAACCCCAATTGTATCCCTAGTTAAAGATTTGGACTTATTTTTAGATTAACATGGTTTAATTATAAATAAGGGGAGAATTGCTAAATTCACCTGTATTACCATTATGACCTCATTTTTCCTATATTAATGGGAAAGAAACCTCATTTAACCCTCCTAATAGTGCACGATTGTCATGCAAAATGCAAACATTTAGGGATCGACTCAACTCCTACACGATGCTCAGAAGTAAGGGATTCTGGGTACCCCCCATCCCCATTAAACCATCAAAAGGATCCTGAGCGAATGCATTACGTGCAAAAAGTTTAACTCTTCGCCTTTTCCAACCCTAAAATGACAAACTTCTCTGAAGCTCAAATGAATTTTGTCAAACCCTTTAGACACACTGGTATGTACTTTAGCGGCCACCCGTTCGTTAAGCAAAGTGATCTCACCATTAAAATGTACCTCATAATTTTAATTTTCCTCAACATATGCCCAGTACATATTGATTTGCTACCCTCCATGTCTACATCTGAAATTATCAAAGCCTTTCAACGTTTCTCCAAACTCCATCGAGTACCAGAATTTGCCTATAGCGATAATGCCAAAACTTTAGAATTAGGGGGTAAATTTTTGTCCTATGATTTGCTCTCTAATGAGTTTGAAAATCACATGCTTGCCAACAACACCAAACACCTCACGATCCCAATATTAAGCGCCTGGATCGGCAGCGCGTGAGAGGGTTTGATTACAGTGGAAAAATCATGTCTCTACAAGAAAATAGGACGGTCCACGTTAGACTTTTTCGATTTACTTACTCTAATTTCTTCCATTCAAAATTCCGCCAATTGCCGCCCCTCCCATACCGTTCGTCCGAGAAAGACCTCATACCTCTGTCACCTAATTCCTGCCTCAAGCCTCACTCTAACTATAACATCTCTTTCAAATTCTCTAAACAGGACGCTCCTCGGTGGGTACCCGGAACTAACCCTTACTATGAATTATACAAGTCTCTTTCGTACCTTACTGAAAAGTACGAAGCTTTCCGGGAAATCTGGTATTCCTATTCCTCATATCTACTAGGCTTGCGAAAGCACAAGCGAGACCTTTTTCAGAGTTCCTGGGTTAATCGCGTGAAGGTGGGGGACGTAGTTTTAATTTTCAGCTCATCCAAGGCCCGACCCTTCTGGCAGATGGGTTGCATGCTAGAACTGATCCCGAGAAAAAATAACAGGGTCCGAAAGGAGATGGTCAGGTTTTATGGTACCCCGTAAAATTGCTCTACCCACTCGAGCTCTATATTACCCAGTCTGGGTAGACAGACTCCAACTCATCCCCCAGCTGTCTGGAAGGTAAGGAAAAGGCCACCACAAATGAGAAATTAAAGATAAAGAATTCAACCCAAAGCAACTCGGTTGCAGAAATGGCAACCCCTCGCCAACCTCAAAGGCGAGCTGCCTTGCGAGCAAAGTGTAAAATTAAGGAAATTCAAGACTAAAAGAGAATCACCTTGAAATCAAATGCACTCCCCTCCCCTCACTTTCAAATGCTCGTCCCCTTTCAAATGCTCGCTCCCCTTTTCAAACGCCCATTCCCCCTTCAAATGAGCGCTCACCACTCAAACACTTCAAAGTAATTACTCTTTAAAGCTCTTGAGTTTTAGTAAATTTCTAAATTTCAAAAACTTTGCGAATTTCAAAGTTTTCTTCTATGCTTGCGGAGGCTGTAAGAAAATGGGTCACGCGAGCGTCGCCGCGCTCGTACGTGTGCTAGCTTAGTCAGCCCCACCTTCCCCCTTTTTGTGTTGGGATCGCCTACAAATTCCCTAGGACGCGGGGAAATGAAGTTTCCCTGTGAAATACCGAGGGTTCTCTGAGCTGACTCAGGTTAGAGAATCTCCCCTGAAAAGACCACTTGTATCTTTTCAAAACCTTACTCTTATTTACCGGTTACCCTTTTCCCTGGCCTTCAGTCACCTCATTTTGTTAACTAACCCAATACGTGGGTACCCGCCTTTCCCAACTAGGCATCGAGACTAACAGAAGAAAGGCTCGCGCGGCACCACAATCATCGGCATCCTCGCTGCCAACTTATTAAAGTAGTTATGATAATAAACGGGTTTACTAATACAAATTATGACCCAATATTTTAACTAGATAACCGATCGGTGACTAAGAATATCGGTTTCAAACTAGTAAATAAAAGACTCCACACTGCAATAGCACAAAATTGATTTTCTTATAAATAACAGAATTGGAATGGCTTGCGTAGGAATTCACCTCTTTTTCCTTTTATTAGCTACGCTTGAGTGGATCTTAGAGTCTTTGCTTATTTGCAATTCTGTATTCGCATTACTTTGTGTCTTTTTCGACTCCATCTTGTGCCTGTCAACTCTAATCCCTTTGAATATTCACTCTCATCTTTTTCCATTCCTGAAATGGTAAAAACATAAATCCGTAACTGATTCTGCAACGAAAAATATCGCCTTTGGGGGGCTGATGCCTTTGCACTGTCTTGTATCACATCGGGTGAAATCTTTGTATCGAGCTCTTCTTGTTGTCTGTTCAATATTTGTTCATGGAGGCCTTTCCTGAGGCATCCTAAGCTCGATATTTAGAAACAAAATGAGCCTTGCCATGAAATTCTTATTCATCCCTAATCCTTTTATCATTACTTCTTTTCTCTGTCCTGTATTTTGTATGCTTTTCCTCTTATCACCATTCACGCTTAGATAGAGAGTAAGGCTAAAAGGAGTTGAATTCTTTCTTTTATTCATTTTTTTGCTGATCAAATAAAAGGAAACCCTTTGGAAGAGGATAAAACTAGCCGTTGGCAAACCATTAATTATTCCATACGGTAGCAGTTTTATATAAAAAAAAGACGGAAATTGATATCTATCTTTGATATACAGAGAAGATCCAACAAAGGGGATCTACTTTACGCCCCTCTATATTCCTAGTTTCCCAGATATACCTTACATATACTTCACCTCCCCCTTAGATTAACCTACTCCATTACAATCGCGTTCAAAACGAGAGAAATGCGCAGAGACAAAAGAGGGCTCTATTTTTCGCCAACACAAATTAGAAGGAACTTACATGTTTACAATTCACGAGGAGAAAATAGAAATTGGAAACTATAATGAGAGATTTGACTTAATAAATAGATACTTAAACTTAACGCGAAGTATATCGATAAAGTAATATTGCCGACGAGACCTGAGTGACATCCATTATTTGGCCTCGCTTATAATTCAATTAAGGCTTTTTTAGGATTATTGAGTTTTAAGACGCCCGAGGACGTGGTTGCTGCAAATCCTGAAGGAAGACAACAACACCTACACCTAATAAGTCGAAGTGTGCCTAAGGGTAGTCTTTCGACGGTGCTCAGTGGGAATGCCAAAGAGCCCGAGAATTTGGCACCTGATGTCTTTGTTTTGCACCGCTATGAGCTGGAACTCAGTCTTTGAATTACATAATGATTGAAAAAATGAAAATACAAAGAAAGAAGCGCTGAACAAAGCCATGGGTAACTTACATACATCACATGAGTGTTGACTTTTTTACCACCGAGTTTCGAGGTTGTGGCATATCTCAGCGGGGGGGAACAGTTTAACGTCAGTTCTTAACCACCGATTACTACAATATTTCTAGTAATAAAGTTTCTCCGACTCTATGCAGCGATTAACAGTGGTAATTAGCTTAATTTTGCCCATGATGATAAGCGGCATTTCTACTTGAATAGATCTATGAAATGGGTGCACAACAG